>MU225467.1:242523-281444 GCA_018584345.1 Thuja plicata | reverse complement strand
ATATTGCATTAATCATAATTGTATTTAATTTTTATTAAATAGTACTTTATAACTATTTAATAAAAAATTAAAATAAGAATGCAATAATAGGGGCATGTGCTTTTAAGTCAAAGAAGATATTATTGGAGGTATTTAATGTCAAATGCCAAAGTCAAGGGGATAAGTGCAATTAGATGAGGAAAGGTCTAGAATGTAGAAGAGTTGAAAAGTTTGTAAAAATCATTAAGGATGCTTTTTATGGGCCTGTTTGAAGGATAAGATTGCATTTATGAGGAGCCATTATGATAAAGTTGATAAGGATTGACCTTGGCAACATTTTTATACCTTTTTGAAGTCCTTTGGAGGGCTCAAAATTGGCCTTGTAGACTGAATCTGACCACTAAGTTATTATTGGCATTAATGATGCAGTTGGTTCTAAAAAGCATCAATAAGAGCTGAGACCTCATTGTAACAAGTTCTTCTTCCTTTTGTCTTGATGTTTTGTAACTTTTCCTAAGCTCTTGACAGAGGCAAAGTGTTTTTGTAACCCATTTTAGAGAGATTATACAGATTTGTAACACCTTTTGGTAGTAAAATATAGCTCGCCTTCTCTTTTTTATGTGTTTGTGTATCACATGTTGATGCCTTTTATAGATTTATACAGCCCTTTGCAAGCTCAAAATTGTACCACATCATTTTAAGATTGTGGGGAAGTTTTTCTCCTTTTAGCGACTACTTTTTTTAGTCTTCTTCCAAATTGCTTATGCAAGGATTATGTTAATGGGTTGTGTGTTAGAGCTTTTCTTTACTGGTTCTTTTGTGTTGTGGATACTCGTTAAGTCTCAAAGATACAATTTGGTGCCTCACCTTTAGCGGTAGGTTTCATTTTATGTATCCTTCTAACCCTTTCCCTTTGAAAAGCTTTAGTTTAGGTGAAGTACCCTGGAAGTCGCCTTCTCCAGAGGTTCACTTCTTTTCTGAGTTACCCATAGCCGAGAAGTGTTCCCATGTATCACTAGATTACTGAGTTTACTCAGCAGGTTGCAAATTTCAGCGATAACAATTCTACCTTACATTTAAAATATATAACCATATTTGAAATTCTTACAATTATAACTATAGAAATGAAACTATAATATATACAAACATAACTTATTCAATATTACTTTTAAGATTTTATACAAAGTTTCTTACTTAATTTTTTAATTTATAATAATTTTATTTTTTATTAAATAACTATTAATTAAAATATATTTAATAATCATAATAAAATTAGAATTAAATTTACATATATAATTAAAACTATAATTAATTACGACAAGTACTGGTCACTATGTGACACTTATTTAGTTTACAATCTCAATGTAACACTATTAATTTCCAACAGGTGCCCAAGCATATCACTAAGCTATATAGTCTCACATGCATACGTCAACTAGAGCTCCCATGGATATATAATATGTCGGTTCCTTGTCCCATGATGCATATTAAGCCTCAACTATTGTACGTAGAATTAGCATATTAGGCAATAGACAACAAAATTAGCACATTATAGAAAATTTATCTAGGGATATCATCTAACATAAAATATTATATAATTTTAATTAGTGTAATTATAGTTTTACTATAAATGATAATAAATAAAATTGAGATGCATGTTTCTTAATTTTTATTTAAATTTGATTAGTTTATATTATTGTAGCATTATTCTATATTATTTTGTTTTATTTTATGTAATGTAGGGGTGTCCCCACAATCTTAGTTCATAATAAACTATAGATACCAGTCCCATGGATATATAATATTTTGGTTCATTATCCTATGATGCATATTATGCTATAGACACTTTAGTGGGGATAATGCGTATTAAGGCATTTATTATTTTAAGTAGAATTAAGGCGCACCTAGTGATAACGCATATTAAGGCATCTACTATTGTACGTAGAATTAAGGCGCACCTAGTGATAACACATATTAAGGCATATACTATTGGTTGCAATGGTTGTTAGCTATTTGTTCTTCATTTTAAATTATTGTTAATAAAAAATTAAGCATGATTGTGTAGGTCTTCTACTATAAAAGTTAACTTCATGAGATAAGGAATAATACTTAAATTTGCATAAGGAATGGCACACAAAGACCATGGTACTATGCTCATACTTGTACTATAAAAGCTTAAAATAAATCAAGTTACACATATTTCCATTAGAATTTGTAGACACCTAAATTTGATCATGCTTATTTGATCAAATTCAATCATCCAGTATGCTAATAGTGTCACATTATTAATTAAATAATTACTTATTATTTAATTAATTAATGTCATTCTTCTATATCGAGCTAAATTAATTTAAATAATTTACCTAGATCTTCTATAGTTCAATCAATTAAATGGATCCCCATATTCCTTTAACTAATTTACTACATTCTTTCCCCTTCTACTATTAAATTGGACAAATAATTAATATTTGTTTAAACTACCAATGATCGCACAACACATAGGATGAAGGAAACGTTAATATGTATATTGTTTGCAACATAATATTGATCAGTCACCTTGTTGATTGTACCTAAAAATGTCGAGATGCTCCCTGCTTAGAGTGATCGCTACCTCCTCATATACTGCGTAGGGAGAGAGGTCGCAACTCTTCTCTAGTCACTAAACTTTATTTATATTTTAGGTTCGATGCATGTTATATGCATTATAAGATTTATATATAGAATATTATTTCATGTATTTAGTATTTATTTATTATATCTTTCACGTCCTAATAATATTTAATAGATTATATTGATTAATATTATTAATCTATTTAATATTTGATATTTATTATATATTATTACATTAATTAATTATTTATCATATAGTATCTATAGTAATGTATCATATTTTATAATAGATTTATTATTATTAATCTAATTATATTATTATTTATGTTTATTAATAATATATTATATTATATTTAATAATACATATTTCTTTGTTTTTTATTAAGGTAACAACAGGTTTTGAAGGACCCCCGAAACCCTTTACAAAGCACCAGAAAGATAGACAAGAAAGAACCAAAATAACAACGAGCTGTCAAATATGATAGAAAACCAAAAAGGGCTAAACCCCAGATTAAACACTAGAGAACATTACAAAACAACAAAACAACAAAACAACGAATGACTAATTGCTTCCAGCAAAAAAGAGACAAAAAAATTCCAGTAGCCAAAACATTCCAGCACATAAACTAATCAGCATCCATCTGATCTTCCAGCATCTGTACTTCAACCATCTGTAGTTCCATGGTCTGGATCGATTCCCACAACTTAGTGATATCTTTGATCTGAACATCGGCTTTCTTTTTGGTGTTGGATCAGGTCCGAGTACCTAGGCCCGAAATATGAATTTCCTGAGAGCCTTCATCCTCCTTCTTAGCCTTATCATTGTAGTTACCTTCCAGAAGGGTATACAAGGCTTTTAGGTTGTCCACAGAATTTTTCATACCCATTTTGCTGATAGTAGTAAGTTTTTTGAGAAGAACATTGTCGTTATTTACCTTGTCAGTTATCTTTTTGAGCTTGTTATCAACCATGGTACTAATCTTATTGTCAGTATTATTTACCTTATCAAACACATCATTCCCTTGCTGGTACATGACCACATCATTGCACATTTTGTCCACAATTTCCTCCAGTAGAGAGTTTCTTTCTTCCAGTTTCTTGTAATTAGCTTGACTCTTCTTCATGTCATCCTAAATCCATTTATCTATATTATAGTTGTTCTCAGCTTTATTTCTGGCCATTTGCAGGAAGGAGAGAGTATCCACTCTTTTTACTTTGACCTCTCTCTCATGGAGTTCATCATCCACACTCCTCATCATCATGTTCTGGTCATTCTTCTCCTCAAAATCACCTTTCGGAATATCTTGGGTGTCCTCATCATTCTCATTAGCTTTTTTATCCTTATCGCCTTTGTCGGCTTCTTCTTCAGGGACAACATTCTCCTCATTGTTCTCAAATTTTCCCTTGTTAATATCATTTTCCTCAATGTTCCCTGAATCCCTGTAAGACTCCTGAATATCTTGGTTATGCTCCTCCTCTCCATCTTTATTGGCATTATGGTCATCAATGTGGGTATCAATGATGTTATCAATTTCTTTAGTAATTTCATCTAGAATGTAGCTCTCTATCTTCTGGGTATCCTCTATATCTCCTTTACCACCCAAAGGCTCATTGGTAATGATAGTATTCATCTCTGGATCATCAGTATTGCTCGGATTCCTAGTGAAACCCTCATCCTTAGATGTCTCGACTTCCTGTTCATCATCAGTTCTCGTCCCTTCAATGTCATCATAAATTGACAAAGAGATATTAGTAGCAATAGGGCCTTTACGAATTTTTTTGGCTTTAACTTTGCTAGGATTCTTACCACTAGAAAACTCCATACTCTTCCTCTTAACATTTTCAATACTCTTAGGAATGGGGTCAGGAATGTGGTTTTTAACATAGTCTTTAATCAACAGAATTAGACCCTCATGTAAAACAGGGGAATATTTTACTCTATGGTCAATAATGCTCTGATTGAGCAAACTTAAAAGATAATAGGGAAAGCAAACCCTAATGTCATGATGGAAATGGTTAACCAAAATGAAATGGTAATTGTAGACCTTTGAATACCTGCCTTCAAGCGTGAAGTACTCCATGACAGCCCTGATGATGAATGCCCATATATGCTTAATGTTTGACAACATAACATAGTACAGATCACCCTTCATGAGCATGGCCCTCTCCTCATTAGTCTTGGAGAATTTTTTATAGGATTTATTGCCCTCTTTTTTGTCTTTTGAAAAATGCATTCCCTCCAATGGGAGACCCATAATTTCAGCAAGGCGGTCCAGAGTGAGATTTAAGGATTTGCCCAGAATGTTCACTTTCCCATTCCCCCACCCATTAACAAAAGCTTTCATCACCTCTTTATTGTTTCCATGGAGACATTTTAAGTATCTGTGAACTTTACCCTTCTTGAGCTTGCTCCACACCTCTTTTTCATTCCTCCATTTACACACCGCAGGTTCTTCTCTCTTCAAATCTCCCCCCATTTCTTTGCTCTCTTTAGTATTGGTGTAATCTCTCTCACTATTTTGGTTTTTTCTAGTTTTCAGCCCAAGACGCATACAAAAATTCAAACGCGCAAAGTAATTAATGATACCCCAAAAATCTTGCATTTGAAGGAAGTTATCATAAGTTTGACACTTCACATGGCATGACACCGTCGCCGTACCCCAGATCAGAGCAACATTAATCAAAATGATTAATTTGATTAACATCACCTGCCTTGTGATTAACCCACACATAATTGAGAAATAAACTAACCTTATCATTAATATTAGCGTTCCCATGCCACCTGCAAGTGACATCATTCTTAGCTCCAACGTTGGCAAGACTATCCGCCACTTGGTTAGTTTCTCGATAATTATGAGTGACATAAAAGGAGGTAAATTTCGAGACCACATCTTTAATTTTGACAATTATATGGTCAATTTTCCAAGATGCCTTACTTCTGCCTCTAATATTATTAATAATATTTAAAGAGTCTCCCTCCAGCCATACTTTCTTACAGCCCAGTTCCTCCGCCAACAAGATTACGTTGAGATCCGCTATAGCCTCAGCCCTATGGTTAGATTGAGTTCCCAGAGGAGAAGAAATCACACCAATACAATTACCATTCTGATCTCTTATTATGCCTCCTCCTCCAACAATGCCCGAATTTCCCTTCGCTACCCCATCGAAGTTATCTTTAACCCAGTCTTCAGGAGGCAAAGTCCAAGTAGCCATAGACCTCTGGTTGATAAGATTTGGATCTCTATCATTTCTGTCACTTTCCCTCTCACTATAATTAGACTCTGATTTTGATGAGTGAAAGTTTTCTTCTAGCGCCCTGCAAATTTGGTTTCCTACCACTTCAGGGCTAGATTGATTTTCTCTGAATATTCTATTGTTGCATTCTTTCCATATTCTCCAGTAAAAGTGAGGAGGAATGAGGAACCAAAGATCTTTGTCTATAAAGTTATGAGGTAGATAACTCCATTGAGCAACAAAATCCTACCAAACAAAAGGAAAACACCAACAAAGATTCCATTTTCTAAAGATGATATCCTAGACTTTACGAGTGAATGGGCAATGGAGCATGATATGATTAGAAGATTCAGAATTTTCAAAACAAAGACTATATCTATTAACAATATTGAAACCCCTTCTAGTAAGATTATCAAGAGTTAACTGTTTATTTTGAATAAGGAGCTAGTAGAAATAATTGATTTTAGGTATGAGATTTTTATACCACACAAAGGAGAAGGGAGGCCTTTCCTCTCTTTCAGTGAAGATTTTGACAGTAAAAGCCACAGAGTACTTTCCATCAGAAGTAGGATTCCAAACAATCGAGTCTTGGATGTTATCTTTAATATACCAGGTCTGCAATTCATGATGGAGGGAAATAAATCTAACATCAATTTCTCCTAGATTATTCCATTTATTGTCCTGCCAATAATCAATAGCTTTAGTACCAATAGATTCTTTGCACCTCTCAATGATTTGATTCCATTATTGGTTGTTGGACATAGGCACTGAATAGATCCATTCATCACCCCAGAAATCAATTCTACTTCCGTCTCCCAGCTTCCATCTTTTTCCTTTGACAGTCAGGTCTTTGGTAGACTTGATGTTATTCCAAATGAAGGAGCCATTAGTACACCTATAAAGTCCTCCAATGAATTATTAAGGAAAATATATTTTATTTTAATGATATAGTTCCATTCTTTTTTATCTCCATAAATCATCCAAAGTTGTTTTTCCATAAGAGATTTATTTACATTTTTAATGGTTTGCAACCCGAGACCTCCCAACTCTTTGGGCATGCAAAAATTTTCCCAAGAAACAAGGCTAAGTCTTTTCTTTTCCTCAACCCCTGACCAAAGAAATATTTTCTGGATTTTCTCTATCTTAGTGGAAATTTTGTAGGGTATTTTAAACAAGCTCATAGCATAAACTGGGAGATTTTGAAGAGTAGATTTCAATAATTGGAGCTTTCCCACATTGCTTAGGAGCGCCCCTTTCCAACCAGCAAGTTTATTGTTATATCTATCTATAAGAGTATTCCAGAAGCTTTTCAAAGGATTGGATCAGAGAGGTAAACCCAAGTAAGATGAAGGAAGTTTCCCAATAGTACAACCAAGAATAGTTGACATTTTCTTTTATCTTTCTTCCAGAGTACTTATGAAGAAAATAAAACTCTTAGTTCAATTGACTAGCTGGCCAGTTGCCTCAGTATAGATAGAAAGGCCTTCCCGCTCCAATAATATATTTAATTTAATAATAATTTATATTATAGTTTTTTATTATTTTGTTCCTCTAATTATTTATATTATTTATTATTAAATTTTCTTCTTGAAAGGGGACATTACAGTCTGTCAGGTTCCTAAAATTGCTTGTCCTCGAGCAATACGAACCTTCAACGGGAGTAGTGTCCTACTATATAACTTCAATACCCAATCCAATGACCCTAAAATGGTAATTTCAACTTGAGGTTAGACTGCAGTATATTTAAAAATATAAACTTATCAAATTTGAAGATTATAACATTAAAGTTAAGAATAATTCAAAGATGGAACTTGCCTTGATGTATTGTAGTACTTTCCTTCTCTGTTGTTAAGTATTACCTTGTTCCATGATGAGTTTTGATGAATAATCCTAATCCTTAAGGAGAGTTTGTAATTAGGTTCCAAGCTCTTTAGGGAGGATCTCCTAGGGTTCTAGTTGGCTTATGGTCATTCTAGAACAGTCCTCAAGATATGTTACCATCTCATTATGACTTTCTCCTTCTAATCCCTCATGTATATCCTTTTACTTGGTATATCCATCTTGATAATATTAGGAGAGACTTTATCTCTTCCCAATAATTATGGGAGAGTTCATGATCAGGCTCTTGGTCCCTGTGGGAGGATTTCCTGGGGCTCTAATTATATCATAATCAAATTAGATAAGTCCTCTAGCTATGGTACCATCTCCTCATGGTTCCTCTCTCCTTAAGACCTTATGTATATCCAATATTTGAAATATTGGTCCTTCCTATAAGATAGATCTATCTCTCCTAGGTCTTCAAAGACGGGATCTCTACCTTTTAGTAGGGTGCCTTAGCAGTTCTCCCTTAATCACAGTGTAGTAGGGTGACCTGATAGCAGATCTCCCTTAACTACCATTGTAATAGGGCTCCCTCAATGGTTCTCCCTCAACTAATTCTGCAATAGGGTGCTCTTAGTGGTTCCCCCTCAATCACAATGCAGTACGGTGCCCTTATAACGATTCGCCCTTACTTGTCACTACAATGGGGTGCCCTTCACAAGTCTCCCTTAATTGTATCCTTGGGAAACTGCTAACAATAGGGTTCCCTTAGTTGTTCTCCCTCTTACTATTAAATTGGACAAATAATTATATTTGTTTAATTTAATTCATTTCTCATATTTTCTCTACTCATAAAATTAAATTAAATTAATTTATTATAATTCCCCACATGTCTCCTACATTTAACCCACCTTTAACTTTCATTCTAACCAAACTATCCATTTTACCCTCTTCCTCTAACTAGCCTTATCTGCGTAACATATCTTATCCTCTTATTAGGTAAATATGTGTACATCCCCAATTATTTAAATTAGAGAAAATAAGTACTATTTTGAGTGGCATCTTTCTTTTTAAGGGACATGTGGCTTGAGTAGCCACTTGACCCTTGGTTGGTCTCCTTCATAAGGAGCTACTTGGCACTCCAACTCCCTAATGTCGTTTGTCCTCTCATCATGCAATTTGTCATTTCACCTCTAGCACTTGTCACTTAGCTTTGTTTCAAAGTTGAAAAATGTTGAATTCTTGTACTTTGTGAGAACCAACTAACTCTCCTCATCTCAAGAAAACATCCAATCCTTCATTTCAATCAACCATTAGAGAAACAAGATGTCCTATACCTTGATGGTGCAAATGATCTTGAAATGAGATCACAAGTGTTGATGCAATAGCATAACTCAATAAAGACCTAAAAGGACATCACAAAAGACACACTTGCATGATGGTTGTTTAATTTTTCCACAATGAATACTATGGTGGGATGAAACATCTTGAATTTTTAATATGCTTGAATTCTTGATTGCTCCTTGGATGCTTGATTGCCTTCTTAATAGCTTGAATTCATAAGATTATATATGACGTGATGATGATACCAAAACGAGGGAGGTAATGTTGGCTAAATTTTTTGTAAGTCCCTGAAATCACAACTTACAAAATTGTGACTTTAGGCAACATTCGTGATATTTATCTCTCCTCTCAGAAATAGGGGAGGCTCCCTTCTTACCGTAGGTGGATTCAATTATTAGTAATAACTGAGAGGGGGGGGGTGGGTTGAATCAGTGGCCTAAAAAATATTCCAATAATCAACCCAAAAAACTTAGTACCACAATATTAAGCCTATAGTTATCTTTAGTCCTATAAGATGAATGCCTTTAAATACTTTTATCAAATTACTATAGCTTGGAATGCTTTGTTAAACATTCTACTATATGTTTACCGAATAGTAGTCTATTAATTTATCGAAAGACAGTAAATTATCTAGAGTATACCGATCAATCCAGTTAAGTTATGTGCAATGCAAAATACTAAAGTAATGACTCATAAACATATTGACACATGGATTTTTAATGTGGAAACCATGTTAAGGGAAAAACCACTTGTGACTGGTAACCCAAAATTTTCACTCTTCTAAAGTGAGCTCGGTGAAGAGCCAACCCTGTTAAAGGTTACAGACACACTTTAAGGTGTGACCTTGTTAGAGGATTCAAAAGTTTAGTTTGTCACTTGATATCGGGCATCTCTATGCTACCTTCCTTGATCAAACACTCACTTGTCCTTTCAATAGGTATCTGGCATCTCATGCTATCTTCATGATCAAACTTTTTGATACTCCTTTCAATGTATCTCAATATAGAAAGGATCTTTAAATCCCACCTGGTTAAGAGACTTTCTAAATCAATGGTTAAACTAAAACAATATGATCTGTTCACATATACAACTTATACTTGCATATTTTCAGATCTATTGTAATCTCATAAAACTATTATGATCAATATATCTCAGTTTATACCTTTGCTCCACTTTGATTATGCTCGGTGATGTTGTGCTCTATTTCTCGGTGTCCACAAAAAACTTTATCTCTTTCCTTAGCTTGATTGATCAGGACTGTATGAAGTTGCTCTTCATCAGTTTCTCTTCAACATCCTTTTTTTCATTCATTCACCCACACACTTTGTAATGAATTGAGTTGTCTCTTTTATAGACATAATATCACCATTGTTAGGTTCTTGATTTTTCTTGATCTTGGCGTGATCCACAATTATCGCCAATTAGATTTAAAGAAAAACTCTTATTTTATCTTGCAGAGATATTCTTGCCAACTGGACAAAACAACTTTAAATCCCTTACTTATCTCTGGCTTTATCTTGTCGATGAAAACAAAGATAACTACCATTTAACTCCATATTTAGTTCTGCCAGCTAGATATTTTGTCATTTCTAAACTCAAGTTATTTTTGGTGTTTAACTCTTTGATAGCTCCGGTCAACACTCCAGTTCTCCTTGGGCTTCTCCGTTGGTTTACACTATCTTTCTGGCCATCAGTTATGCTTGTGATTCTACTTGTCGGTAATGCTCGTCGATGTTCTTGCTGGGGCATCACTGTGACTTGAATTTTGGTGATCTCTGTCCGTCGGTGTCCACTGACCATAAATGTTTGAAGTCACATTGAGAATGCTTGTCTTTTATTCATTACTGAAGGCATAATATTTTTCTCTTTGTTTCTCTGAAGTCTTTGACACTTTGATTATAACCGATTAGATTATATCAAGTTGACATCAATGACAATACAATCCATTAACTGATTTAATGTCTTTCATTATCCTTCTGCATTTTGGGGATCAAATTAACATCTTCAAACATTTAATCAGTTACATGTCATCAATCTCTCCCTTTGGCATTGATGGCAATATAATACATTATCATACTATACTATCACTAATACAATATGAAATATACAGTTTCATCAAGCTTTCCTAATGTAACTATTACAAATGTCTGGTTCTCAGTAAGCTCAAAAATACCTTGGATTTGTTTCATGCAGAATGGTTGTCTTCAATCTTCAATCCCTTCTCTCAATAGTTGTATCATCTGATATCTCTATTCTGATATGTGCTCTGCCTTGGCTGTTCATCTTCTTGATAATCTCTTTTTCTTTTGACAACAATCTTTCTCTTCGTCTGAACTCTCTCCCTTTGTTAATTCTCTCCCTTAGATGGATATTTCATATGTAATCAATTTCTCTCCCTTAGAATATTGATTAACTCTTTCTTTCTGATTCTCAGGAACTTTTACCTTCATGGATAATGATATAATCTCTCCCTTTATGACAATGAGATCATCTCTCCCTTTATATGATAATGGAATCATCTCTCTCTTTTGCAACAATGCCAAACAAAATAATCATCTAATACAATGAGATTTCTTTGCATAATATATTCCTTGAATTTCCCTATCCATCAGCAATACAATGTCTCTAGTTTTCAGTGCAGATATGTACCTTTCTATGTATAGATATATCTGATGTTGTCCATCTCAGTGTTTGTATCAACATGATTGATCTTCAAATTTGGTATAGGCTGATGCAACCTTCTAGTCAGCTTACTGACTGATAGACAAGGGTTGGACCCTTAGTCTCTATCTTAGGTACTCAAATGTATCCTTCGGTAATGGCTTGGTGAATATATCAGCTAACTATTCCTTTGATTAAATATATTCCAGTGTCACTTCCTTTCCTTTCACTTGTTCTCTTAGATAGTGATACTTGATAGCAATATGCTTAGTCTTAGCATGCATGACTGGATTTTTAGAAATGTTAATTTCACTGGTGTTATCACGATGGATAATTACTGGTTCAATAATTTTCATATTCATACCTTCCTATAATTTTTTGATCCATGCAATATTGGAGCAATTTGCACCAGCAGCCACATACTTTGCTTCTGCAATAGACTGAGAGATGCATCCTTGTTTCTTGTTGATCCATGCAACAAGTCTTGTCACCCATGAAGAATGCTCCCCTAGTTGTGCTCTTTTGGTCAACAATGTTTCCATCCCAATCTGTATAGACTTGTAGCTCAAATTTTCCTTCTCTTTTATACCATAAGCCATAGTCCTCTGTGTTTTTCAGATATCTTAGAATTCTCTTGACAACCGTCATATGTGATTCTTTGGGATTAGCAGAGAATATTGCAACTATTCCAACTATGTGTGCTATATTTGGTCTGGTATGAACAACATACATCATTTTTCCAATCATTGATCTATATAAGGTCTGATTTAATTCATTGGATTTGTCTTCTTTTGTCAGCTTACATCTGGTAGCCATAGGTGTTCCAACTGATTTGGAATTGTCCATCTTGAATATCTTCAACACTTCCTTGATGTATTTAGACTGAGTGATGTATATGCCTGCATTTTGTTGAAGAATCTATAGACCAAGAAATAATTTGATCTCCCCAAACATAGAAATTTCAAATTCCTTGCTCATTTCATTTGCAAAGGATTTGCATAACAGTTAATTTACCCCAAAAATAATATCATCAACAAAAATTTCAGCAATCAGAATATTAACATCGGTATCTTCTTTTAAGTACATATTGCTATTTTCACTTGTTCTAACAAATTTTATGCTAATAAGATATGAGTGAAGTCTTTCATACCAGGCTCTCGGTGCTTGTTTCAATCCATATAAGGCATTCTGTAGTCTACATACCATGTTTCTCTTGTCTGGATCAACAAACCCTTCTGGTTGTTCAATGTATACCTCTTCTTCCAGTATTCCATTCAGGAATGCATATTTGACATCCATCTGGTATACCTTGAATCCTTTAAATGTAGCATAAGAAAGTAAGATTCTAACTTCTTCTAGTCTAGCAATGGGTGCAAAGGTTTCTCCATAATCAGTACCTTCTTCTTGTGCACATCCCTTACATATTAATCTTGCTTTGTTTCTAGTGACTTCTCCATTCTCATTCAACTTGTTTTTGAATATCCATTTGGTACCGATGACATTATTGTCATCTGGTCTTGGTACTAGTGTCCATGTGTTGTTCTTCTCAATCTGTTATATTTCTTCATTCATAGCACTGACCCATTTTTTATTCTCAAGTGCATTGTTAACAAATTTAGGCTCAAAATCACAAAGTAAACATCTGGTGTTAAGTGACTTACTTCTTCTTCTCATTCCATCCTTTTTGTCTCCTATGATTTGGTTCTGTGGATGATGTCTTCTGACATACTTGGAAAGTTTTGGTTCAGCTCTGTGTTCACCATTCTGATCATCTTCTTTACCTTCATTCTCATCTTCATTGTTCAGAACATCATCTTGAGGATTTTCCTAATTTTTGGTAATTGCAGCCTGATGCTCGGGAGGGACACATTGTTACTCAGGTAGAGTGTCAGGTTCTATATAAACAAACCTATTGTATTCCTCTGGTTCCTTTTTGCTTTCCTTATCATTATTTTCTGCAAATTCATCTATTTTTCACATTTGCACTTTCAATGATTTTGTTAGATGACTTGTTAAGACATTTATAAGCCTTGCTTTTGGTTGAGTACCCTAGAAAGACACCTTCATCACTTTTGGAGTTAAGTTTTCTATTTCTATCATCCTTCAAAATATAACATTGACTACCAAAGATTTTGAAGTAACTTACATTGGGTGTATGACCATACCAACGCTCATAAGGTGTCCTTTTTGTGTCCTTCAATTATACTTTGTTTAATGTGTAAACAACAGTACTGACAACTTCCCTCCAAAAAGTTTGAGTGATACTTTTCTCAATCATCAATGTTCTTGCACAATCAACAATTGATATGTTTCTCCTTTTAGCAATTCCATTTTGTTGTGGTGTCCTCGGTGCAGAAACCTGTCTTTTGATTCCATGCTCATTACAATAGTCAGTGAATTATTCTAAAGTAAATTCCCCTCCTCTATCTGACCTTAATCATTTCAATTTATTTTCACTTTGTTTTTCTACCATTGCTTTATACCATTTAAACATCTTAAATGCTTATGATTTATCTTTTAAGAACATGACTGTCATCATTCTAGAATAATCATCAACAAAGAGAATAAACTACCTATCTCCATAGTATCTCTTTGTCCTCATGGGTCCACATAGATCTATATGGACTAATTCTAGAATTGCATTAGATGTATGGGTTTTACTCTTGAAACTAGACTTTGTCATCTTACCTTTTTGACAATTCTTGCACATGATATGCTTGGGCTTAGTCATGCTTGGTAAGCCTCTGATATTCCTTTTGTTGGTTATCTTTATCATGTTATCAAAGTTCACATGACACAATCTTTTGTGCCACAACCATATGTCTTCGTTTCAAGCCATTAAACAAGTAGTGTTAGTGTCATCAAGATAGAAAAAGGTTACCTTTTGTCTACTCACCGATACCAATCAACCTTCCTAATTCATTGTAGATCTCTGCCTTCTTATTTTCAAATGATACTCTGTGACCTGAATTGTTCAATTGTGACACACTTAAGAAATTATAATCCAGTCATTTTACCCAGTAGGAATTTTCACATTTTATCAGGTTATTCAACTTTATGGTTCTTTTACCTTCAATTGGACAAGGTGTATCATTTCCCATTCTTACTGAACCACCATTATAGTATTCAAAAGTCTCAAACTTTTGTTTATCACTGGTCATATGGTGAGTGCAGCCACTATCTATGGTCCATACATTATTTTTACTAACTTTAGATATGAGTGCAGTTTCTACATACCTTTCTTCGTCTTCATCTGAATCTTCCTTCATGGCTACAAATACCATCTTGATGTCTTCTTCTAATTTGGTGTTAGTGTCATAAGATCTTTTCTTAGCTAGGTAACAAGATTTCTTCCCTTTGTCCTTGTAGTCTCAGGTATCTCTTTTGTCAGATCATTGGTTGCTTCAGTAATCTCTATTATCACCTTTATCAAACTTCTTCTCATATAATCTGTCATTTCTTCTATCATCTTTTCTTCGGTTTGGACATCTTGCAGCAAAGTGTCCAACCTCTTTACAATTGAAACATACAAGTGGCAATTTACCTTTGTATCTACCTTTGCCTCTCTGCAATCTTCTGGCCATTAGTGCTTCAATTTCATCAAGTCCTTGATCCTCATTATCACTGTCACTATCATTTATAACAACATGTCTATGACTTGAGTTACTTATCCTTAGAGAATATTTGAATGTAGATTCTATAGATGGTAAGACACTATTGTCAAAGTTATTCATCTCAAATGAAATTAGTCTACCAATTAGACTCTCTAGAGTAACTATATTGTTTTCAACTGCTCTCATTTATTGAATAACAAAAAATCTAATAGCATAAACATGTAGTAAGGTTCTTAAAATTTTACTTATCACTGTCTCCTCTTCAAGTACACCTCCAACTCCTTAGATAACATTTAATACCTCTTTGATTCTGCAGCTATACTAAGTGATTTTCTCCCCTTCTTTCATCCTTCAGTCATCAAACCTCCCTCTTAGGCTTTCTGCCTTTTCCCTTAGTATATTGGCATCTCCTCCATCTACCAGCTTCAACTTATCCCACATCTGCTTCGTAGAGGTGCAGGTTTTGACATCTTCAAACTCAACATCGGAGAGTGATGATGCAAGTTCTATCATCATGCAATTATGCTCATGCTTTACTCTTAATTTCTCAAGAGTGTGAGGTCCTGTCAGCAACACATATTTAGTATCTAAGTATTGAACAATATCATTTCCAATACTTGATAGGTGGAGTCTTATTCTATTTTTCCATGATGCAACGTTGTCTTTATTAAACTTGGGCACATCTTGTCTGTTCATCTTGTGATCTTTTGCTTTAGCTATTAAACTCCCTTTCTAAGAACACAAGCTCTGATACCAATTGGTAGTAATAGCTAAGAGAGGGGGGGGGGGGGGGAANAGCTAAGAGAGGGGGGGGGGGGGTGAATCAGTGGCCTAAAAAATATTCCAATAATCAACCCAAAAAACTTATTACCACAATATTAATCCTCTACTTATCTTTAGTCCTATAAGATGAATGCCTTTAAATACTTTTATCAAATTACTACTACTCGAGCTGCTTTGTTAAACCTTCTAATGTATGTTTACCGAATAGTAGTCTGTTAATTTATCGAAAGACAGTAAATAATCTAGAGTATACCGATCAATCCAGTTAAGTTTTGTGTAATGCAAAATACTAAAGTAATGACTCATAAACATATTGACACATGGATTTTTAACGTGTGGAAACCCTGTTAAGGGAAAAACCACTTGGGACCGATAATCCAAAATTTTCACTCTTCTGAAGTGATCTTGGTGAAGAGCCAACCCTGTTAAAGGTTACAAACACACTGTTAGGTGTGACCTTGTTAGAGGATTTAAAAGTTTAGTCTATAACTTGATATCGGGCATCTCTATGCTACCTTCCTTGATCAGATACTCACTTGGCCTATCAATAGGTATCTGAAATCTCATGCTATCTTCATGATAAAAATTTTTGATACTCCTTTGGATGTATCTCAATATAGAAAGGATCTTTAAATCCCGATCGATTAAGAGACTTTATGAATCAATGGTTAAACTAAAATAGTATGATCTGTTCACATATACAACTTATACTTACAGATTTTTAGATCTATTGTAATCTCATAAAACTATTCTAATCAATATATCTCGGTTTATACCTTTGCTCCAATTTGATTCTACTCAGTGATGCTATGCTTTGTTGCTCAGTGTCCGTAAAAAACTTTATCTCTTTCCTCAACTTGATTATTCAGGACTGTATGAAGTTGCTCTTCATCAGTTTCTCTTTAGCATCCTCTTTTCATTCATTCACCCACACACTTCGTAATGAATTGAGTTGTCTCTTTTATAGACATGATATCACCGTTGTTAGGTTATTGATTTTCTTGATCTTGGCATGATCCAAAATTCTTGCCAATTAGATTTAAAGAAAAACTCATGTGTTATCTCACAAAGATCTTCTTGCCAACTAGACAAAACAAATTTAAATCCCTTAATTATCTATGGCTTTATCTTGTCGATGAAAACAAAGATAACTACTAGTTAACTCCATATTTAGCTCTGCCAGCTAGATATTTTGTCATTTCTGAAATCAAGTTAATTTCAGTGTTTAACTCTTTGATAGCTTCGGTCAACACTCCAGTTCTCCTCGAGCTTCTCCATCATTTTACACTATGTTTCTGGCCGTCGGTTATGCTTGTGATTTTGCTCGTCAGTAATTCTCATTAGTGTTCTTTCTTGGGTATCACTGTGACTTGAATTTCAGTGATCTCTATCCATCGGTGTTTGAAGTCACATAGAGAATGCTTTTCTTTTATGCATTACTGAAGGCATAATATTTTTCTCTTTGTTTCTCTGAAGTCTTTGACACTTTGATTATATCAAGTTGACATCAATGACAATACAATCCATTAACTGATTTAATGTATTTCATTATCCTTCTACATCTTGGTGATCAACTTAACATATTCAAACATTCAATCAGTTACATGTCATCATCAATAAGAACTTAAATGAAATTATAAAAAGAGGCGGATCTCTTAATCAATTCCTCTTTTTTCAAGAATGATTTTACAAACAACATATTTCAAACTTAACAAAAAGGTCCTATTGGTACGATAATAGTGGTGGCTTAGGGGTTGACATAAGAACAATACCCAAGACAACAACCTACTTATATATTTTTTGAAACAAAAATAGGAACCCAAAGTCTCATGCACTTGTCTCAATGAGGATTCACTAACTAGAATAACCGGTAAGGCACAAATTATCTTACTGGAAACTCTCAAACTTAATAAAAATACCTACAACTAAAGCCCAAAGTCTTTAGTTATAAGTAATTGCAGCCACTACAAACCATAACAATTTTTCCTCCTGCAGCACAAAGTCTTCAAAAGTTCAAATTGGATATGAATGCAATAAGAAGTTCAAAGTCTACACAATTGAATTCAAATCCCTCTTGAGAAAAACTCCAAAACTCACAATCTATATCTATAAAATGTCATCACATAACACCTTGAATCAACACAAATTTTGAAAGTAAGTTGCCCCTTTTATTGAAAGAAATTCAATTTACATCTAAGCTCAAAGTCTTAGAGTGTAAATACAAACTGGCAGAATTTTCTTGCATTGCCAAAAGATGATCATTTACAATGAGCTCCCTCGTTTATATAGGAAAAGAGTGGAGAGAAAAGTGGAGAAATAAGGAGAAAACCCTTAACCACTTTGA
The DNA here is from genome assembly GCA_018584345.1 of Thuja plicata. Lineage (NCBI taxonomy): Eukaryota > Viridiplantae > Streptophyta > Pinopsida > Cupressales > Cupressaceae > Thuja > Thuja plicata. The sequence continues at coordinate 263,054 of MU225467.1, read as the reverse complement.
CTTATTCAATGCTATAAGGCTTAAAGCACTTGTAAAATGATTACATGAAATAACTTTGCATGTGATGCTATCATATGTAATTACATCTTGTTTTTGCATTACATATAATCTGTCAAATACAAATTACAAAAAAATATGAAAATATTCTAAGTGCCTGACAAGACATGACTTCTATTACATCATCCTTTATTGGTCCTCATGTTGCTACATGATGCGCGATGATTGATGTGTTATGTTTTGGTGAAAGTATCTTGAATTGGAATATGAATCTGCATCCTTAATTGCTCTATGTTGACGACGTCAACAAATCACCTGCTTGCAATCAGTCTTGAAAGATTTCTATGTTGTCATCATTCCATTTTTCACCTCTTTTCATGAGCATGGGAATATTTCTCTCTCGTAAGTGGAGTTTTTAAATCCCATTACAAACCATTTTAGAAAGTACTTTCCACCCACACACGTATTTTAGAAGTCAATTTACAGCTTCTGAAAGAGTAAAAAAGTGCTTGGAAAATACTTGTAGGCGGGATTTTTAGCTTGCATTGCATGATGGGGAAGTAACTTGCTCTTTTTTGGGTAAAATAATGTTAAAAATGGGTTTTTTAATCCCGACTGCACATACAAGAAAAATGAGTGTTTGGAGCTCTCTCATGAAGGGAAGAACTTGTATCTCTTCTTGGGAAGAACTTGTATTGTTTTAAAAATTATACAATCAAACTTTTGAAGCCGAAAATCCTCCTTTGAATCTCCAACCATGTAGCATATAGCAAGACTGCTGAAACATGAAAAAATTCCACCACTTGGAACCAAAATGTGAAGGAAAAGATGTTTGAACTTTGAAGAAAAAACCCAAATCTTTGTTGGTTCCAATTTCGCAAATTTCAACTATATAGGCAACCAAGCTTGACCAGATCTTTACAAGAATGAATGCAAAAATCAGTCCTCTTTGAGTCTTTGACAAATGGCGATGAATTAGATTAAAATGGAAAAGGAATAGCAACAAGAAAGAAATTTTTAAGCTTGCAAAAATGTGATTCATACTAGCAAACAAGTCATTATGTAATGAACTCCAAAAACGACGCCCTAGAGAAAAAACATGATTTTTATGATGAACAAAAGCTACAAAATAAATCATTTTTTCCCTAGATGAGCTTCTTGTTCCAAAATACAGGTAATAAAAACTTGCAATCTCCTCTATACATGTCGTGTTTAACCTTCAAATGTCCTAGATGGGTTGTTCAAGAGAAAACGTAGGTGATAAAGGGTTTAAAAAAATGTGTTTTATAAAAGCTTTTGCATATGTATTTAAGATGAAGATTGCCACCATTATGTAAAGGGAGTACAACAAAAAAATAAGTTAATTGCCTAATATGTTCTTTCCAAGCCACGATACATGTATTAGGAAAACAAAACAGGATTTGAACATGTCTGTTCATATGTTCACCTTGCATTTTACAAGATGTAAAGGCTCTACACAACAACACCTTAAGTGGAAATGAGATTTAAAACACTCATTGCAGATATTTATATGTTCTTCAAAACATGCAATGAGTCCAAAATCGCCACCATTACATGGATAGGTTGTTTTAAGCCAAAATCATGTTTTAAATTTTGTTTTAGAAGCATATATGTAAAGCATATGTTTATGCGATATTGATAAAAAACCCCACCATTGTATTCAATTTTATATATAATTTATAGTTTTAATGAGAGATATGTAATGGAACTTAAAAATTCCACCTTTACATTAGAAATTCATTAAAAACAAGATTTAAACCTCATCGAAATGATGTGAAATTTTAAAATGGGGTTCTAAATCCATTTACATGTAAATGAGAAATTGCCAATAAAAAGCCCACTTGATGAGAAATTTTAATTAAAGAACAAGGATATGCAGTCGGGCCGAAAAACCCCACCGACAGAAGCTTAATTCCTTAATAACTTTAGCTAGACAATTCCGTTTGAGGCCTAAGATAGCTCAAAACAAGAGGAATTGAAAATGCTACAATCCTAGGGTGAAAAAAAAACCAAATTAAAATAAAATAACTTAGGAAATTCCTTAGATATTTTATCCTATGAAATTTTATGTAGGATTGCCCCAATTTTGCGAATACAAAATTGAGGACAATAGCTGGCTTTGACTGAGGAGTGTAGCTCATTTGTTCTTAGAAACAAGGAGGAATGTAGAATCTAGCTCTCTAATTGCCTTAGTATCCATTGGGCTACAAAGTCAAGCATAAAAAACACAAAACTAAAAGGATAACACGACCAGTGCAAAGACAAAACTACTAAAACAAAACACAACTTGTGCAAGTGCACTTATTGAAAATAAAGAAAACCTACCTAATTAAAACTAGCCGAAAATGCAAATTTTAGATGAAACCATTTACCAGCTCATCAAAATAGCTACCTTTTTTCAATAGCTTGCAGTACCTTGCATGTTCATAGGCAAGTTTGGAACCATGAAACACAAACAGCTAGAGCAATGATAGCAATTCTTGATGCAACACCCCTTGGAAGAGATTAACAAATTCACCTTCTTCAGAGGAATCATATGTACTGCTACTCCAAAGTAAGTCCATGAATTTAGAATGCTTATGCTGAACTAAAAATGTAATTCTAGCTACTGCTTCAATTGTATCTTCATGTTGAAGTACAACTGGAATATCAATCCTTTTGTTGGCCTCCAACCAAGCAAGATGTCTTATGGGGCATCCCCTTGATAGTACCAAGACTGAACTCTTCTTTCCAGCTATAACTTGCTGGACTAGTTTATCAATCACTAGGAGCTCAAGTTGAGTGTAAAATCCTTGTTCATGTGATTCGGATGAAGATACAACTGCACTGCATAATTTAGTATGTTGTTCACAAACTCCCGACTTGGGTAAGTCTTGATTTTTTATGAGAAGTTCTTGTTCAAGCTCAGGGGTAGACCATTTATGCAAAGTGGATTCAAGTTCATGACCTTGAGACACAAGTGCATCATTTTCAGCTTGACTAGGACTTTCTTGCATGTCCATCTTTTCATTTCTAGTGACATGATTATGTTCATTCGCTTGAACATCAGAAAAATAAATTTCATCTTTTTTATTTTTATAAACAGATTTTTGAGACCACGTGAGCTAGAAAAAGGAGTCTCCAACTATGTATTCTTCCTTTTCCTAAAAAATAATAGAAAGATCACTATCCTCAGAATCAGAATGCTTCATTGTTGGCTTTGTTGGTAGGCCTCTATAGCAAGCTTATGTAGTGATGAAATTAACTTTTGTTTATTTCCACTAGCGGGACCATGAGAAACATTTAGAAGAGATTTCCTTTTTACTTCTTTGTGAGGAATGAAGAACATACCTTGAGCCATTTTCTTTTTGAGGGAAGGAAGCTCATTTTCCAACCTCTGCACCGTAGGATCTGTCCTTGTGATGGAAGAAAATGATTCCAAAGAAAGAGAACTTTTGTTAAACTCACTTGCTTGTATTCTTATCTGCTCGACAGGAATGAGATCGTATTCAATTTCAATTGCCAAAGTTTGTACTATTGTAAGAGTAGTCGGGGCTGGTCTTCTTAATAGAAAAAAACTTCTAGAATTTGAGCGTTAACAAAGAACACTTCAAATTTGTAGTTGTAGGTTGAAGGTTGAGCAACAATTAGAATTCTTTGTGTCAACTTATTGAAATGAGCAACAAATTTGTGCATAGGTATGTGAGACGCCTTCTTCAACTGAGCGAGTTGAGCCAATAAGGCATGAGCATCTTCTGGAGGCTTAAACCTTTCTTCAAACTTGGCTATGAGAGTAGCTCAATTTGTGATGATCTGTGGTTGTAGATGGTAAAACCAGTTAGCAGCTACACCTTGGAGAGTTTCCATGAATAATATCATAGACATATCCTCATGTTCAACACCTTGAACTCCACATGCAACATAGAAAGCAGCAATATGTTCATCATGATGTTGTTTTCCATTATTGAAGAACTTGGGAAAATTCTTCCACGAGCCATTAAGAAAAGCATGTAGAGGTAAATTTAGATTCAACAGACCAAAAAAATTTCTCCAAGGACCTTGGAGAGTCATTTAAATTTCCCTACCATAAATAAAAATATGATGGAATAATTACAATGAATAGGACATAGGTATACTTCAAACAAAAGCCTGAGGCTCTTGAATGTGTATCGTGTCCTTAACGAAGTTGCCAAAAATAAGTCACTGAACAGATAACTTACAAAATTGTGACTTTAGGAAACATTCATGAGATTTATCTCTCCTCTCAGCAATAGGGGAGGCTCCCTTCTTACCGTAGGTGGATTCAATAAGAACTTAACTAAAATTACAAAGAGGAGCTAATCTCTTAATCAATTCCTCTTTTTTTAAGAATGATTTTACAAACAAAAAATTTCAAACTTAAAAAAAAGGTCCTATTGCTACAATAATACCAGTGGCTCATGGTTTGACATAAGAACAATACCCAAGACAAAAATCTACTTATATATTTTGTGAAACAAAAAAAGGACCCCAGAGTCTCTTGCGCTTGTCTCAATGAGGATTCACTAACTAGAATAACCAGTAAGGCACAAAGTCTCTTACTGGAAAATATAAAACTTAATAAAAATACCTACAACTTATGCCCAAAATCTTCAGTTTAAGTAATTGCAGCCACTACAAACCATAACAATTTTCCTCCTGCAACACAAAGTCTTCAAAAGTTCAAATTGGCTCTGAATGCAATAAGCATCTCAAAGTCTGCACAATTGAATTCAAATCCCTCTTGAGAAAAACTCCAAAACTCACAATCTATATCCAGAAAATGTCATCACATAACACCTTGAATCAACAAAATTTTTTAAAGTAAGTTGCCACTTTTATTGAAAGCAATTAAATTTACATCTAAACTCAAAGTCATAGAGTGAAAATACAAACTGGCAGAATATTCTCCCATTTACAAATGATGATCATGTACAATGAGCTCCCTCCTTTATATAGGAAAAGAGTAGAGAGAAAGGTGGAGAAAGAATGGGAAAACCCTTAACCACTTTGACTTATTCAATACTACAAGGCTTAAATCACTTGCGACGTGATTACATGAAACAAATTTGCATGTGAGACTATCACATGTAATTACATCTTGTTTTTACATTGCATGTAATCTATCAAATACAAATTATAAAAACATGATGAAAATAATATAAGTGTATAACAAGACACAACTTCTATCAAATCATCCTTTATTGGTCCTCATGTTGCTATAGGATACCCGATGATTGATTTGTTCTGGTTTGGTGAAAGTATCTCGAACCAGAATATGAATCTGCATCCTTGATTGCTCTATGCCGATGACTTCAACAAGTCACCTGCTTGCAACTAGTCTTGAAAGCTTTCTATGTTGTCATCATTCCATTTTTCACCTCTTTGCACGAGCATGTGAAGGTTTCTATCTTGTAAATGGGGTTTTTAAATCCCATTACAAGTCATTTTATAAAGTAACACAAATGGGTTTTATAATTCCATTAACAACTTTGGAAAGAGTCAAAAAGTGCTTGGAAAATACTTCTAGGCGAGCTTTTTATCTTGCATTTCATGATGGGGAAGTAACTTGCTCTTTTATGGGTAAAACTATGTTAAAAATGGGGTTTTTAGTCCTGAATGTAAAAACAATAAAAATGAGTGTTTGGAGCTCTCTCATGAAGGTAAGAAATTGCATCTCATCTTGGGAAGAACTTTCATTGTTTTGAAAATGATACACTCAAACTTTTGAAGCCAAAAATCCCCCTTTGAATCTCCAACCATGTAGCATGTAGCAAGATTTCTGAAAAATGAAAAACTTGCACCACTTGGAACCAAAAGGTGAAGGAAAAGATGCTTGAATTTTGAAGAAAAACTCCAAATATTTGTTGTTTCAAATTTGGGAAAAGATCCCCAAATTTCAACTATATAGGAAACCAAGCTTGACCAAATCTTTACAAGGATGAATGCAAAACTCAATCCTCTTTGAGTCTTTGAAAAATGACTATGAATGAGAGGAAAAAGGAAAAGGAATAGCAACAAGAAAGAAATTTTCAAGCTTTCAAAAATGTGATTCATACCAGAAAACAAGTCAAAATGCAATGGACTCCAAAAATGGCGCCTTAGAGAAAAAATGTGATTTTTATGATGAACAAAAGTTGCAAAATAAAGGATTTTTTCCCTAGATGGACTTCTTGTTCCAAAACTCAGGTAATAAATATTGGCATAGCTGATGTAGTGATGGTATAAATTTGGTACTATGATGATCAATTATTATGTTGTCATTGATGTCAAGTATTGACCCAGTGTTCTTAGTGTGTTTCCAAGTATGTGAGAAGGATGATAAGTATGTTTCAAGTGGTTTCAGTGGTCACAATCCTTAAGGGAGACTTGGGAATGTCTTTAGATGATAACTGTATGATCGTAATTGTTGAAAGTATGATTTGTGTAAGTTATGATTGATTGAAGGATGACAGGGCAATTGGTCTAGAACAGTTGGTGACTAATAATGAGTGATTTGATTGGTTTGTCAAATATATGATGATTTAGGTGGCGGGATCATGGGATTGTATTGTTGATACTACGTTGAGTTCATAGCTATGACAACGATTATTTTTCATGATCGATGAGCATGTCTTATGGTTACATATGTTGGTTCAGTAAAAGGTGGCAGTTCTCTTCTGCTACCGATGGTAGATCTTCTATTGTTGATCATTGATCAAGTTGCGATGAATAATTTATGTTCTAGTTGTCATATTGACATGTTTTGATTCATTTATGGTGATGTGTCGGTGTTACATTGGTCGAGGTAGATGTTTTATCAAGATGAAGGATGAGTTGGTCAAAACATGTTTGATTGTTCTTGATAAAATAAATTGTAAGGGTCTATCATGTGGCTGACCTATTTGGTAGATATTTTTTTGTTATATCAGGATGTGTGTTTTGGCGTAATATCTCTGAGCATGAAGATTGGAAAATTTATTTCAAATGTGTTAGGTGAGTTTAGGTCGGTGAAACTTTAGGGCTTGAGTAGTGATATTTATATCATGAGATCAAAGATTTATGTGTAGATCATGGATTTGAAGGTGCGATCAAGCCAGGGTATACCAGATTCATTTGATAAAATAATGTATGTGTTATAGTGGATCTAATCAAGCAAAGGAGTTAATATTTCTAGATCAAGTGACCCTAACAGGTTTCCTATTATAAATCCCTTAACCAGGTAGATCCTAATAGGTCTTATTTGTAAATCTCTTAACAGAGTGGCTCATTAACTTGAGTTTTAAATCTCCTAACAGAGTTACTCCTTACAGGGTAAAGATCCTAATAAGGCTAGAAGTAAATCCCATAAATGGGTGGAACCTAACAGTGTCTTTGTAAACTCCTAACAGGGTTAAGCTCCTAACAGGGCATACTTTAGAAGAGTACATTATATGCGGGTCTTCATTCCGACCATATTTTTCACCCATTTGGGTTTTCATGTGAAAATATGTGTTATGTGCTGCATGCATTGTGGTGGTTGTTTTTATTTGATCAAGTTTCATTTTCTTATCTATCGGTTAACTTGTGTATGTTGGTTTTGAGTTAAAGAAGTGAAAATTAGAAGATACCTTTGATTACTGATTCACCCCCCCTCAATAATCTTGGACCCTTAGGACTAAAAATTGGTATCATAGCCTTTGTCCTCTTTGTGGTGAAGTTTAGCAGCTTGAGGTCAAAGATCCAAGAATGATGAGGAAGGAAGGTCCTAAGTTCACAAGGGATAACTACTTGATGTGGAGTGGTACAATGAAGTTTTATGTAAAAGGTATGGGAAATCAGTATTGGAATCATGTTTCTACTAGGTATTTTACACCTACCGGGATTCTCAATGCAAATCATCTAAAGGAACAACAAGAGAATACTATAACTATGGAAGCCATTGCAAGTACATTATCAAATGCAAATTTTGTTGATGTTCAATATTTTCAGACCGCCTATGATATGTGGGAGAAATTGAAGTTAGTTTATGGTGGTGATGCACATGTGCAGAAAGCTAAGGTTGACAACCTGAAGGAAAAATTTGATGACATGAGGATGGTTGAAGGTGAAAATATTGAGAAGTATGGTCAGAGAATTAAAGAAGTGGTTGCTTCTATCAAAAGTGTTCATGGAACTATTGAAGATGATGATGTGGTAAGTAAATTATTGAGAACCTGGTTACCTCTTTATGCCATTAGGGTTTATGATAATCAAGAGTTAATATATTTAGGAATTGGTATTGTCACCCTCGATGCATTGATTGGAAAGTTAATTGCATTTGAACTTAGCAATTATGATAGTAGTGTTCTAAGGGTTGAATCTACATTTATGGTATCTATGTCTCTTACACCTACAAGGAAAGGAAAGGAAGTTGGTTATGAATATTCATGTATGTCAAGTTACTCTAATGATTATGATGGAATCTTGTCTGAGGAAAAGAAACAAAAAGAGTTGGAAACATCGATTGCTAGGAGGTTCCCTAGAGGAACCAGTAGGTATAGGGAAAATTACCTCTTAAATGCTTCTCATGTAACAATATTGGACACATTTCTGCCAGGTGTCCTAATGGTAACAATAAGGAAAAGCCAAAGAGATTCAAGGATAAGAGCAATAAGACTTCTTTTATTGCTGAGGAAGGTATTGCCAATGAGTAATCTGAGGATAATGAAGAAGATGAATTTATCTTTGTTGTTGTTAAGGATGATATCCCTATAAATGGTGAAAAAGCCTTGATTTATAGCATGTAACATGGTGAAAATGGGTAATATATAGTGGTTGTACACATCATATGACTGGTGAAAGGAGTAAGTTCACTAAGTTGGAAGAATGTGATGGTGGAGCAGTAAGGTTTGGTAACAATTCTCCTTGCTTAGTAAAAGGAATAAGATCTATTGCACTAAATATCAAAATAGGTAGAAGACCTAGGCTATAACATGTTTAGTGTATCCTAGTTTAATAACAAAGGCTATCTTGTAGAGTTCAAAGAAGCTGTTTGCAGGATACTTGGAAGATTTGGTGATCTGATTTCTACCGGTATACATAATAAAGGTAGTTAATTCCAACTAAATACTATAATATATAGTTTTGCGATTGCAAAAATTGATGATAGATGGTTGTGGCATATGATATTTTTACATGTTAACTTTGATGGTTTGGTCAAAATAAGTAAGATGAATATTGTTAGAGGTTTGCCACAACTAGTGAAACTAGACAATGTGATATGCAAGGAATGTCAGTTGGGAAAGTTAACTAGTTCTATTTTTACCAGTAAGTCATTTCAGCTGAAGGTATTTTGGATCTAATACATACTAATTTGTGTGGTCATATGATAACAAGAAGCTACTATGGAGATAAGTACTTTATTCTCTTTATTGACGATTATTCTAGAATGACGTGGGTTGATTTTCTTAAAGAAAAATTAGATGCATTCTATGTGTTTAAGGTGTTTAAAGCATGAGTTGAAAAGGAAATAGGTAAGAGTTTGAAGTGCTTGAGATCTAACAAAGGTGGTGAGTTCACATCTATGGAATTCACTGAGTTTTTTGAAGAACATGGAATTAAGAGGAAAATGTCAGCTCCTAGAACACCTCAACAAAATGGGATTGCAGAGAGATGGAACATATCTATTATTGATGCTACAAGAATCATGATGATTCAAAGAGATGTGGCTCAGATTTTTTGGAGAGAAGCCATCAACACTATTATTTATACATTGAACCAAGGACATGTGAATAAAGACACCAATAAGACTCCTTATAAGTTATGGTTCGGTCACACACCTAGTGTGAAATACTTCAAAGTTTTTGGGAGAAGCTGCTACATAAAGAGAGATGAATATACATTAAATTTGATCCTAAGAGTGATGAAGGAATATTCCTAGGTTATTCTTCAAAGATAAAAGCATACAAGTGTCTAAACAAGAGAACCAACAAGATGATAGAAAGTGAAAATGTGAAGATTGATGGATTCTTAGAGAAGAATGATGGTTCCAACAAGAATAAATCAGGAGATGATTGAGGGATTGTATATGTTCAACTGGTGGAGCAAGAAGTTGAAAATCATAACAATGTGGATGAACCGGTTCAATTGGTAGAAGGGGATTCTAGAGCTAAACCATTTTTACCAAGGTATATAAAGTTAAATCATTCTACTGATCAAATTATTGGTGATAAGAACACTGGTGTTCAAACTAAAAGAAATATGAGAGAAAGTACCTGTCTGATTTATGAATATGAACCTAAATCTTTAAAAGAGGCATTGAAGAATGATGATTGGGTTAAAGCCATGGAAGAAGAAGTGGATCAAATAAAGAAGAACAATACTTGGGCACTTGTTCCCAGACCCGTTGATAAGAATGTGATAGGAACTAAATGAGTTTTCAAAAATAAACTCAATGAAACTGGTGAAGTAAAAAATAAGGGAAGACTTGTGGTTAAGGGTTATGCACAGGATTGGAATATGGAGAGACTTTTGTACCAGTTGCTAGACTTGAAGGAGTGAGGATTTTGAATGGACTTCAAATATGCATTCTTGAATGGAATTCTGGAAGAGGAAGTTTACATAGAACATCCTGATGATTTTGCACTATCACAAGATAAGGACATGGTTTCTATTTAAATTTGATTAATTTATATATTATAACACTAATCTATTTTATTTAATTTTTGTAATCTAGGGGTGCCCCTGTCGACCATGCTTGCCTAAGCCTGTGTTAGGGAAAGACTAGTCCCCTTAGGGATGATGGAAAGTGCCCAAAAGGCACCACCATCAGATAAGTTTAGGCAAAGAGAATCAAACTCAAGACTTATATAGGAAGAACCAAAGCCCTTAACCAACTACATCATTCGTTCATGCCCCACTAATCTATATTATTAACTACTAAAGTATTATGTATTATTATATAATATTAGAATTTTATTCTTATATATAAATTAAATTATATTTAAGATAATTCAATTTAGACCTCATTAAAGTTTACAATGAAATTCATTAATCATGATAATATAAATGTATATTATGCATTAGATCATTTACATCAGTTATATTTGTATATCCCCGTATTCACATATCCATGTTATCATACCCATCCATCATAGCTTCCTACTTTTGATCTTGATAAGGAAGTGGACAAGATATTAATACATATTTGGGACACCTCTTGATATGTCTAACCTCTTAATCCTAAATGAACTATAACTTATCCCTAACCCCGCTAGAAATCTTAGCATAATTGTAACCCTAGAATTTACTCATCAAATGCCAACCCTTAACCTAATTATAACTATAAACATTTAACCCTAAGCCAAAGTTGTATTGCACAACTTTGATCCACATTATAATTGTAAATGAGCCATAATCGATATAACCCTAGACCTATAATATAATAATACAGTTTAATAAAAAATAATATTGTAATATTAATATAGTATAACATGAATATAGTTATATATTATTATATTATAATAATCATAAAATTATAAAGTAAGAAACGTAAGTAAATCCTAACTCTAACCCTAAATTTAATTCTAATCCCAACACTAATTGAATCCTACGTGAAAACTTAAAAGTGAATTGTTTTGTTAATTAAACTATAGCCCTAATTTTGTGTGTGTGTATAGATATATGTATGTATGTACGTATAAATACATGTATGTATGTATACATATATACATGTACATATGTATGCATGTACATATACATGTATGTATGTATGTATGTATGTATGTATGCATGCATGTATCCATACATACATACATACATATATATATATATATATATATGCATACATCCATACATGTATGCATGTATGCATGTATACATGCATGTATCCATGTATACATACATACATGTATGCATGTATACATACATATATATTTATGTATACATACATATATATGTATGTACGTACGAATGTATGTATAATTTTATTTTATTTTCATGTACAATTTTTGGATGCAATGGTTGTTAGCTATCTATTCTTCATTTTGAATTATTGTCAGTGCAAATCAAGTATGACCATGTAGGCCTTTTATTTGAAAGAAGTTAACTTCATAAGATGAGGGATAATACTTAAATTACATAGGGAGTGGCATACAAAGACCATGGTAGTATGTCCATACTTGTACTATAAAAGCTTAAAATGATCAAGCTACATATATTTCCAATTAAATTAAATAATTTCATATGAATAATTTTATTTTATTTTCATGTATACTTTTTGGTTGTAGTGGTTGTTAGCTACTTCTTATTAGTGTAGATTAAGAATGACCATATAGTTTTGATACTATATAATTTAACATCATAAGATAAGGGAGAATACTTAAATTTCATAGGGAATGATACACAAAGACCATGGTACAATACTCGTACTTGTGATATAAAAGGCTAAAACAAATCAAGCTACACAAATTTTCATTTGAATTGAATAAACAAAGTTATTGGAAAATAAAATAGGGTAGTAGATTCATGTTTAATTAGAAAAGATTTAGTATTCAGTAAAGACCTTTGAATGCTTTAGTTATTGCATAAAAAATCAGCTAATCATATAGATTAACACCCTGTATGAGATAAATCATGTTTGCAAAAAAAATGTTTGCTTGGAGAACATTTTACTTTTGTCAAATTCTATTTGCTTAATGTAGAAATGTGGTGCAGGAGCACTTAGGCTAACCTCCATGTTTGTTCATTTTGGCTTGTACTTGACATTAGCCAAGTCAAGATAGGTTAGCTTTTTTTGGACTTTATTAGGTCTTTTCAATGTAGGCTAAGTGAGTTAGTCATTAGGACTAAGGTCACATTAATAGCCATTGTTAGTAGTATTTTTCAAATTCTTAGGCTTAGTTGTTAAATGTGAGGTTGGAGTCATGAATGTTTCCTAAACTCATAATTGAGAACCTAGAGATGCCATAGGGCCTTAAATGATCTTGGATCCTCAAAATGGAGAGGTTAGAGGTCCTAAAATGTAGGGAGAAGGCATAATTGAAAAGATGCCAAAAGTTGCTAAATTGTTGTCATGACAACATTGGCAATAATTGCAAATGTTGCATGCAACATGGTTACATCAGATTCTCCTTGAAAATAGGAGTGGGGAATCAACCAAAAAGGCCCTATAATGGTGGAATAAGGCATCTAATGGAGAGAAGGACTCGAATAAAGCAGTTAGTTTTTTATTTGTAACAAGTTTGAAGTTGAATATAGCTCTACAATTCTGAGTTTTCAGTAATCACAAGCATTTCCTTGAAACAATCACATTGAATGGATTGAGTGCTTGAATATAATGGTTTTTTTGTGTTCTTAGGATAGTTAGAAGAAATTTTCATTCAATGAGTTATTCTATTAGAGATAGTATACAATTGTAGTTAAATTGTCTTGTAACTAGGAGGTTCACTGGTCCTGTCCTGACCAGCCAGTCGAGTCATGGCTCCCCCATGAAATGTAACCACGGGAAACACCTAAGGGTAGATGGAAATTTTAGGGGAGTTAGTAGTGTACATAATTATAGAATTAAGATTCTTAAAAGTGCAAGTTTCTATTTTTAGATCCAAGCCCTATGCGAGCATGCACTGTCCGGTTAGTGGTTTGGAGGAGTAACAGTGATCATTCATATGTAGGGAAAGATAGAATTGTATAGTCTAAGTAAATTTATAGTTAGGGTTTAGTGTTACCTTGACATACTGAAATGGTCGAGTTCATACCAATCAGTGAAGACAAGTTTTGAGCAAGTTTTGCATAGTGTTGCAGACTGTCCTAGAATTTAGGCATCTTAGCCCTATAAGACCTAGTTTATAGGAACCCTATGTATGGATGAATTAGGGGTTTGAGACTTAAAAAATACTTTGTGAAATGGAAAATGGTATCTGGATATGGTCTTAGAATTTTGAGGTCTTTGGAAAAGTTTTGCAAGAAGTGAGAAAAACACACTGTCAAGGGCTACAAGGAGATAAGCCTAATTAGGCCTCTTGAAGACACAAACTTGGACTTGACTGAAAATGGGATGGAGATCCCTCAAGATGGATTCCAAATTGATCAAATGTAATTCCTACATGGTGTTGGACACCCCTGCAAGTGATTCATGAATGTTAGTGTCAAAATTGACACTTAGACTCTTCTAAGTGTAAGTAGGAGAAGTGGAGATTTTAAGTAACTAAGGGTGTTAGTCTTTTAGGGTGAAGCACATGAGTGGAGAAATCTTAGAGAAGAGTTGAAATTGGACTTAGTTAATCATCTAAGCCAATTCAGGACCTAAAGGATATTAGGTTCTTAGAAGAGACAAGCTAGGTCTCTTAGTTGTAGTGCTAGCAAGCCTTGGAACACTTACATCATATTGGTATCAGAGCTTGATTAAAGACCAGGCTTGTGGTGGATGTTTTAGCCTACTAAATCAGTGGGAGAGAATACACCTGGAGGATCAGAAAAAGACAAAGTCATGGTGACTAATGCCGAGTTAGCCAAAAATGTGGAAGAACAAGAAGAAGACAACAAGTTGTTAAGAGAAAGGTTGTCTCAAATGGAGAAACTCTTGGGAGAAGTCCAAGACAAAGTTGAGAAGATGAAAGATAAGATAGACCAGAAAGAAGAAGAAGAAGAAAGGGAGAAAGGAGTGGAACTAGAAGAGGAATCTCCAACCCCTGACCCTGTAAGTGACCAAGAACCCTTCTTAAAGGCATTAAAGGCTTTAAGTGGTAAAGCTTTGGAGGGTGTGCCACTATTTAGTGGACAAATGGATCCAGATTCAGTTGTGGATTTGATAGAAAACATAGAGAACCATTTTGAATGTGATGGTATCACAGAGGCCCAAAAAGTGAATGTGGCCAAGTCAATATTAAGAGGTTTAGCTCTCACATGGTGGAAGTTTGTTCAAACTGAAAGAGAGAAAGAAGGAAAGAGTCCTATAGCCACATGGAAGGGAATGGTGACTAAGATGAAGCAGAACTATTTACCTGATGATTATGAAGTGCAGATACATAGGAGGAGACATAATCTAAGACAAAAAGATCTAGATGTCCAAGACTACACTGAAGAGTTCCAAAAGTTGTGCCTACGGTCACAAGTGGTTGAAGATGAAAGCATCAAGCTAGATAGGTATTTGAATGGACTCAAATGGTCTATTCAAAAAGACATGAGTCTAGTGAACTTCAAAACCATCCGCCAATGCTATCAAATGGCCTTGAAGATAGAGGAGAAAGGCAAGAGGAAGAAAGAACAAAGTTCTAAAGGAAGAGGTAGAGGAAGAGATAGTAGAGGAAAAAAAGGTGGCTATGGTGGAAGGAGTTAAAAATTAAGGACACAAGGAGAAGTCAAATACAATGAGAAGAAAGAAGAAAGTTCCAGTAGAGGTGGTAGAGGAAGGAACTCTAATTTCAGAGGTAGAAGTGGTGGACAAGGAAGAGGCAACTATTTTTCCAACATGAAATGTTACCATTGTAATCAAATGGGACACCCTGCCTATAGGTGTTCAGAGAAGGGTAGTACTTCTCAAGGAGGTAAAAAGAGGAATAATTTGGTCCAATAAGACACAAATGTAGCTAATAAAAACCTTGAGGTGCCACTAAATTCAGAGGAAGGTGAGAACCTCATGATGAGGAGAACATTGATCAAGGAGCCAATCAAGGAGGAGCCAAGCCAAAGGAGGTCTTTGTTTAGAATCAAATGTAAGGTGATGGGTAAAGTATGTAGGGTTATCATAGACTCAGGGTCTACTGATAATATTGTATCAGAGGAGATAGTCAACAAACTAAACATGACAAGGATACCTCATACTCATCCCTACAAGGTAACATGGCTCAATAAGGGACAACATATCTTAGTGAATGAGCAAGCATGGTTGGAGTTCTCTATAGGGAGATATAAGGATAAGGTATTATGTGATGTGCTTCCCATGGATTCATGTCACTTTCTCCTAGGTAGGCCATGGAAATTTGACCACCAAGCTATCTATGGTGGAGTAAAGAACTCCTATCCTTTCAAGAAGGATAACATGACTTTCAAAATTCAGTCATTATTAGAAGATGTAGAGATGAAGATAGTTGGTCCCAATGTACTAATGGCAAGTGAGAAAGAGTTCTTGGAAGCCATGGAGGAAGGAGAAGGAGTTGGCTTTGCACTAATGTTGAAACCCAAGCAAGTTGAAGACAAAACGGTGAAGAGAACAGAGCTGCCCCAAGAGATACAAGAGATGTTGCAGAAGTATGAAGGTATTGTAAGTGATGGACAACCATCAAAATTACCCCTTATAAGACCCATAAGCCATAATATTGACCTTTTTCTAGGAGCTACCCTACCCAATAAGGTAGCCTACAAGATGACTCCTCAACAGAATGAGGAAATAACTAGGCAAATTCAAGATTTGTTAGAACAAGGTCTTATAAGGAAGAGTATTAGTCCTTGTGCTATACCCATAGTCCTAGCCCCTAAGAAAGGAGGTACTTGGAGATTATGTACTGACTCTAGAGCCATTAATAGGATCAGTATCAGATATAGGTTCCCTATCCCTTGGATTGAAGACTTGATGGATTGTCTAGGAGGTGCAAGGTACTTCACAAAGATAGATTTAAAAAGTGGATATCACCAGATAAGGGTGAATGAAGGAGATGAGTGGAAGAAAAACTTCAAGACCACTAAAGGGTTGTATGAATGGCTAGTCATGCCATTTGGCCTATCAAATGCTCCATCAACTTTTATGAGGTTGATTAATGAAGTACTTAAAGACCACATTGGCAAGTTTGTAGTGGTATACTTAGATGATATACTAATCTTTAGTAAAACAAGAGAGGAACATCTCAAGCATGTGGAATTAGTACTCAAGAAGCTACATGAAGAGAAGCTCATAATTAACTTGGAGAAGTGTGAGTTCATCAAAACAGAGCTAGTGTACCTAGGATTTGTTCTATCTCATGGTAATCTGAAAATGGACAAAAGTAAAGTGGAAGCCATCATGGATTGGCCTACTCCAAGGAAAGCAACAGAGGTAAGAAGTTTTCATGGCCTTGCTCAGTATTATAGGAAGTTCATAAGGAAATTTAGTGCTATTTGTGCTCCTATGTTGGACACAATCAAAGGAGGGATGAAGACCAAGTTCACATGGAATCAACAAGGTGATAAGAGCTTTGAGTTGCTAAAGGAAAATATTGCTACCCAACCAGTGCTAGTCTTTCCAAGCTTTGAGAATCTTTTTACAATTGAATGTGATGCAAGCAACATAGCTATTGGAGCTATCCTAAGCCAAGAGGGTAGACTAGTAGCATTCCATTCAGATAAGTTGAGTGAAGCAAAGAAGAAGTATTCATCTTATGACCTTGAGTTGTATGCATTGGTTCAAGCCTTGAGAAAGTGGAGGCATTATCTGCTGCCCAAAGAATTCATTGTTTATTCAGATAATCAAGCTTTAAGTTTTCTGAATTCTCAAGAGAAGTTGAGCCACAACCACATGAAGTGGGTTGAGTACCTACAATCTTACACCTTTAACATCAAACATAAGAAAGGTTTCCTCAATAAAGTTGCAGATGCATTGTCAAGAAGAGCTCTTACTATCCAAGAGATTCACTTGAAGAGCATGGGAATAGATCACTTCAAGGACTTATATGCTGAAGATGAGGACTTTGGAGACATTTACAAGGTATGTTTTGAATACAAAAACCATTTTCATAGTAAGTACGCTGAATATACTTTGCAAAGTAACCTTTTGTTTAAGGGAAATTAGTTATGTGTCCCTAGAGGCTCTATTAGGGAGAATATGATTCAAGAGAAGCACAATGGTGTATTGAGTGGTCACTTTGGGATCACAAAGACACAAGAACTAGTTCAAAGGTTCTACTATTGGCTGAGGATGAATCTTGATGTCAAAAGGTATGTGGAGAGTTGTATAGTGTGTCAAAGAGCCAAGGGTACTTCATCAAATGCTGGCCTTTATCAGCCCCTACCTATTCCCACTAGACCTTGGGATTGCTTGAGCATGGATTTTGTAGCTGGGTTACCCAAAACAAGATAATGCATGGATAGTGTTTATGTAGTTGTGGATAGGTTTAATAAAATGGCTCACTTTGTGCCATGCAAGACCACTAATGATGTCAGCCAAATAGCCTCTATATTCTTCAAAGAGATAGTAAGAATCCATGGGTTACCTAAGAGCATTGTGTCTGATAGAGACACCAAATTTATGAGTCATTTTTGGAAGAATCTTTGGCAAAGATTAGGCACTAATTTATCCTTTGGATCTGCCTACCATCCCCAAACTAATGGTCATACTGAAGTGGTGAATAGAAGCCTTGGAAATATACTAAGGTGCTTGACAAAGGAGTATGGACAACAATAGGATCAATTAACTGGATAGGCTGAGTATGCCTACAATGACACCATCAATAGGTCAACATGGAAGAGCCCCTTTAAGGTGGTGTATGGATTACATCCTAGAGGAGTCTATGAGTTGAGAGAATTGAAGGATGGAGTGAAAGAAAGTGGATATGCAGATGATTTTGCCTATGCCATGCAAGAAATACATGATACAGTCCAGAAAATATTGACAGAGAACACCTTGAAACATAAGGAAAAGGTTGATGAAAGTAGGAGGACAATTGAGTTCAATGTGGGTGACATGGTGATGGTACATCTCAATAAATCAAGATTTAAAAAGGGAGTCCCTCATAATTTTCAGATGAGAAGGATAGGCCCTTGTCCTATCTTGACTAAGTATGGTGAAAATGAATTCAAAGTTGAACTCCTGAAAGACAGTGGACTGTCACCTATCTTCACCATTGTAGACTTAGTCCATTACAAAGGACCAGAGAAAGAATTGGATCAGAGTCTTCAAGAAGTAATCAGAGATGTGGAGGAGCTACAATTACCCTCTGCTACAGTCACAGGAGCTAACAACATATTGGATACAAGAGTATACAAAAAGACCAGAACTAAAGAGTATAAAGAGAACTTGGTCAAAAGAAATGATCAAACAAATGTATTTGTAGTATGGGTGAAAGAATCAGAGTTCAAGAAGATGGGGATTGATCCAGGCATCCTCAATCCAAGAGTGGATCGATCTTTTTGTTTTGGGAAGGATGGTGCAGGAGCACCTAGGCTAACCTCCATGTTTGTTCATTTTGGCTTGTAATTGACATTAGCCAAGTCAAGATAGGTTAGTTGTTTTTGGACCTTAGTAGGTCTTTTAAATGTAGGCTAAGTGAGTTAGTCATTAGGACTAAGGTCACATTAATATCCATTGTTACTAGTATTTTTCAAAGTCTTGGGCTTAGTTGTTAAATGTGAGGTTGGAGTCATGAATGTGTCCTAAACTCATAATTGAGGACATAGAGATTCCATAGGGACTTAAATTATCTTGGATCCTCAAAATGGAGAGGTTAGAGGTCCTAAAATGTAGGGAGAAGGCATAATTGAAAAGATGCCAAAAGTTGCTGAATTGTTGTCATGACAACATTGACAATAATTGCAAATGTTGCATGCAACATGGTTACATCAGATTCTCCTTGAAAATAGGAGTGGGGAATCTACCAAAAAGGCCCTAGAATGGTAGAAGAAGGAATATAATGGAGATAAGGACTCAAATCAAGCAGTTAGGTTTTGATTTATAACAAGTTTGAAGTTGAATATAGCTCTGCAATTCTGAGTTTTCAGTAATCCCGAGCATTTCCTTGAATCAGTCACATTGAATGGATTGAGTGATTGAATCTAATGGTTGTTTTGTGTTCTTAATATAGTTAGAAGCACTTTTAATTCAGTGAGTTAGTCGATTAGAGATAGTATACAATCGTAGTTAAATTGTCTTGTAACTAGGAGGTTCACTGGTCCTATCCTGACCAGCCAGTCAAGTCATGGCTCCCCCATGAAATCTAACCATGGGGAACACCTAAGGGTAGATGAAAATGTTAGGGGAGTCATTAGTGTACATAAGTGTAGAGTTAGGAGTCTTAGAAGTGCAATTTTCTATTTTTAGATCCAAGCCCTAGGCGAGCATGCACTGTCCGGTTAGTGGTTTGGAGGAGTAACAGTGAGCATTCATATGTAGGGAAAGATAGAATTGTATAATCTAAGTACATTTCTAGTTAGGTTTTAGTGTTACCTTGACATATTGAAATGGTCAAGTTCATACCAAGCAGTGAAGACAAGTTTTGAGCAAGTTTTGCATAGTGTTGCAGACTGTCCTAGAATTTAGGCCTATTAGCCCTATAAGACCTAGTTTATAGGAACCCTATGTACAGATGACTTAGGGGTTTGAGACTTAAAAAATAATTTGTGAAATGGAAAAGGGTATCTGGATATGGTCTTATAATTTTGAGGTCTTTGGAAAAGTTTTGCAATAAGTAAGAAAAACACACTGTAAAGGGCTATAAGGAAATAAGCCTAATTAGGCCTCTTGAAGACACAAACTTGGAATCGACTAAAAATGGGAAGGAGATCCCTCAAGATGGATTCCAAATTGATCAAATGAAATTCCTACATGGTGTTGGACACCCCTGCAAGTGATTCATGAATGTTAGTGTGGAAATTGACACTTAGACTCTTCTAAG
>MU225467.1:214564-235861 GCA_018584345.1 Thuja plicata | reverse complement strand
TGAAAAATAAAATAATTCTAAGTTTGGTCGGCCCTAAGGGCTAAATTTCTGGAACCTTCTCGGGCGGTGGAAATTGCCTATATAAAGAAGGCCTGTAGTGTTGTCTTAGGCAGTTCAGGACAGTTCTGGGAGATCTGGGTAATAATTCGAGGCTTTGTCCTACAGAATATTGTAAGGGGAATGCCCATGTGGCTTTGCATATTGTAATTCTGAGAGTTTGTAATTCCGCATTTGTGGACATAATAAGAAGTCCATTCTCTATTCTTGCAAATTGTTGTTGCTTCTCTATTTCTGTTATGTGTTTGTGGTATTAAGGGGAGCGTCCTTCATCAAACTCTAAGGCTTTGTATCATTGATGAACCAACTGACATTGTCTGAAGAAAGTTCAACACAAGTAAGTTTTAATGCTAATTCAATTATTTTGTAAATATATTTTGCTATCAAGTATTTAACATTAAATAGTAAAACTCGTAGATCAATCTCAATGTTGCAAACACATATATGTCAGAGATGACATTGGTGGCATTGTCCCTTCACTACCAAGGACATATGTTAGGACTCCTGACTGCATGAGGAGACAGAGAGGCGAGGTACATGAGAGTTGATTTTTTTAAATTTTTTTTATTACTATTGACTATGATTTTGAATTTTTATTTTTGATTTGTAGAAACCATATAAATTAAGTTATCTAACTTGGGGTTTCACTTTTGTTTTCATGCAGGATCTATCAGAGCCGAACAATACTTCAAAGAGGCTCTATTTTGATGATCCACAAGTAGAATAGGATGTCCTAGAAACATTTGTAGTTGTTTCTTATTTTGAGATGCCATATGGAACATTTTGAGATGGCGTATGCCACATTGTATTTAGATATGTAGATTTTTTAAAGATTTCGAGATGACATGTGCCACATTTTGTACAAAACAATTTCATATATATATATATATATATAGAACATGTTCATTTCTGGATATTTTATCTTTGTCTTGCGTTGTATGTATGTATTATTTATACATTATATCTTTTTAATGCATTGTATTTATGTATGTATGTTCATTTTCATATTATATATTTGACATGCGTTGTATGTATGTATTATTTCCATATTACATCTTTTTCATGCATTGTATATATGTATGTATGTGTGTTCATTTCCATATTATATCTTTGTCATGCGTTGTACCTTTTTCATGTGTTGTCATGCATAATAGACCTAATTAGGCTTTGTTTCCAAAGAAACTACCCTCAAAATATTTTTTCCAACCAAAGTAATAGGCTAATAGGCGTAATAGACTACAACTAGGCTAATAAACTCCAAATTTGCATACCCTAACTTGACTTCCTTATAGGGTAACTGCAACTAGGATAATAAGCATAATAGACCTTGGGGACACTTCGGTATGAGGTGCTCAAAAATGGTTTGAAAGATGCACTATTGAGAAACTTTCAACTGAGAGACAATGCAACTTTTTACAACAACCGAGAACGAGTCTTCAAATGGAAACCAAGTGGAATATCCCAAAATTGAGCTACGTGATTGTAGGCCTTCCCAAGATGGTCCTTGTGCACTTCAAGGTTCTATGATAGCCCTCATGAGGTACAAGATATCACCCTCCAAAAATCGTTGCCCAATTTGTCTTAGTGCACCTTGGAATACTTAGGTCTGGCATGGAAACGTTCTTGAATGCTACAAAAGAAAAATGAGGACTCCACTAGCATTTACCCTACGAACTAGAGATGATGGAGATGATGGTTTGGTCCCATGATGAATGGTTTGAAAGATGCACCATTGAGAAACTTTCAACTGAGGAACAATGCAAATTTTTGCACTAACCGAGATCGGGTCACCAAATGGAAACTAAGTGGAATATCCAAAAACTGATCTACGTTCTTGTAGGCCTTTCCAAGATGGTCCTTTTTCACTTTATATTTCTTTGATACCCCTCACGAGGTTCGATATATCTCCCTCCAAAAATTGCTTCCCTATTTGGCTTAGTGCACCTTGGGAACACTTAGGTCTGGCATGCGTTAGAATGTTCTTGATGCTACATGGGAAAACAAGGTCTCTAGTAGTGTTTACCAAACCAAATGGAGCTGATGGTGCTGATGGTTTGGTCCCACAATGAATGGTTTGAAAGATGCACCATTGAGAAACTTTCAAATGAGCTATAATGCAACTTTTTGAACCAACCGAGATCGGGTCACCAAATGGAAACCAAGTGGAATATCCAAAAAATGAGATACATAATTGTAGGAATTTCCAAGATGGTTCTTGTGCACTTCACGGTTCTTTGATATCCCTAACGAGGTTCAAGATATCACCCTCCAAAAATCATTGCCTGATTTGGCTTAGTGCACCTTGGGAACACTTAGATCCGGCATGCATCAGAATGTTCTTGATGCTATGCGGGAAAAATTAGGTCTCCACTAGCTTTTTCCTGACCAACCAGAGCCAATGGATCTGATGGTTTGGTCCCAAAATGAATGGTTTGAAAGATGCACCATTGAGAAACTTTCAACTGAGAAATAATGCAACTTTTTGCACCAACCGAGATCGGGTCACCAAATGGAAACCAAGTGAAATATCCCAAAACTAAGCTATGTTCTTGTAGGCCTTCCCAAGATGGTCCTTGTGAACTTCTTGATTCTCTAATACCCCTCATGAGGTCTGATATATTTCCCTTCAAAAATCACTGCCTGATTTGGCTCAGTGCACCTTGGGAACACTTAGGTCTGACATGCGCTAGAATGTTCTTGATGCTACATGAGAGAAATGAGGTCTCCACTAGCATTTACTCAACCAACAGGAGCCAATGGAGCTAATGCTTTGGTCCCATGATGAACGGTTTGAAAGATTCACTATTGAAACCAAGTGGTGCAAGTGGTGCATCTTTCAACTGATGAACTAAATACATAATTCTTATTCTAGGTTGACCTTAATTGACTATTTTGACCATTTTGACCACTTTTCCCACTTTGACCCACCCTTGGCTAATAAGGCTTAATAGGTTAAATGGTTAGATAATGGGATAAACAAAAATCTAATGAAATCTATATTACAATTGAAATGTATTAAAATTTAATTATAATGCATGAAAATGATATGTTTGGCCATATCATAGTTTTTTTTAACCAAGTCAAATATTTGCATTCTTGCATGTATTTCATCATTATACAAGCTTGAGTGTACACACAATCTTACATACAAATACATTGTATATCATTGATACAACCATATTATGAATAAATATATCAATGCTATCAAAATTCATAGATACAGAATTACCAAAAATCTTAGATAGACAACTCTATATAAAAAATCCTAGTTAATAAGTGTTTCATTTGTGCTCCTAACATGTATAAGTTTAACAAATGGTACTCGATGATATCTACATTCCTGATCCTTGCATTCTGAAGGGACAAGAAAAGTTAATAGAGAAAACAAGAAGTTTATAGGTTGACAAAAAAATTATGAATATATAACTAAAGTTTATCGTATTCGCAACCCTCATGAAAAAATGAAACAAACTTCACTAACCCACCACACTATGAGAAATTGGGTATGTGCACCAAGTTGTGAGTCAAAAAAGTGGACACATCTTTAAAAAAAATTCAAATTTCATATAACTCGATCAAGTTATTGAAAATTCAAAAATTGTTCTAGGCTTGGTAACCAAGCCTAGAAAATATTATAAAAAAACTCAATCTATCTCAAAACCCTATCGAGTTATTAGAAACATAATATATATGAGAGAGAGAGAGAGAGAGAGAGAGAGAGAGAGAGAGAGAGAGAGAGAGAGCATACTGATTTTCCTATACGTTGCATGCATGGGCAATAATGATTACCTATTTTATACCTTAATTGATTAAAATGGATGGAAAAAAAATGTTGATGGCTAAAGATGATTATAGATTAATCATGTTTTAGATCATCTCAAGATCTTTCCTACGCTTTTTGAACGGAGTTAATCGGACTCTGTATGTGGAAGTTATGGCTTCGAGAGAAAAGCCTATTTTAATTTCTTCATAATCTGATCAGGTTATGGAGAATAAAATGCATAATTTTTACTTCTTCAAAACCCGATCGGGTTTTGAAGAAGTGAAAATTGTGCATTTTATTCTCTAGAACCCAATCGGGTTATGTAGGAGTTGAAAAATTACCTTTTTCTTTTCAGAACCCGATCGGGTTATTTGAAATTTAGAAACCTGATCGGGTTATGGCTTGGGAAGAGGCTTGGAAAATGACCCAAAGGCTTGGAGACTCATTTTCCCTCCATTTTTGTTCTTTTAGACGTTATTTCATCTTGTAAGATGAATTATTGACTTTTTCTTTACCAGGTTTGCAATTTGTCAAGAGGGTAGCTCTATAATTTTCACCATAATCTCATATGTCTTCTTAGCTTTCTAACGATATAAATTTTTCTATTTTTGGACAACATTAGCATAGTAAACTTTAATTTTCTTTACCAGTGTCTTGACAGTCCTCACAGACATATGTCTACCACTTTAATAAATTTTGATACACCTAACCAAATTACAAATAAATTACATATTATTGTTCTACACTTGATTCTATACACTTGAAAACAAAAGTTTTCATTTTTTATTATTTTGATGCAAGTTATGCCCAACGCACGAACAAGTACCAAATTTTCAGGATGCGCCCACTTCAAAAAATCATAGAAAAAAAATACTCATAAAAAATACACAACTTCTAGATCTCACTCTTACCTATCATCCTACCAAATGGATTTGAAAAATACTGAATATAACTATATCTTTTGTACAACGCACGGAAACAACTATATTATGTTTTTTTGAAAAAATTAGGAACATGTTTTCATGTGCACAGGGTTTGACCTCTTAATATTATCAGTTTTTTAAAAAAATTAGTATTTTAGAAACTAGATTTAGAGTACTACAATTTTTATTTTTTACACATCTTCTTATTTTGAATGCATGACCCTCAAACGTTTGTTCCAAGTTCAAGTTTACCCGATTTCAAAAAAAAGGTGTCCACTTATACCCCCCTTTTTGGTTCACAACTTGGTGCACATACCCACTTTTCATTTAAGAAATCATGTCTATAAAATAATCAACCATCATATATAGGACATAAAAAAGATCTAGCAAGTCTCTCGATGATTTTGGAAGAGCACTTGCACCACACTCCTCCAACATTTCATTAGTATGCAAAGTAGAACATAGGAATCGTAATAGTTCATGGTGCATTGAAAACTCCACATGATATTTGAAACAAAAATTATTTCAAATCTTAAGAGGTACATACAAAAATGGCTTGAAGGATTCAAAATATCTTTGTGATGTTTGCAATGTTGGATGTGTCTCACAATTTTTTTTGAACAACATTGTTTGACTCACCTCCAAATAATGTTAAGGATGCAGGGTGTCGTCTCGAATGCCAATTCTCAACTTCAAGACATCCTTCACATTTGGTGACACTCTTGAGTTAGATTGCCAAAATAGTTGAATTTTATCCTTCACACCATCTGTAAGATTTTTATCACAACGTGGAAGTCTCCCTCTATAAGCTCATGTAACATTTTTGAAGAGGATCATCAATTATTTCTCTTCTTGCAAGTGCTCTATTCAAAGTTTTATGATTAAGGTTCAAGTCAACCAAGTTTGTCTCATCAAACGAGCCTTTCTCAAATGATGAATTACTAAGGAGGTTGTAATAACCCTTAAGGTGGCTCTCTTGTCTTTTTATTTGGTAGTCTTCCCAATGGAATTGAGAGCACTAAAAAGATTTCTCACAATAATAGCATTCCTCTCCATTTTCTTGTTCACACTAATCTTCAATTTGACTAGTATATAGGTCTCATCTTCTGCATCTTTAACAACTACACAAATTTTTGACATTGCTCGACCAATGTCTTGTGGCTAAACAAATGATCAAAAAGTCTTGAAGCCCACAATAGAATGGTTCTTTGTGATCTCTTTCCATCAAAATTGCTCATTATGCTCTCATCAATTTCAAGTAACTATTTTGTTGTTCTTAAAGGTCTCAAAATTGAAGTTTGTCTTTATTCCTTACAAGGGACTTCATTTATCATATAATTTGGAGATGTGTAACATTGATTTGGTTCTTGTGCACCATTATCATTGTCAATTGCTTCATATTCATGTCATTGCCAATGTCTACGCTTACATTGTCCACATCTACATGTTCATTTTCAAAAAATAAAAAATAAAAATAAAATATATATATATATATATATATGAAATATTATTATATATATATCTATATATATGTATATATATCTATAAATATATGTATATATACATGCAAATGCATATGTGTAAATGACAACATATAAAAGGATTCATGTATATATACTTATATATAAGGACCAAGTATATCTATGTGTGTGTGTGTGTGTGTGTGTGTGTAAAGTATATATGCATGAGACAATAAGATGTTACAAATATGACTGAAAACACATATGCTCTCATAAATATATATCAGAATATGGAGCTTCCATAATGACTCTAAGCATATCAACGAGTTAGCAAAAACCTGTTATAAGGTGCAGAAAATAAAGGCTAGAATCAACTGAGGGGTATCCTTTTTTTTAATCCATAATCTTGAAGAATTGCCAAGTATTTCCCATGTAAGTATTGATATCAGTCATTATTACATATCTATCCAATTATGGTGGATGTCTCCCATGCTTCATCTTCACCTTTATTGGCCAGTTCGTCAGCTCTTGCATTTCCTTCTCTATATATATGATTGAAGGTTACTCTTCTAAAAGATGTTGTGAAATCCAAAGAAATGATAGTAGGAAATCAGTTTCTAGTTTGGCATCTGACCTTTTGTTAAGGTGTTAATGATAATTGTCGAGTCCCCATTAATTTATAATTCATCAATTTGCAAGTTTCTATATATTCTTAGACCTTTAATCAGAGCTGATATTTCTACTTTATTATTTGATGCATATCCCAATGGTTTAGCTATTGTAGTTATTTCTTTACCATTGTGGTTATGAACAGTACACCCCATATCCACTGCTATCAATTACTAGAGAAGGAGCAGTTTAGCAAGATAAGATCAATTGATTCCTACTCGTTCTCACATAGAGGGCATCTACTAGGCCCCTCATATCCCATTTTTGTGAACCTGTCTGTGGTTAAAATTTTATTTTGTAATGCTATCCAAGAAAATAATCTAGCTTTTGGAAGGCAATTATTATCCCAACAAAGATTAAGGGGGATGGTAGTTTCCAGTTTCATTTATTTTTTGATCAGTAGGTTGTAGCCATCTCTGGTGTTATATTTTCAGACTCCATTCCAAACCAACATGTCCTCATCCTTTTTAAAGGGTATGTTCCTACAAAGAAGAATATCAATTAGCTTTTGTTTTTCATTTTTCAGGGATGTTCTCTAATGATTTCCAGTTCCAGCCCATGGTCACATCCCCACAAGGGAATTGTATGTAATCCTCAACATGCTTTCCCCATTGATTTTCCAATATTCTCATAGAATTTTAAAAGTTAAAGCTACTGCTTATTGCCTTAATTCCTCCCTAAGAATCATCCTAGAAAAATGATTTTCAACCATTCTAAGTTCCAAGTTAAGTTCTTCGGAATTAGTTGTCTACAATCTAATGTAAAATTCCAAATATGAGATCCTCTAGGAGGATTAGCCATTCTAGATAGTTTATCTGAGTCTTCTCCTCCTAGATATTTGAACCTTAGAATTTTTACCCACTTAAGATTAGGGCTTTCATACATTCTCCAAATTAATTTGGCCCCCAAGGCTTTTCTTTTTTTCTTAATATTTTTTTTAATTCCAAGCCTCCTTATTGTTTTATTTTGCAGACTTTATTCAAGGCGATTAAAGCCATCCTTTTCTCGTCTTTAATTCCTTTCCAAAAGAAAGTACCAAGGCATCTTTTAATCTCATCTTGTTTCTCAACCAAGATGTTTATGCAAGATAATTGATAGATAGGGATTGTCGAAAAAACTATCTTTAACATAGTTTCTTTTCTTGTTGAGGATAACCATTTCCATTTCCATGACTCATTTTTTCTTTTGATTTTTTTAGTTATGTGGTTTGATAGATCCTTGGATCTATTTCCTTTGTCCAAGGGGAGGCCTAAATATTTACAAGGTAGTTTCCCTTTTTTGAAGTTAATAATTTTGTATATCTCTTTCTCAGCTAAGTTAGGCTCGATATTAAAAAAGAAGATTTCTGATTTTGCCACATTAATTTCTTGACCTAATGGTCTATTGTAAGATTTTAGAACTATTTTAAATGCCCTCACTTTTTCAATGCTTCCTTCACCATAAAACATTGTGTCGTCTATAAATTTTTGGTGAGTTGTGGGATCTAGGTCACTAGTGATTTTGATACCTTGGATATGTTCTTCTTCCCGGGCTTTGTGTATCAACCTACCCAAGGCCTCAACCATTATTATGGAGAGAAATAGGGAAATTGGGCCTCCTATTCTTAGTCCTCTTGATATATTTATGAAACCCTTTGGAGACCCATTAACTAGAACATATATTTTAGGGCTTGATATGCATTCATATATCAGGTAAATTCATTATTTTGCGAATCCAGAAGATATCAAAAATTTACACAAGAAATATCAATAAACCTTTTCATAGGCCTTACTAATGTCTAATTTAATCAACATGATAGGTTTATTATTTTGTGTGACTGAATTAATTGGCTCCTACCCTATAATCACCCCATCATATATCGATCTACCTAGAAAAAAATTGGTTTGTTCCTCACTAATGATATTTGGTAAGACTTTTTGAATCCTATTTGCCAGTCTTTGTTAATATTTTATAAGTTGTATTACACAGTGATATATAGGTCTAAGATCCTCAAAGCTTTCCATTTTATCCCTTTTTGGAATAAGTGTGAGGAAGATATTATTAACTTCTTTTAATAGGTTCCCACAATTTCTCACCCCCTCTATGGCATTAACCACCTTGTCCCTAATGAAGTGCTAACATTTCTGAAAAAAGAGAGCCGAAAAACTATATGGGCCTGGCACTTTGTTAGGATGCATCTATTTTATTGCCATTTATGATTCTTCCTTAGAGAATTTAATTGTTAAAATTTTGTTTTTCTCATAAGGTATTATCATGGGTATATTTCAAAGTAATATATTTTGATGAATCAAGTTGGACCCTTCCATGTTATTAAAGATATTCTTGAAATAATCTACCACAATTTGAGTAATTTGTTGTGGCTCCTCTATAATATTGCCTCTGTAGTCCTTAATTTTTTTTATTCTATTAATATTTCTACGGAATTTGGTGCTATTGTAATTTTTTTTGGGTTTCTGTCTCCAGCCTCAAGCCAAGTTTCTCGACTTCTACCTCCAGAATATTTCTTCCAAGTTGCTAATATATCTTCATAATCTGATTTTATTTTTTTCTCTTCTAAGTAGAGTTCCTTATCCATACCTTTTTCAATAATAGTTTTATTAAGAGTTTCTAATTATCCTTTTACTTTAGTTTTTTGTTTCAAAGATGTTTCCAAAGTTATTTTTATTCCATGTTAGTAGTTTTTCTTTAATGAATTTTTTTTATATTGAATATATTAGATAAAATAGAGTTACATCATCGAGTGTTTACAGTAGTACCATGTATCATATTAAAAAATTACATCTACCCCATGCATTTTTGAGGTCAAAATTTCATGTAGCCAAAAATAAAAGTACTGTAATAATTTCATTCTCGGGGGAACCATGTTGTCCATGGAATGTGACTATCTGCCCACATAAGCTTCAGGTTATCATGAAATACATCATTATAGGGGTTGGACATCCAAGCCTCCCATAGAAGTGGAGGAAGGGCAGAGACATGAGTCTGATATTGTGGTGCATTCCTAGGTTCCTATTCAATGGGTGTCTCATATGAGGACTGCTCCCGAGGTACTAGAATGGATCTTGTAGAGTTGTTGTGGAACTCTTCCTAAATTTCATCCATTGGGGAAACACCTATGGTATCCCCTTGTGTTATCTTTATTCCTTTACCTCTTTGGTTATTTAGTATTCTTTTGTTGTCCTTGATCTGCTCCAATATCTGGCCGATGGTGATATCATAATCAAAGTCTACACCAACTTTGGTAGACATCCTGTAGGGTACCTTCTCTTTGTCTAACATACCCTACACCTCTCTGATAACTTTTAGATCTTTGCGATCCTTTACTTATATAATCATGGTGACTTTCACAACAACATTATATGTAATGAGTCTCCATAGAGACTCAGTAAGAATTCTACTCCTTCTATTGAAAATATCATCATTCCTAATTTTCCAAATCTTCCAAAGAATGTGGAGAGATAGAATAGACCAGAAAGTGTCACATCTTTTGTCTAGACCTATCATAGTCCCAGAAATAAATTCCAAAATAGAAAAGTTACAGTTAAGTTCTAACCCAAAGAAACTCCAAATAGTCTTGGAAAAACGTCAAGCAAAGAAGATGTGAAGGATAGATTCAGGTTCATTACATGAGCAAGTATTAGGTTCCCCACCGGGTTTCTTAACCAAAAATGTATGAAGAAGAAAATGCCACATGAAACACAATACTTTAGGCTCAACAGGGGTATGCCTTATTTTCACAAGATGTTTACTCCAATCAGTATAATCCAGGTTTAGGTTCCACTTGTTATTAAGATGCTCAAAGATAATATCAGTTCCAGTAAGAATCTTATACACTGACTTAGCTTTTGTTTTCCAAAGGGGAGTACCATCTGACTATTTGAGCATGTCAAGTCTGTCCAACTTAATAGAAGAGGATTTGAGAAGTTTAAGGGTAATTCATGCCTCCCTTAAGATGGAGTAGGTCCTCTAGTGAGAGTGGGGATATCAAATTTTTCTACTAATTCTTCCTAGGAGACCAACTCCCCATTTCTAATGATATATGAGAAGAATATGATGCCCAAAGAGTCTCATTTCCTTGTATAGAATCCTTGCAACTATGCCATAGGTCTATCTCCTTTGTTGAGGTTCCACCAAATGGATATTTCCCCACATATATTCTGCTTCTGGTAAAAAATGCCATTTCCTGAGACATTGAGTCTTACCTCTTACCATCCCTTCCAAATGGACTGAAACATAGTGGATCCTACCACTCTCACCTTGAACTTACCTGACATGAGATAATTTATAGGTAGGTTTTTCCAATACTTAGAATGAGATGGAGTAGCTCTAGAATGATATTGTTTATGATCAGAACCTTCCAAGGCTCATTCCCTTGTGTAGTTTAATTGTCTATCCATTTGAAAACTAGAGAAATGCCCTGCCATCTAAGATATTTCAACCCCAGTCCTTCTTGATTACTTTCCCTGGTACATTATTCCCACCTAACTGCATGTGTTTTCTTCTTTCCTCTACCATCTGACCATAGAAATTCTTTGATTACTTTTTGGATAAAGTTGATCTGTGAATGATTGAAAAGCTAGGATGATAAGTAGTATATAGAGTATGTAGAGAGAATCTTCTGACATACTTGTAGTCTCCCTGCTAATGAGAGGAATCTATTATTCCATTTATTTAACTTCTCTTCAGTCTTGTTCTTCACCCATTCCCACATGGCTTTCAAATTAGGATTTACTAACAAAGGAATGGCTAAGTATCTAACTTGCTATACAGGCCCCTCCATGAGAAACCAAACTGGTTACACCATCTAGTGGAGAGTCTTCCCATCCCAGCAAGGTGGATTTGGGGATGTATACCTTGCTTCTTGAGGCTGAGAAAAAGATCTCCAGCTTATCCACGAGATTTCTAAAGTTAATATCACTCATATCTATCATGATAGAGGTGTCATCTACAAATTGGACATTAGAGATTTCCTCATCATTGGGGAGATAGATTTTTCTTTGAGAATGTAAAACAAGGAGTCAACCATAATCACGAATAGGGTAGGGTCTAGAGGGAAACCTTGTCTTATAGATTTGGATAGGGGGGAGGATTAAGATCTCTTCCCATTGATCTCCAACATTAGAGTGGCCCCCTTTGTTAAAGTCAACACCACATGAATGAACTCTTTGGGGAATCCCAATGCCTCTAGCATCATCAAAATGAAACTCCATTTGATCCTATCATATGCCTTTTCATAATATATCAATAACATGTTGAATTGTTGTTGTGAGAACTTTTCCCACTCCATGGTCTCCCAGAAAGTGATCAGGTTCTCTAAGATGCATCCACCCTTCACAAACCCAGTTTGGGTGGGGCTGATCACTTTAGGTAGTATATCCACTAGTCTTCTCGCTAGTACTTTAGCCAATATATTGTATGATACATTGGCAAGGGTGATTGGTCTCCACTTCTTAATAAGTATTTTATCCCCATCTTTAGGAATAAGTTTAATAATACTTGTATTGATCATTGATCCTAGGGAGCCTTCCTCAATAGATTCATTGTAAACCTGTAGCAAATCCTGACCAATCCAGTCAATGTTATCCTTATAGAACTCAATAGGTATACCATAGGGACCAAGATCCTTCTCATTACCCATATTGAGGATGAACCCATTAATTTCTTCAACTGAAACCGATATGCTCAGAGTTAGGGAATCTTCCTCCTTGAGTTGAGAGGGGATAATATTTTTGATTTTGTTTCTCACCTCCTCCATTCCCGAGTCTACATCTTCCGAGGTGAAGAGCTTGGAGTATAATTATATAAATGCTTGAAGAATATCATCATGGGAGTTAAGAGTAATTCCATCTTTGCATATGAAATCAATTTTGATCTTAGCTTCTTTACTCTTTAGCATCCGGAAGAAGAATCTCGACCCCATGTCTCCATCCTTGATCCAGTTAACTCTTGCTCTGATCTTAGCACCATTGATCTTGTTTTGTTTCACCTTTCTTAATGAGTCTCTGGACCATAGTAGACTCTCCAAAACATCCTTATTAGTTGGATCATGTTGAATGACATGCTCTGCTTTGCACTGTCTCACGTGTAAATATATTTCTTCTCTCTTAGATTCCTTGGCTCTCTTCTTACCCGGAACTTGAAATACTATTTTCCAACTATATGTGCATTGAATCCATCTCTCAATGACATTCTGATGGTTTTCTATCTCATGGTTCAACCACCTGATCATAAGGGTTTCTTTCTTGATGTCCTCATTCCTTAAGTCTGTAGTATTAAGGGCAAATGTGCTAGCACCCTTATTGGGGTGTGGAGTGCTACCCAATTGGAAAATCATACAAACTATAGTGTGATGGTTCTATAGAGTATATGGAACCACTTTAACACTCACACCATTGAGATCCTTTTTAAAACTAAGATGATCTTTATTAAAATAAAATCTATCTAATCTGCAGAATATTCTTCTATTCCCTTTTTTGGAAATTAGACCAAGTGTGCCATATCCCTTTGAATTATCTCTTTTGTCTAGCAAGGGGATCAAAAAATTTAAGTTTGCTAACCATTTTGGACAAGAAATGATTCTCACTACCTTTCCACTCCATCTTACATGCCCCCCCTTTATCCTATCAGGATTCCACCATGTTGAAATCCCTAACAACAATCTAGGGTATATCCTTCATGCCACACATCCAATCCCAAACCTTAATCCTGTCATGGTGGTCATTCAGTGGGTATAGTGAACATATGCCAAACTCAAAATCATTGTTCTTAAGAGTAACCCATAAAATTATATTGCATGGAGAGAAGCCCCATTCTTTAATCATTTTATGTCATATGGGGTTAATCAGAATGACACATTCCCCTTTACCTTTCGGTAGATTGGTATGGAATATTTTTGCATCCTGCCATATGCATTTCAAGGCTACCTCTAAGTTGAACCCCACTGCCTTAATTTATTGCAAGAGAAGAAAATCAAAACCATTCTTCATTTTAATGAACCTCTTAACTACATACTTTTTGTATGGGGAATCCAATCCCCTCACATTCCAAGATGCGCATCTGATACCCATGATGTTTTTAGGATTCAACATCCATAGGAGCTTGAAAGCTCTTAAAATAGTTAGGTAATTTCCTTTCTTGAATCTTCAATGGTTTGATACTGGAGAAATTTTTGGGTGGTCTGTCTCTCTTCCTCTTGATCTTGGGTTCCCCTCCCTCATCCCGAGATTTATCCCCCATCTCACACTTAACCATGTCAACCTTTCCAGCCAGAGGTTTTCTACTTTTCTTCTTGGCATTGAATGCAAAGTTACTTTGAACTCTTCCTTGGAAATAAAAAAATAGTCATCTTAGACTCTCTAATCTCACCCTCTTCTAAGCTATCCTCATTCATAATCCTCCCAAGGGAGGAGCATTAAAAAAAATAGATCCTTCTTCCATGGGAGAAGAATTATTCTCTTTAGGGGTGGTTGGCTGGCATGTGGGGGCTGGGATGACAGTGATAGTGAATTTTTTTAACTTGTCTTTGATATCATAGGCCTCCCTGATAGGATCCAACCCACCATGGGGCTTATCGGTTGGGGATGAACCCTTATACTTACCATCCTTATCCTCCTTTAATAGTCCAAATTCTTTCCTGGGGGGGGGTCTAGGATAGGTTGTAACATATGAGTCCTTGAGTTGGGAGGGTTACTTTCTCTGCGTTTGTGACCTGATATTTTCTTGATCTTGTTAAGGACTATTTGCTGAGCATTTAGAGTCCTATGCTTGGGTTTGGGACTTTGTAGAGCCAAACCAAATTCAATTTCCTTAATTTCCTTAATTTGAGGGAGGTCGTTTAACTCCTCTAGGTTAGCTTCAACATAAGGAATACAACATGAATCTTTATTGAAGGCAGTTCTTAGAGCATCGAGAGAGGCTTTCAGAGAATTTGAAGAGGAAGGCGGGTCCACCTCCAAGTTTCAGAGGGTCTTAGGATGGGAGACAAGATTCTCATCCACCTTTCCACCCTTATTCCTAGCAGAAGGTGCAAAGGCTTTCTTCTTCTTATTTAACAAGTGGCATTCATGTTTCATGTGCCCTTCTCTTCTGCATAGGAAACAAGAATTAAGACCCCCTAAGAAGGAAACAAGGAAACTAAAGGCTTGGCCACCAAGATCAAATAAAATCTCACCCAGGAGGTCAATCTCTAGGTTAATCATAATCAAGACCCTAACATCGATTTGAGGAAGAAGCACATCTGTTTTATCAAGTCTAAGGACCGTGCCAAAGGGTTCCAAGGCCCACAAAATAATTCTCCACAAGAAAGGAGGGAGGTTTCCAACATTCATCCACTGAGGGCTCGATAGGGATAAGAATTCATTATGGACAGCTTCAAGAGACCAGGGTAGAACCCTAAAACAAGTAGAGCCAATATTACAGAATTATTTGGTAATGATTTCTTTTTGGGAGTTAGGGTTTTTAAAGAAGATAAAAAAAGTCCTTTTTGGATCATATGGAGAAAGAAAAATGAAAACCAATTTTTTTGCCCCAAATTTTATGGAGCCAGTCATTGAGGGAAGTCCTCGATGAGAGTTTACTAATGTCATCGGATGCCAAAAATATGGCCAAATACCCAAGACTGTCCTTTTCTTTCTCAATAAAAATAGACATTTGAATATTAGGTTTGATAATACAAGCATTAGTAGGGGTAGAATTATTACCTCTAGCACTGGCTCCATCTCCTGTTCCTAGGTTCTAATCTCCATCAATGACAATCTTCGCACCTGACAGGATAACGGTTTCCTCTCTCAATGCTTGTTTGAAGGTATTAACCCTACCTTCTGCCTTTGCACCCGGAGATTGTGAGCCCATATCTCAAACCAAAATAGAGAAATATAAGGGAAAAGTGGGGATCCAACATTAATTTTTGTTATACTAGGGTGACCACATACATCAAGTTGTAGAACCCTCCGTCATCCCCTCAGTTGTCTTCAATGATTTTTATTTTTGAGACAAGACAAGATTTTTGAGCCTGTTATCTCTATTTCTCCCAACCATTGTTCTATTTAATTTAAAATTTTCTCATCCTTAAGCCACATCTGCTCAAATTTGAAGGGACATCTTCTGGGTTTGGTTTCATCTAAGATCCTTAATTGGACCGGTTAGTGATCAAAGCCTGAGTATGGTAAAATTCTGTCGATAGGTGATAAGGAAACCCAACCCAATTTCCTCTAAGGAGGGATCTCTCCAACTTTTTTGCAATATTACTAAATCCCTACCTCCTGTTGTTCCATGTGAATTTGTCCTATTTTTTTTTACTTCCATCAAATTATTATTTTTAACACATTCCTTAAAGTCTATAGAAGCTATGGATAATCTTGTTGATCCACCCCATTTATCTTTTGGATCAAGAATGACATTGAAATCCCCACCTAATATGCATATTTGGCTTGGTAAGGATTCTAAGAATTGTTCTATCTCTTTCTAGACTGATCTTTTTTTCCATTTTTGAGTAGGGACATAAATATTAACAAGTATAAGCATAAGGTTACTTTGGATACTCTATATAGTACCTCTAATCTAGTTCTTTTTTTACACATTATTGAAAAGGAGACAACCCTAAGGAACAATTTTGGGATCACTAGAGAACACCACAACCAAGAAAAAAACATGAATTCATCTGCATAAGTACCATCACACCTTCAACCCTATATTTTGGAGAAAAAACCTTCCAGAAAGCATAATTGAATCACTATTAATCTGCAAATGTAAAACTTCATTTCTATGTTCAATGAACCACAGACATCAAGACCACACAAACTTCCAGATATAAGAGTATAACATTTAAGCATTGTTAAACAACACCTTCACATGATCACAAAATTCATAACTATCTTCCACTATCCTGAATTCATACTTGTCTTCTACTTCACTATAGCATTGTTTTGAATGCATACTTGTCTTCCACTGTTCTATAGGTTTAGTACACAAACTTACTTCTCCAAGACTTCCAGACCACAGTGTTTGAGAAACCAAAAACACCTCTAGAACACAATGTTTGACATCAATGACAACAAACAACCAAACATATATTTCCAACAAATATTTTCTTTGATATTAGTAATTTCTAATAGTGAAAATCATGATGAGTACAAATACAAGTATATTCTTCAAATCTAAGCAATATAAAAAAAGATATATTATCTTTTTCAATCATATAATGAGATTTGTCAAATTTTTAAACATCTGTTTCAAGCCTTCATATTAAAATGATGAAGAGCATGACAATAAAAAGAAGAAGCCTAAAAAGGGTGATAAGTAAAAAGTATTTTAATGTGAGATAAGAGTAGTAAATATATCAAATATGTAATATTTAGATATATTTATTATTTAGTTATAAATATAGTTTTATTATTTTTATGTAATATCAAATGTTAAATATATTGTTGATATAGCATAATATTATAATAATATATATTTAATTATATATAATATTCTATCATATATTATGTATTCATTATTCATATTTACTATAATATATAATATAATTTTATACATTATGATACTTATTATGTAATATACATTATATTAGTTATTTATATATTATATAACATACAAGTTAAATATAAATACAATTATGTGGAATATAATATAATATAGTTGTAATAATATAAATAATTTGTAAACATTGCATTATTATACCATTTATACATTATCTAATTAGTAATTTTTTTTTCAAATGAAGTTAATATAAAGAGCGATAGTTTAAATATAATATAATTATATAGTTTATGAATTATAATATGATATTGTTAATAAAATTTTAATAATATTTATAATAAATTAATATTTTAGTTTATTAATTTTTATAATATATAAATATTATTAATTTTTAAAATATATAAATGTTATTTATTATATTTACATTTATAGTACACATTATTTTATATAAAATATAAATAAAAAATTATAATATATATTATGTTATTCATTAATCCACTTTATTAAGTATAGTATGTAATACACAATAATGTTAATATCAAAACCTAGCCAAGGATGGTATAAACCTAATTTTGATGGAGTAGCTAGAGGTAACCCAGGTATTGCAGGAATAAGAGCATGTCTACATAACAGTCACGAGGACATGGTGGCCAGTCTAGCAGAACTGGTAGGCTTTAAAACTAATTATGAACATGAGTTTATGACCCTTATTGAAGGATTAAAATTATGCAAATCACTCGGGGTTAAGGCTGTAGAAAGAAAATGACATTCTACCTGATGAACTATAACTGATTGAATGTTTGAAAATGACAAGTTGATGATCACCAAGCTGTAGAAAGTTAATGCAAGACATTAAATCAGTTAATGTATTATATTTTCATTGATGTCAACTTGATATACTCTGATTGGTCATATACATATTGTTAAAGACTTCAAAGAACCAAAGAGATAAAGGTTATGTTATCGGTAATGCATAAAAGTTCAGTATACACCAAGTGACAACAAACACTGATGGACAACACACACCGACGGATAGAAAACCCCGAGAAGAGTCACAGTGATACTCAAACAAGATTCTCGAGCAAGAATTATCGAGAAAACCCAAAGTGATACTCGATTAGAAATAAAGTTCACAGTGTTGCCCGACGGACAAACAACCCCGACAAACATAGATGCCCGAGGACAACTGAAGTCAAGACTGAGAAAACAAGGAGTTAAACACCAATCAGAACTGAAGTTCAGAAATGACAAAAGACTTAGCTGGAAGGAGCTAAATATAGAGTTAACTGTTTGATTATATTGTTTTCATCGACTAGTTAAAAGCTAAAGATAAGCTAGAGATTTAAAGCTATTTTTATTCCAGTTGTCAAGAAGAAATCTATGGGATAAAACTAAAGCAATCTTTAAAGCAATAATGGCAAGATTTGCGGATCACATCAAGAACAAGAAAGACAAGGACTTAGAAATAGTGAAATCATTTCTATAAAAGAGACAAGATAATTCATTATGTAAAAGAGAGGAATGCTAAAGAGAATTATGGTGAAGATAAGAAGTCTTCATACAAATCTGATCAAACAAGCTGAAGAACAAAGCTAATATTTCTGCAGACACTGAGCAACAGAGAAGCAACAATATTCACCAAGTAGAACGAAGTGGAGCAGAGGAACATAAGAGAAACATGGATCAGAAAGGTATTATGAGCTTACAATAGATCTGAATATTTGCAAGATTAAGTTGTATTTATGAACAAATCATATACTATTTTAGTTTAACCATTGATTCAGAAAATCTCTTAACAGAGTGGGATTTAACCATCCTTTATATATTGAGATACATCCCAAGGAGTATCAAAAGGTTTCTCATGAAGATAACATAGTGAATGCTAGATATCAAGTGACAAACTATTAGTTTCAAATCCTCTAACAAGTTCGCACTTAATAGTGTGTTTGTAACCTTTAATAGGGTTGGCTCTTCACCGAGCTCACTTTAGAAGAGTGAAAATTTTGGGTTACCAGTCCCAAGTAGTTTTCCCCTAACAGGGTTTCCATGTTAAAAATCCATGAGTCAAATGTGTATATGGTTGATTGCTTTGATGTTTTTCTTTACACATTACTAAAAAAGGATTGATCGGTAAACACTAAGTTATTTACTATATTTCGGTAAAGACTATACTGCTATTCAGTAAAGCTTAAGAAAAAAGATAAACACTATACTCCGAGTAGTAGTTATTTGATAAGATTATTTAAAGGCATACATCTTGTAGGACTGAAGATAACTAAAGGTTTTATATTTGTGGTATAAAGTTTTGGGTTGATTTATTGGATTAATTATTGAGGCCACTGATTCACCCCCCAGCTCATTTATTCTAACAATTGGTATCAGAGCTTGTGTGCTTAGAAAGGGAGTTTAAAGACTCAAGCTAAAGATCACAAGATGAGAAAAATGGATGTGCCTAAGTTGAACAAAGACAAATTTGCATCATGGAAAAGCAGGATAAGACTCCACCTATCAGGTATTGGAAATGATGTTACTCAATACTTAGATACTGAATTTGTTTTACCTACTAGACCTCCAACAGTTGATCAATTGAGAGAAAAGCATGAACACAATTCTATGATGATAGAACTTGATTTCTCACTCTCCGATGCTGAATTTGAAGATGTCAAATCATGCACCACTACAAAGAAAATATGGGACAAATTGAAGCTAGTACATGGAGGAGATAAGAATGTGCTAAGAGCTAAGGGTGAAAGCCTAAGAGGAAGGTTTGATGACCTAAGAATGAAAGAAGGAGAAAACATAACTCAGTACAACTATAGAATCAAAGAGGTAGTCAATGCTATTCGAGGAGTAGGAGGTGTACTTGAATAAGAAATAGTGGTAAGTAAAATTCTAAGAACCTTACTGCATGTGTATGGTATTAGAGTATCTTCTATACAAGAAATGAGAGCAATAGCAAATAAAAATGTCACTCTAGATAGTTCGATTGGTAGACTTATTTCATTTGAGATGAATAAATTTAACAACAGTGTCTTACCAACTATTGAGTTTGCATTCAAATCTTCTCTAAAGATAAGTAAATCAAGTCATAAATATACTATAATAAATGATAGTGAAAGTGATAGTGATGACCAAGAACTTGATGATATTGAAGCACTAATGGCTAGAAGATTACAAAGAGGCAAAGGTAGATACAAAGGTAAATTACCATGGGTATGTTTTAATTGTAAAGAGATTGGACACTTTGCTGCTAGATGTCCTAACAAAAGAAAATTAGATAGAAACAATGACAAATCATATGAATAGAAGTTTGAAAGAGGTGATGACAGAGATTACCGAAGCAACTAAAAATTTGACAAAAGAGACAACCGAGACTATAAGGACAAGGGGAAGAAATCTTGTTACCTAACTGAGAACAAAGCTGAGAATACTGATACCGAATCTGATGAAGATATTGAGGTGTTATTTGTTGCTATGAAGGATGATTTAGATGAAGAGGAAAGGTATGTTGAGACTGTACTCATATCTAAGGTTAGTAAAAATGATGTCTGCATTATTGATAGTGGTTGTACTTGTAACCACATAAATTTGTTCTGCTACGACTATCGACCCTATTTTCCCTAAGTGTGGTCATACCCCCAATTATGTCCAAAATGACGCTTGGCATAATTCTTTTTTGAAATCAATTTAATCTCCTAAAAGTGATCAAATCACTAAATTATTTTCTTTTAGCCAAAATCAAAATCAATCAAATACATGGCTAAAAATGATTAATTACAAAGGAATTAAATAAACTCCTAAATAAATTGACCACTTGAAAAATAACCCATTCCCCTAGCCTATTTAATTTAATTAAAATGGCTATAGTCCCCTTAATTATTAAAAAGAAATAAAATGCTTAAATAATTAATTCCTATATTTTAAATAAATTAAATAAGTTTAATTC
>MU225467.1:187133-209252 GCA_018584345.1 Thuja plicata | reverse complement strand
CATGCCTTCAACTTTTAGTTTTAGATCTTCATTTTCTTTTTCATATGTGTCAAGTTCTTCAAGGGCTTCTTCAAGATTCTTTTTCAGGTGTTTCATTTCTTCCTTCTCCATGATCTCCTCAAGTGGTTAAACTTCTTTGTTGAGGACCAGAGCTCTGATACCAATTGTTAGGATTAGGATCACTGAGGAGGGGGGGGTGAATCAATGATCTATCAATTAATACTTTTTCTTATTATCTGAATCTTTACTTATATTCTTATGTACTGAACTTGAATATCAATGCAAGTAAGATAAATATACACAACACATAACACCATATATGATTATGGGGAAACCCAATGTAGGTGAAAACCCTGGTGTGAATTAGTACCCATAAATATTCTGTACTAGTGTCTTATGATCCTTGTTAGAAGATCCTTAACCCTGTTAGGAGTTGTCTCTACAATACATGAAGTACAGTGACCTTGTTAAGGGTCAGACCTTGTTAGGATTATTTTACAATAACCCTATTAGGGGTGGTGGACTCACTATCCAAGGACTC
Source organism: Thuja plicata (assembly GCA_018584345.1). Lineage (NCBI taxonomy): Eukaryota > Viridiplantae > Streptophyta > Pinopsida > Cupressales > Cupressaceae > Thuja > Thuja plicata. The sequence goes on along the minus strand of MU225467.1, from coordinate 208,711 downwards.
ATTGTCCAAGAGTACACTGCTCAGGTGGTGAAGGCTACAACCTTCTGGATCTTTGATACACATTGTATCTGCAAGGTGAACTGCTACTGTGACACTGCTTGTCTGATCAATTCCTTTTGTGTGATGATTCTTTAACCTCTTGTAAAGCACTACAAAAATCTTATCTTCACTCTGAAATATTCTACTTCAATACCTATAGCATCAACATATGATAAATATATCTTTGCTGCTTTTACACTCTGCTCTGCTTTTCTTATCTCTGGCTTTCGCAACTTTTCCCATCACAAATGACCTTCTATAAGTACTTCCTCAAAGGACATGAACATGTAAGATTTAGGAAACCTTTTACCATATATATTGATCACTTACATAACCATGCAACCTTTCATTAAGTCGGCTTAACATTAATTATGATTGCTTTACTCAAACCGAACAGACACGTCTTTTCACACAGTCCACTTCACCAAAATAGATCTAACTAATTATCCCGGATGAATCAAGTAATTCACTTTTAACCATAGATTTTTAGGTCACTAAAAATCACTAATATAAAGGAACAAGTCTTGAAGATGAGTGCAACTTCCAAGCCAAAACAATCTCTGTCGGCTCTTTCCATGATCTCTGTCCTATTCTGGCATTCACTGGTTGTACCTCTTCAATTGGTTGTATCTTATTCATAATTGCAGATCTGATCATGCTCTCTTAGAATTAGCATGTAAACATAATAATAAGTTTATCTTCAAAGGCACATATCATTTGGATAACATATGAACACATGCTAATCAAAACTATAACAGTTTGTTCCTTGCTCTGTCCTATTTTCTATACTTAGCCAATTTCTGATCTTCTGATAATGTGTGCTGACTCCAAAACTTCATATGACTTTGTTGCCATAATGAAAACACTAAATAGAGTCATATACTTTAGTATAGTCAACTTTCCAACACACTCCATTAGTCACTTTCTTACATAGTTATAATGCCCATTTTAGACTAATATGCATGTTTAAGTAGCTAAATAGTTTGTTTTAAACTTAAATCTTTCATGCTAGGTTGTTTATGTCACTAGTATTTAGCATAATCTATGGGATTTTATGTTATTTTCTACACTCATCCTAGATAGAAAGCAATAGGTTGATGTTAGGGTTTTATATACTCATTAACCTTTGTTTCTCACTAACAGAATGACTTATTGAAGTGTTGTGTCACAGGCAGCAGGTGCACAAATATACACACACATTTCTGGCATGATTTCTGACTTGGCCTCATTTTAAATCAAATTTTCACTAATTTGCATGCCTAGGAATCTGTTACAGGGTGAATTTTGGCCATTCAGGATTGCATTTGGGATATGCCCTCGCACTGCAGCAAACGAGGCTCGCATCCAGGATTTCCCAGATCATTTTTCATGTAGGATCGCATCTGGGGAGCATTTAATTGCATCTGGTGAAAATTTAAGTGAACTTCATTTTCCTAACTCTAACATCTTGACAAGTTGTGTTTTTGATATTTTGCAGCTTAACAATTGTTTGGAGGTTGACATTGATGATTTTTCATGGGAGTTGCTACATAACAAACTAACTCGGTTTTTCAGGTTGCCCAACCCCCATCTTGACCTCTATTTACTTTCTTTGAAAACTAAGGAAAATTTTCCAATCTATCACTAAACTGAAAAGAGGACTATGCTCTTTTCCTTTTAAGGAAAATCAGAAACTCACACATCAGTTTATGGGTTGAACAAAATTTGGAGTTAATTGAACAAGCAATCACATCGTATAATTTATTTCGGATTAGTAAATGAACAACACAAATCACTAAATATTTTGGATCAAAGAAGAATTTCAACTGTATAACTCATTTTTGGGACACAGAAATTGAACAAGAAAACTCACTAAATATTGTGGCTAAATGAACAAGGAAAATCTACTTTCAAGCATAGTGTTTTCATTAAAATAGGAACATCTAAGTCAGGCACAACATTTCTTGAGGGAAAGAACCACTTTGATTGATTCTATTTTGGGAGAAAATGACTTAGATTAGGAGAGTATGCTCTTCTTCTTCAGAAGAATAAAAAATCCAGACATCCAAAGCTCGCCAATCCTTGGTACACATATTTAAATAGTAGAGGGCCTGCTGGTTGAGGAAAAAATCTCTCAGGAATGACCCAAGTGAGGACAGGTTTTACACCAACCCTTCCAACTCACTATAAATAGTTGCTTCCTCATAGGCTAAAGCCTCGAAAGACGGAGCCAGTTTTGTTCATGGAATTTTGACATCATTCCTTGAACATGCTTGGGTATATGTAGAGTGGAGCCGCTTGAATCTTGCTTGCAAGACTACATATATTCAGGTACTCATAGGGCAGTTATATGCCTAAATTTTTCCTTGTGCAATTATATGGGGGATGGTTTTGAATGGATTGCCCAATAATCTACAACAAATTCAACTGAAAGAATTCTTGATTCATCCCCGAAAGGGTGATAATCTTTGTGCAAGGCAAAAAGTAATTACCCCAAGAAACTCATCATATTGTGCCCTCACTTGCATTTAGAGTTGGCTAATACAACATCATGACTAGAGCCATTGCATGCTTGGTGATGACTGTATTCAAATTAGCATTTGAGTGTGTACCTGAGTCAATGAGCAAATATTTTCATCCTCCACCTAGAGAATAGGAAAAAGATGAGTGTTTGTTTCACCCTCCTAACAAAGAAAATCTGTTTGACGTGCTTTAAAAATCTTTAAAAAGAAAAACTCCTTCAAATAAGAAACAATATTCAAACCTTTAGATACATGTGTTCTTCACTGGCAAGTCTCCAACATGATCATAGATCAGAAAAATTGCATGAACTCCCAAAATGCAAATTTAAAAACTGGAAAAATTTGGCAAAAGCATCATAAAATTGCATCTTGTATACCCTGTATCACATCTGGTGTTTAGGATCGCATCTGGTATACTACCTTGCATTTGGTTAGCACATAGTCGTATCTAGGATTTAGGCTCGCATCGAGTGTCATCAGAGGCTCGCATTTGAGAGCTCACATCTAGGATAGAGGGTACTTGCAGAAGTATTTCTTAGAAATTATCATTTGATTAGGATACCCTTTTGGCTCTTTAGCTGGTTCCTATTGTCTTTTCTGGTCTCCCTGTTGAAATTTCAAAACTCTTTCAAAACGTCTACCTTGCATGCTTAGTCAGTCTTTCACGATTGGTTCAATACATGTGGTCTACCCGCTTTCTACCAACAACTTAGTTCCCAGCTCACTATTAGGGCATTCTAACCCTCTGACGCTAGAATCATTTCCATCCACCAACAATAAATACTTACTTTTACCTAGACACGCCCACTTGAACAGTCTGAAACTCTCACTTGCACTATTAGGAATGTTGACAAAGTTGAGAAACAACTTCATGGTTAACACAAGACGCAATAAGTACACGTCTAAAGGATCGAAAGTGCCTCTTAAAACACCACACTTTCAAGGAGAAACATCTCATCATTCCCTACTCGATCTAGACTGCCCACAAATGGATAGCGACACTCATAGATGGAGTGAGGCTTTTGAGGAGTATAACAATGGCAAAAGGCCCGAAGATACAGATGAAGAAGAAGAACCTAAATTTGATCGTCCCTTATTTGAGTCCGGCAGTGAGAATGAAATCACTGAAGAAGAATATGAAAAACTCAAACAAAGCAAGAGGTTCCATAAAATAATGGAGAAAATGATTGACGAGGATAAAGAGAAATACTTCCTCCATCTAGCATCCACAGGTGTCAAATTACATAAGGATTATGATGTGGAAAAGCTCAAAGAAAAGGAGGTACCAACTCCTATATATATTCTCACCAAACAACTCAATTTGATGCAAACAGAGCTCACAAACCTCAAACAGGAGAAAGAGAAGCCCAAAACACAATACTCTTTGGACACAATTTGTCCATTTCCTTTTTATAAGAGTATCACTATGATCCTGTTTCCTCCCAACGTGGCAAAACCAAAGTATGACAAGTACACAAGATAAACTGACCCACATGACATGTGAGGGAATTCTATGCTCTAAGCATAGAATACATGCATGAAACTACATATCTCATGCGACTATTTCCAAGAATTCTAGGGGGAAATGCCATGGAATGGTTCTCAAAACTAAACCCTAAGGTCAAGATATTCGAGGAGTTGATCCAATGATTCATCCAACATTACTCCTATAACATCCAACATGATGTGACTATGATGGACCTATGTAATACCAAATAGAGAAATGGTGAATCATTTACACACTTCCTACAAAGGTGGAGGAAGATCTTTCCATGATATTCAAGGGCCATTCCTGAAATAGAGAAGATGGAGATCTTCGTTAATAATCTATTGCCTGAATTGAATTACAAATGCAAGACTCTCCAAGCTTTGACATAATGATTAAGAATGCTCTCCATATTGAAGAAGTCATGGTCAAAAGGGGAGAGATCACCCTTCAAAACAAAAACAAAACCAACAACTCCAACTCCAATCTTAAATGGTGGAAGCAAAACAAGAATGTTGTTAATGACAGGGTGGTTGATGCCTCTAACATTAATCCTAAACCCAAGGTGTTCAATCTAACTAATAGTATGCAAGCAAGAAAGGATGCTAAAGTCATGACCCCCATACCCAAGGCAAATAATGATAATAGCAAGGGTTGGACATGGACTTCAAAACCTCAATTTACTTTCACTCCTTTGGGAGAGCCTCTTGAGACCGTTTTGAAAACACTATTGGATAATAAAGTTCTCACAATCCCCGAATCTCAACCGTGGGAACCAATGGTCAAACCCAGGTGGTGGGATGATAATTCCTATTGTGTCTTCCATAAAAACAAGGGACACAATACTAATAATTGACTTAAGCTCAAGTATGTCATCCAAGACCTCATCGAAGGAGGGAAGATCAAAGTAGACGGACATACTACTAATGAGGATCATACAACATTCAACAAAACCTTTCCTAATTACGACAAAGGAGAAACATCTAAAGGGAAAGGTAACGAAGTCAACTACACCTATTCCAACAATGACAATGTGATCAATATGCTCGACATTAAAACTGAATCCATCAATGTGGTCACAATCAAAGGTGTCTCATTCCAATCAAATGTCGTAACACAGAGCCAAGAACAAGTCACGATCAAAGGACCTCCAAAACTGACATCGACATCCAAGGTTCCTATTGTAATTATTCTTAAACTAGCAGCAAAACATGTGGTTACTATTCCTGGAGCAAAATATGAATTGGTAGACCAATTGCAACGAACCTCTGCCAAACTTTCCATTTTTGAGTTGCTCAAAATATCCACAGTACATAGGGAAGTCCTAGAACAGGCTCTACATGCTGCTAACATCCCAAAGGATATTGATATAGAAAAATTCCAAGTGATGGTCAATCACATCTCTGTGCCACATTACCTCTCCTTTTCTGAAGAGGATGATAAGTCATTAACCCATCCACACAATCAACCTCTCCATATCAAAGTCCTAATTCATAGATCCTATGTTAGACATGTGTTGATAGATGGAGGTGCAGGATTGAATATCTATACACTTGATCTAATCAAGAGACTGGGTCTCTCAGAACAAACAATTGACTCTAGAAGAAAAATAACTATCGAAGCTTATGACAAGGAAGAAAGATCCTCCAGAGGTCTTATAGTTCTACCTATCAGAGTCAGACCGATTGAGAGGAATGTCATATGTCAAGTTCTGGATCTACCTTTGGCCTACAATATCCTATTGGGGAGACCATGGATTCACAAAATGCAAGCTGTACCATCCACTTACCACCAGTGCATAAAGTTCCCAAATAATGGGGTGGAAGTGACGATCCCTACAGATGCTAACTACGCTTGTAATAATATCAAAGCTGGTAGCATGATCCCACATAACAAGGAGGCTATGGATGCAATTTCTCCTGAAACTACCAAGGACATGGTCATGAAATTTTTTGGCAAAACCTTAAAACTTGAAGAAACAGGTATGGGAGAGTACAAGCTGGACCTGACTCCCTCACTGACAGAACTTCTAGTATCACCAAGATCCTATGGAAAACCTTCCTCAAAATTCACACCTATAGAATCCAAATAGCCAGAAGTACACAAAGTGACTGGCATGGTAAAGGCATCCACGTCTTCTTTAAGATAACATAGAAGAACAGGCAGTCTTGGAATGGCTTTACAAAGGAGAATCGATGGAGGCTGAGATCAAACATGTGAAGATATCCCTAGAATAGTATGGAAAGGGATATGATTTCCTCAAAAAAATGGGATACAAAGGAAAAGGACCTCTAAACGACACAGGATGAGGGCTTATTGAACCTATACCCATGGAGTTCCAGAATACCAGAGATAAAATATGACTGGGTTTTAATACTAAAACTGACAAACCCACTTCAAAAGAGAGTCCACACTCAGATAAAGGGAGTGATGAAACAGACAAACTGGAGTAGTGGTCCTATGAGAGATTGTTACACGTTGGCACACAAGACCCCAACTACCAAGGAGCATTCTATGTACCCAACTTTGAGGTACCACGAGATCTTTACACCCCTTTGCTAGCACAACCTCCCATTCAAGAGGTAGGAGATACCATAGCAACAATTACTCAAGAGACACACTGAAAATAGGATTTACATCCTAATTGGGGGAAATTGGTCACAGTTTCACATATCCTTGATCTACCACACTTTGATCCACAGGTAGCTAACCGGGTACATCAAATAACCATTGCTGAATACTTAAACAGATCTGATGATAAGGTCACTAACTCTCATGATTATGAATGGGAAGAGCTATCTGTCATCACTATAGATATTGGAATAGATACAATTCACATGTTTGCAGAGCCCTCAGCTCCTCATAAATAGTATGACACTCCTCCCAATGACACTGATAATCTTGAAGTAGAAGAAAATTTCCTTCCCCCGATCATTGATGAAGCAACTGGTGAATACATAAGTCTAGAAGAATCTCATAGGCTACAAGCAAGAAGCCTCCTTTTACGAAGAGATAATGATGAGATTTCTACTAACGAGTTGCTAGAGTTTGGCCCTCACATAACTAACAATGACCCTTTTAACGATGATCTCACTCTTATTGATCTAAATATTGAAGAAATTAACTTAATAGATTGTGTCATGTCGGTTAATGGTCTTGATGCTAACACGATGTTGTCCTTTCCAGAGACTGACTCCCTATCATTGGTACTTCCAGACTTAATTGATTAGACTGAAATAGATCCTACTCCTATCCTCAATTTTCCCAATGACCACACTCTAGCTTGCTATCTCAATGCTTGTGAACCTTACCATTCTTCCACCAATGCAAGGAGCGAGAACATGTCACAGGAGGATATCAGGTTTCTCAGTCAAAAACTAAAAATTAAAAAGAAAAAGAGGATTGATGGTGAAAACTACTCTGTGGCAGTATCAGATCCCAAAATAGTAAAGAAAAAAGATGTATCTAATGGTGAAAACCTCTCTGAGGCACCAAAGGATGAGACTCTTGATATCCTCCCCGAACACTTTCAGGAAAGGTCTTCAACATTGATTGAACCAACACAACTAGTAGACTTGGGCACTGTTGAAAATCCTCAAATAGTCCACCTTGCACAATCTTTATCAGAAGAAGAGAAGACACAGTTCACAGAGTTCCTGAAAGAGAAGAAGATTGACTTTACATGGTCTTATACGGATATGCCAGGGCTAGATCCTAATCTAATCATGCACCACTTATCTATAGCTCCTGGGATTAAGCCCATAAAACAAAAACTTAGAAAAATGCATCCTCATGTTGCATTATTAGTAAAAGCAGAGCTAGAGAAGTTGTTGAAAGCTGGATTTATCAGAGTCATTGCCTATGCAGGATGGATCTCCAATGTGGTCCCCATGTCTAAATTTGATAAATATATTAGGATCTGTACTGACTTCAGAGAATTGAACAAAGCATGTCCAAAAGATGACTTCCCTCTACCTAACATTTACATGATCATAGACCTTATAGTAGGCTTCCAGATATATTCATTAATGGATGGATTCTCAGGCTATAATCAAATCAAAATCTCCCCTGAGGATCAAGAGAAAACTACATTTACATGCGCATGGGGCACTTTTTGCTGGAACATCATGCCATTTGGGTTAAAGAACGTCGGTGCAACATATCAAAGAGCCATGACAACTATATTCCATGACATGATGCACAAAAACATGGAAGACTACGTAGATGATGGCTAAATCCAAAGAAAGAAGTACTCACATTGCTGACCTAAGAAAGATCTTGGATCGTATGGAACAGTTCCAACTCAGGCTCAACCCAAAGAAATGTGCCTTTGGGGTCCAATCAAGGAAGCTCCTAGGATTCATTATTTCAGCGAAAGGAATTGAGGTAGACCCCGCTAATGTTAAGGCTATTCTAGAGATGACTCCTCCACACAACATCAGTCAAATGAGGACACTACAAGGGAGACTTCAGTCCATCAGGAGTTTCATGTCCCAACTTGTAGATAGGGCACAACCCTTTACTAAATTACTTAATAAAGGGGTTACCTTCAAATGGGATGAACATTGTGAAGCAAACTTCAGAGAATTGAAAGGATACCTGGCTACTCCTCCTATTCTTATGACACCTATTCATGGGAAGCCCCTACTCCTATACATTTCACCTACAACTACATCCCTAGGACTATTTCTAGCACGATAGGATGAAACCAAGAAAGAAAGAGCTATCTACTACATTAGTAGAACACTGGTCGCCTATGAGCTCAATTATAGCATTATTGAAAAAGCATGCTTAGCAGTCATCTTTGCATCACAAAAATTGAGGCACTACATGCTCTCTCATACATTAAAGCTCATTGCTAAGATTGATCCTCTAAAGTACCTTTTGAGGAGAACAACTTTAAGAGGACATTTGGAAAAATGGGTCCTGATTCTAAGTGAGTTTGACATTGAATATGTAGAACAACAAGCTATCAAAGGGCAGGTCCTTGCAAATCAATTGGCTGATTCACCACTCTAGTATGACGAATCTTTGACGATTGAATTCCCTAATGAAACAATCATGCACCTAACTGAATACCCATGGAAGATGTACTTTGACAGTTCATTCACTCAACAAGGCTTTGGAGCAGGGGTCCTATTCATAACTCCTCAAGTTTACAAGATTCCCAAATCTTACAAATTGATGTTTCCATGCACCAACAATATTTCAGAATATGAAGCATTGGTAAACGGTCTTAAGCTAGCTATGGAGTGGAAGATTGTAGAATTACACATATATGGTGAATCCCAACTAATTATCAATTAGGTCAATGGGGAGTATTAAACCAAAGATGAGAAGTTGATTCCCTACAAGAAACTAGTTGATGACTTAAAGAAGTATTTTATCTTCTTCACCTTCCAGCAGATACCAATATTAGAGAACAAAGTTGTAGATGCTATGGCTACCTTGGCATCCATGTTACAACTGGAAGAAAATCAATTTTTCTATGACTTCTTGGTGGAAGAAATATCCTATCCTGCCTTTGATACCCCTGAATACTAGGTAATATGTGCTTTGAACACCCCAGACCAATCTCGGTATGCCAATATCATTGCTTACCTTTCTGACCAAACCGTCCCTAATAATCTATCTAGAAATGAGAAAAGATCCCTGATTAGGACAACATCGCGTTACATCCTCATAACTAACAACCTATATCAACACTGTCTCGATGGTACACTTCTTAAATGTTTAGAACTCAAAGAGTCTGATCTAGCATTAAAAGAAGTCCATGAAGGTGTATGTGGATCACACTCAAACGACTTTTCATTAGCAAAGAAACTACTCAGAGTAGGCTATTACTGGCCTACCATGGAGAGAGATGCTATTCAATTTTCAAAAGTGTGTCTTAAATGCCAGACACATGGAAATCTTATCCATGCTCCTGCCAGAGAACTTATCCCTTTCATAACACATTGGCCATTTCAGTAATGGGCCTTTGACTTGGTTGGACAAATATATCCCGAATCTTCAAATGGACACAAGTTCATCATTACGACCATTGAGTATTTCACAAAGTGGGTCGAGGTCATGCTGCTAATCAAAGCCACTGGCAAACAGGTGGCTATGTTCATTTTGAATTACATTATTTGTAGATATGGGATACCCTCTTCAATTGTAACAGACAGTGGGGGCCAATTTAAAAATCAAGACATTGATGATATTTGTGAACAGTTCCATATCACTCAACATTGCTCCTCAATCTATTATCCTCAAGGTAATGGACAGGCTGAGGCATCTAACAAGAATATTCTCAAGATTCTACACAGAACTGTGAGTAAGTCTAGCAGAGACTGGCATCTACAACTGAATCCGGCACTATGGGCCTACAGAACAAGCATTTGAACACCAACTGGAGCCACACCATTTTCTCTAGTCTATGGCACTGAAGCTGTACTACCTATTGAGGTTGAAATCCCATCTTTGCGGATATCTTTACAAGGTCTTGTTATTGATGAGAAATATCGCATAGATAGGGTGAATTCTCTGGACCTACTAGACGAATGCAGACAACAGGCGTTCGATCACCTAAAAGTGTACCAAGCACATATGTCCAAGGGTTACAACAAGAAGGTCAAACCACACAAATTTGAAGTGGGAGATCTCATCCTCAAAGAGAATCCTAAGAACCAGCCTAACAGAGAACAAAAAGGGAAATTTGAACCTAACTGGCTAGGACCTTATGTTATCACTTCCACTTTTGGGACTAGAGCTTATCAACTAGCTACACCTGAGGGAGACGTTCTTCCAGATCCTATCAATAATCTACATTTGAAGTGGTTCTATGCTTAATATTTGGCTAGTGGAGCCTATACAACAAAAATTCTTTACAAAATACCAAAAATATTCAAAAAATTGATCCTGAAGAAATCCAAAAATAATGGAAAAGGTCCTACAGAAAGGGTATCCTTGGTGAAAACTTGGCAAACAGGCGCCTTGATACTACAAAAACATTCAAAAAAGAAAAAATAGCAAAAAAATTGAAAAAGAGAAAAGTGCCTTGATGAGTACCTAGTAAAACAGGCATTTTGGTAGCAAAAAGAAAAGAAAATATCTTGCCAAGTGGTGAAAACCTGGCAATCAGGCATCACTTGTGTTCAACGCTCCTTCTATCAAAGCATTGCTGATACTAGGCCTTCATAATTATACCTGTGCTCATACGCTGAATTCATTTCCTAAATGGCTATCTTATCCTCGCTTGGGATTTGTCTGCATTTACATCTTAGGAATAAGTCATTCTACACTGGGGGCATCTTTGTTAGTATAGTAGGTTGCAGTTGCTAGGTTTCTCTAGGATGGTTTGGCTCACGAACATAATATTTCTTGATACATGCAAAATGATGTCACTTTCCAAAACAAGGGTGTCTTTTCAAACATCACATATCTAGACATGACATTTACAATAACAGGGTTCCTACAAGGCTATATTGGATCACAAACATGAATGGATTATCCTATCAATGCACAGACATGGAACACCATATTGCTTGTATTCAAATTTTCTGATTGATGAATCTTTACTGTGTTTGACAAATGAATGAACAAGTACTACCTAAACACACAATTTGATATTGGTTTGATTATGATTCTTTTATGTCCTGATGATGTTTTCAACTAGGGGCATCTAAGTATTTATAAATTTTATTTGATTGATTCATAATTGATGATTTCTTGTGTCTTCTTAGTTACTCAATCACATCTAGGCAAAGACAAAGAGTCACAAGGATAGGGGGCATAATATTTTCTTGGATTTTTGCATATGGTGATTGTTTCAAAATGATCCTATAAATTTCACCTAACTTGGAAGTTTATGGTAAGAGCTGCCACTATGGGTGGATAGTCGCATATATCTCGATCTTTGTTATGTGTAAACTAAGGTGAGGTTGAAACAATTTCCTTGTCTGTTTTCAGATCCAGATTCTCACTAAGGTATACGAAGCATAATGTACCCAAGGATATGAATTTTCAAGGTCATTGCGGGTCCAATATCTTGCCTTACTCAGAATCTGGTATATTAAAAGGAAGGTGACTATTTTGTTATCCTGGCTTTTATGCCTTGATGCCTAGGTCTATTTCTGACATTTCAATAAAACATAGTATTCATACTTTCATAATATCAATGGGTATTAGTGATGGTTATACTATCAGGTGGTGTCCATTCTAAAAGAGAGCCCAATGATGATAAAAAGCTATACATTTGCATACCAGTGACAAAGTCCTATGAGTCTGCATATCATTACATTTTTGACAATTGCATGGGATATAAACAAGAAAGGAGAAACATTAAAGGTATTATGAGCTCCAAATTAATTCAATTTTCTTCTTCTAAAAATCAAGTTACTTACAACATCCATATTACTGATATATCTATCGTTGCACATCCATAGCATACATTTTGCATTCATAAAAAGAAGCAACAGGAAAATACCAAAAAAAGCATCCGTGTATTGCATTTTTATTTTTACATCCTAAAATTCATCCATACATTTTAAAATTGCATAAAGGAAATAGAAAACATGCATTTGCATCTTCACATAAGTATCATTTAAAACATATTTATACCAGTGATCAAATCATAAAATGATGTAATAATCTAAATCTAACTCATCAAGAGACCAAGATATCATCACATGTGCAAATCACATCCATCACATCTATCAAGGGAAAAAAACTCATGAAAACATATCAGAATCAGGAAGCTACATCAGATATATATATATATATCACCACATGGTACAGATCAAAATATGGAGCAGTATGCATAAAGAGTGTCAGAGTATCAGTGAGATAGAATAAATCAGATATACATGTATGAATGTCATATACAAAAGAGGATCTCAGAAGGATCCAGACATACAATGTGAACTCAGATATACAAAATATAACAATGTAAATCATCTCTGGCTCCCCCCTCTCCCTGATCTAGACGAGGAGGAGGAGGAGGAGGTACAAATGGAGGTGGAGGCATCAATCCCTCAGACTGCTGGGCTAATTGAGAAAAAGACACTGCTCTCTGCCCCTTTGGCACTGCCGCATGGTAAAGAGCATAATAATATGTTTCCTTAGTCCTTGATGAGTAGCTATACGGGTCTGTATGTCTCGCTCTACGTGGAGTCTCTCCATCTGCCTATCTTTATCTATAAGCAAGGAATCTGATATCGCCAGTCTAGACTCTGCTGCTATAGTCCTAGCCTCTGCTATTGTCGCTCTAGCCTCTAAAGCTATAATATGAGCTCTAAGCTACTCTCTCTCCTGCTCACACTAAGAAATCCAATCCCCATCCCTACCTGAATCCTGACCCTGAGGCCTATCCTGTAGTCTGTCCGGCTGTCTCTGTGGCTTCTGTCTTTGTTGTCTCTGCTGCCTCTGCTACTCTCCTGTAAGTAATGGACCAGGATTGATCCGAGGAGAAACAAACCTAAAGCGGGTACGCTAACTCTCCCCAATCCCACTAGCAACCTCCGCATGGCCACCCACTGTGCAACCACCCCTATCACCTCCATCATCGCCATCATCAAGAGGAGGATTCATGCCATCCCTGCCATCTCTACCACCATCCCGACCTTCATGTTTTCCAGCAGCCTTGTCTCTCTGTGCTCCTCCCCTACCTCTAGCAGGAAAATCCTCTGGATCATAATCTAATGGCTCCTCTATGTGAGGAATGATCTCCTCTGGTATAGTGAAACAAGGAAATGGATACTGGAGTATCTATGCGGCATATCCATAAGAAACACCTGCATCAACAACATCAAGGTGGAGATCCCAGTCTACTCCCACCATATCTCGAATCTCCTGGTGCATTGTCTCATACCTCAACTGAGCACCCCATAATGCTGCCTCTTCCCAGATCCATGCATAAACAGTGATATCTTGTATCCTACCCTCCTGTCAGCCATATTGTCTCAACACTCGGGTATGAATGAACTTCTCTACCACATATCTGGTCCGCCCAATGAGATATCGACTCTGAAATAAATAAGGTACCTATCGTGCATCTGAGGTCCACTCCTCACAATCTAAATATGGTTTCCAGATGACCTCAACCATATCGTCAAAAAGTCGACGCCAATACTCAACCTTGCCCAGATGGGGCTGCTAAATAAGACCTGCATACATGTATACATAGGGCTGCTCAAGTGCTTGATGTCTATCTACAATCGGTCGTGTAATAGGGATGTGCTCCCAAGCCCAGATCTGAAGAATAAGAATACCAATGGTCATGCTTCGAGTATAATAGTATACTATCTTGTGAAGCTCTCGATACATATGGGCTAAAATACAACTGCCCCATGCCAATCTCTGCCTATGGGTGACTATCTGCTCCAACATGTCCACCGAGATAACCATGAATCCATGCTGACCTCTATCAGGCATCAGGATGCCACCTATCAGACCTGCTAAGTACATAGATAAATGATCATAATGATCGACCATATAATCCTATGATAGATATCTATGATCAATAGTGTCATCTTGGAAATATCGACATGGAACACCAATTGCCACATCAGTCATCGACTCAAAGCGCACCTCAACACCAATCATCAGAACCTGAAGTATCTGCCATACGTCCTATGGAGTCACTATGATCTCCCTGGTCGGCAAGTGGAAGGTGTTGTGCTTTGAGTGTCATCTCTCAGAAAGAGTAGTCAACAACCCTCAGTTTACCCCTATCTCGGGTAAACCTATCAAAGAGCATAATCCACATAAGATCATTGTAGTCTGCTCATCATCTGAAAGTAGTCCCAACAATGTAAGCACACGACCTGGGTAGGTGCCGCAAAATGCGACCACCTCAAACTGGGTCTGTTTTGACAAAAAACAATGATACATCAGTCTCCTATCTACAACAAAAATATAGGTTCCTAATCAACTAAAGTACTTCAAGGTTCGCGGCATGCAAACCAGTCCAAAAGATTAAATTTTTAAGTCTCATAATCAGATGAAATTTTGCATCGGCAGGGTATGATATCCTTTCCTGGATACGATCCTGGAAATACAGTATGTGATGGAGACCACAGGGTGCGATCCCTAAAATAGGGGATGCGACCCTAATTACTGGATGTGACACAGGTTTTACAGGTTGCAATCTAGAATACTAGATGCAATTCAAAATTCATTTGGCTATAAAAACTACAAAAATGCATGAAATTGAATTTTGCAAAATTCACAAGGTAGTTTTACGAGCACTTACCAGAGGTGGGTAGTCGGTCGGGCGCTGATGTCGGTGGATCATCTCAAAATGATGTTTCCTCACAGGGACTACCATCTTCTCTGCAGATCTCTCAAAATTACTGAGGAAAGTGAAAATGAATAGTGAAATGGTAAAATTTGAGGCTTTTATTGGTCTTTTGAGCGATTTAGGAGTTCTGAAACTCCTCCCAGACAACTACAACTACATTTTTGTTCTCTTTTTGATCAGTCGGGAACAAAATCATAGGTGCTTAGAATGTTTTCAGCAACACAGTACCTTTTTAATGATAGTTTCAAAAACTGCAGAATTGCTTCATTTGTTCCATAAATCTATCACTATTGTACATTTTATCATAAATCTTGGTCTAACATCATTTTATCAGTCTCATCACTCACATTTTCACGTAATTAACTTGGTACTAGTGTGTTTATTTTTAAACACACCATCTTTTCCACTTCTAATCCATTCTTTCTTTCCCTAACCACTTCCTGCAAGTGATACGTTCTTTCAACTGAGGGATTTTATTCTTTTCCTTTGAATTCATTCTTGAGGGGGCATGATCACACTATCATCAATTAAATTTTTTCTTGAAACAACATTAAAACGACTTCATTATCAAACAAACTAGGGGCATAACAGTTTCCTTGACTAAGTCAGAACTATTAGATAGGAAGCTTTGGTTGTCATAAGCTGAATATCTTGTGCCCCCTCTTTTTTAAATATTCTTATTAAGCTCCTAGTAGCTTCTTACTGACTTTTGGATGACAACCAAGTTCAAAATCAGTATTATCAATCTTTGGATGACAACCAAGTTCAGAATTGGTATCTTTAAGATATTTTATTAATCTTTGGATGACAACCAAGTTCAAAATCAATTCTATCAGTTAGCTCGATCAAGTGCGAGACTGATCTCATCAACATTTCATTCAACAACTAAGAACAAAATTCTCAATCTTTGTGAAGTCAAAATCAAAAAATTTCTTTGAATCAATGCGCTGCTTGCACATCAATTCAAAGAGGGGCAAATGTAACCACCTGAAATTGGTCTGCTATGACTATAGACCCTATTTTCCCTAAGTGTGATCATACTCCCAATTACGTCCAAAATGACCCTGTTACTGCTTGGCATAAGTCTTTTTTGAAATCAATTTAATCTCCTAAAAGTGATCAAATCACTAAATTATTTTGTTTTAGCCAAAATCAAAATCAATCAAATACATGGCTAAAAATGATTAATTACAAAGGAATTAAATAAACCCCTAAAACAATTGACCACTTGCAAAATAACCCATTCCCCTAGCCTATTTAATTTAATTAAAATGGCTATAGTCCCCTTAATTATTAAAAAGCAATAAAATGCTTAAATAATTAATTCCTATATTTTAAATGAATTAAATAAGTTGAATTCATTTCATTTATATTTCCTTAAACCCCAACCTAACCTATCTCAACCACTTCTAACCCATCTCAACCTATCCCCCCCATGCTAATCTAATCCTCATTCTAATTCTAATCCTAACCCACCTCTTAATGTTGTCACATTCCATTAAGGAATGATTAACAACTCAACCCACTTGAGAAAGTCAACTTTCTCAAGCATGACTTCTCTAAGGACCAACTTCCCAAGTTGAGGCTTACAACCTCCCATGCCTCTGAAATGAATTTTATTAATGGCTCATTAATGGATATTCCCTCTTGACCATCCCTCATTAATGCCCAAGGCATTAATGACTCTTACACCTCATTAATGACCTTAGGGGATCCATTAATGAACCTTCTCTCTCTCTCTCTCTATAAATTGAAGGGATTTAGAGCTCATAATAAGCCTCAAATTTTGAATTGTAGTGTTGTTATGCCAAGATCTTGAAGGAATCTCAAAGCATTTTTATGCTACCCATTCCTTCCTAGCTTCATACACACTCTATTAGTCACTTTCTTACATAGTTATAATGCCCATTTTAGACTAATATGCATGTTTAAATAGCTAAATAGTTTGTTTTAAACTTAAATCTTTCATGCTAGGTTGTTTATGTCACTAGTATTTAGCAGAATCTGAGGGCTTTTATGTTATTTTCTACACTCATCCTAGTTAGAAAGCAATAGGTCGATGTTAGGGTTTTATATGCTCATTAACCCTTGTTTCTCACTAACAGAATGAATTATTGAAGTGTTGTGTCACAGGCAACAGGTGCACAAATATACACACACAGTACTCACCACATGACTTGAGATAAGGAAAAGTTTGAAACTTTTGAATATTATAATGGTGGATTAGTAAGAATGGGTAATGACTCACCTTGTCCAGTTGAAGGTAAAGGAACCATAATGCTAAATAATATGATGAAATGTGAAAATACATACTAGGTAAAATGACTTAACTATAATCTATTGAGTGTTTCACAGCTAAATAACAAAGGTCACCGAGTTGCATTTGAGAACAAAAAGGAAAAGATCTTTAATGAATCAAGAAGGTTGATCAGAGCTGGTGAACAAACAAAAGGTAACCTATTCTATCTTAATGATATAAATACTACTTGTTTAATTGCTAGAAATGAAGACATATGATTATGGATAAAAGATTATGTCATGTGAATTTTGACAACATGATTAAGTTAAGCAATAAAAGGAAAGAAAGAGGCTTACCGAGCATGTCAAATCCCAAGCATATCATGTGTAAGAATTGTCAAAAAGGTAAAATGATAGTCTAGTTTCAAGAGAAAAACCCATGCATCTAATGCTATTCTAGAATTAGTCCATACTGATCTATGTGGACCCATGAGAACAAAGAGTTACTATGGTGATAGATATTTCATTCTTTTTGTCGATGATTACTCTAGAATGATGGCAGTTATGTTCTTAAAAGAAAAATCAGAAGCATTCAAGATGTTTAAATGGTACAAAGCTATTGTAGAAAAACAAAGTGGTAAGGAATTGAAATTCTTAAGATCAGATAGAGGAGGAGAATTTGTTTATGATGAATTCACTAACTTTTGCAATAAGCATGGAATTAAAAGATAGGTTTCTGCACCAAGAACAACACATCAAAATGGGATTGCTAAAAGAAGAAACAAATCCATTGTTGATTGTGCAAGAACATTGATGATAGAGAAAAATATCACTCAAACATTCTGGAGGGAAGCTGTCAGTACTGTTGTCTACACATTGAACATAGTACAATTGAAGAAAGACACCAAAAAGACACCTTATGAGCTATGGTATGGTTACACACCAAATGTAAGTTACTTCAAAATTTTTGGTAGTCAATGTTATATTTTGAAAGATGATAGAAATGAAAAGCTTGACTCCAAAAGTGAAGAAGGTATCTTTCTAGGGTATTCCACCAAAAGCAAGGCTTATAAATGTCTTAACAAGTCCTCTAACAAAATCATTTAAAGTGCAAAATATCAGACTAGATGAATATGCAGAGAAAAATGATGAGGAAAGAAGAAAAGAACCAGAAGATTACAACAAGTTTGTTTACAATGAAGAACTGACACTTTGCTTGAGAACTAGTGTATCACTCCCGAGCAAAAAAACATTGCACCCGAGCATCAGGCTGCAAATAACGAAAATCAATAAATTGCTCTAAATGATGTTCTGAGTGATGAAGATCAGAATGAAGGTCAAGATGAAGATTAGAATGAAGGTCAAGATGATGATTAGAATGATGAACAAAGAGATGAACTGATACTTTCTAAGTATGTCAAAAGACACCAACCACAAGATCAGATCATAGGAGACAAGAAGGCTAGAATAATAACAAGAAGTAAGTCACTGAACACTAGATGTTTAATTTGTGATTTTGAGCCTAAATGTGTTAATACTGCACTTAAAAACAAAGAATGGGTCAGTGCTATGATTGAAGAGATAGAACATATTGAGAAGAATAGAACATGGACGTTAGTACCTAGACCAGATGACTAGAATGTCATCGGTACCAAATGGATATTTAGAAACAAGCTGAGTGAGAATGGAGAAGTCACAAGGAACAAAGCAAAATTAGTATGCAAGGGGTATACATAAGAAGAAGGTATTGACTATGGAGAAACCTTTGAACCCATTGCTAGACTAGGAGTCAGAATTCTACTTGCTTATGCTACATTCAAAGGATTCAAGGTATACCAAATGAATGTCAAATCTGCATTCCTAAATGGAATACTAGAAGAAGAAGTATACATTGAACAACTAGAAGGGTTGGTTGATCCTAACAAGAGAAACATGGTTTGTAGACTACACAAAGCCTTGTATGGATTGAAGTAAGCACCTAGAGTCTGGTATGAAAGACTTCACTCCTATCTCATAAGTATTGGATTTGTAAGAACAAGTGAAAATAGCAATATGTATTTAAAAGAAGATACTGATGATAAAATTTTGATTGTTGAAATATTTTTTGATGATATCATATTTGGGGGTAATGATATGTTATGTAAATATTTTTCTAATGAAATGAGCAAAGAGTTTGAGATGCCAATGTTTTGGGAGATCAAATTCTTTCTTGGTCTACAGATTCTTCAATAGGATGCAGACATATATACCACACAATCCAAATACATCAAGGAAGTGCTTAAAATATTCAAGATGGAAGATTCCAAGCCAGTTGGACCACCTATGGAAACCGAATGCAAGCTAAAAAAGGAAGATAAGTCAAACAAGGTAAATTAGACTCTCTATATATATCAATGATTGGAAAACTAATGTATGTTATTCATACCAGACTAGATATAGCACATGCAGTTGGAATAGTTAAAAGATTCTTTGCTAATCCCAAAGAATCACACATGACTACTATCAAGAGAATTCTGAGATATCTAAAGAACACTGAGGACTATGGCTTCTGGTATAAAAGAGAAGGTAAATTTGAGCTTCAAGTCTATAAATATGTTGATTGGGATGGAAACTTAGATGACAGAAAGAGCGCAAATGGAGGAGTATTCTTCATGGGTGATAGAATTGTCACATGGATAATAAAGAAGCAAGGATGCATCTCACAATCTACTGCAGAAGCAGAATATGTGGCTGTTGCTGCAAACTGCTCTAACATTTCATGGATCAAACAATTACTGGAAGTTATGAATATGAAAATTCTTGAACCAGTGATTATCTATTGTGATAATACCAGTGCAATAAAAATTTCTAAGAATCTTGTCATGCATGCTAAGACTAAGTATGTTGCAATCAAGTATCATTGCTTAAGACAACAAGTGCAAGAGAAAGAGGTGATACTATAATATGTTCAATCTAAGGAACAATTAGTTGATATATTCACAAAGCCATTGCCTAAAGATACATTTGAGTACCTGAGAAAGAGGCTAGGGTTTTGACCCTTGTCTATTGGTCATTAAGCTAACTAGGAGGCTACATCATCCTACACAAAATAAGAAGATCATTCATATTGATGCAAGCAAAGAAATAGACTGCAGAGATACATCAGTACACAGAAAGGTACATATCTGCACTGAACACTAGAGTCATTGTATTGCTGATGGATAGGGAAATTCAAGGAGTATATTATAAAAAGGAGGAAGGATATATATTGGTATTGTTTTCAAAGGGAGAGAGTATCCTGAGAAGATCCAAAGGGAGAGATTATATATACATATGAAATATCCATCATGATTATCCAAAGGAAGAGAAGATATCCTAAGGGAGAGATGACTTAGGGGAGAGAGTACTCTATATTTCTATCAAAGGAAAAAGAGATTCTACAACATAGGGAGAGACAGAACCAGAAGCTGCTACATCTATCCAGTGAAGGGAATAAATATTGAAGAAAGCACTCTGCAAGAAACAAATCTAAGCTAGAAGCACTAGTACATTTGACCTCAATTTTTGACGATAATTGGTCAAAATTTTGACAGTAATTGGTCGAATTCACGACCAAAACTTTCGTCGGTCTTTTTTTGTCAAATTTTTGACGTATTTATAATTAGTCAAAATTTTGACCAAAATAAAGGTCAGAATTTCGACTATAACCCAAGCTTAAAATCACCGTCATTTTTTAGTGCATTGGTCAAAATTTCGACCAATACTTCCACCAACGAGTGGTCGCAAATTTCGACCAATTCACTTAAAAAATGACCAGAATGCCATGCTTTCCACCAAAGCAATGGTCAAAATTTTGACCATTGTATTGGTCGAAACTAACCCTGGAATTGGTCAAAATTTCGACCAATGTTAATTTTTTTTTTTAAATTCTATTTCGATTCTATGAAGATCATATTCTCATTCTTCTTCTTCTAATTCTGTGCTGTAAAAAAATTTAAATAGATGTTGATTATGATGGAGGGAATATTGTGGTAAGAGTGTCAGGTACCCA
>MU225467.1:161786-175591 GCA_018584345.1 Thuja plicata | reverse complement strand
GGAATTGTATGGGAGACTTGGGAAGAGATGGGGAAGGATTAGCTGAAGTAGGCATTATAGCATGTAAAGGCTTAGGCTCTTTAGGTTTAGCATTATTGAAAATATTTGCAGCCAAGTGAAGGTTAGCCTGAATTTCTTTGAGAAGTAGCCCTTGAGGGTAACTATAGGGAACGACATGAAAAGCATTAGGATCTATGTCAAATAAAGGATTTTTGAAAGATGTTAAAGGCTTGGAAAATTTAGGAGATGTATGTGTATTGGAGAAAGTAGAGGATGGAAGGGAATCATCACAAAACAATGGTTCATTAGTAACATGATATTTCTTGAGAGTGCAATCTTTATTTTCAGCATGAGAATCCTTGGAATAGCGATGCTTGTAGTAGCTACTTTTATAATTAGCGCGGAAAGCTTTCTCTTCCTCAAATGAATCATTGAAGTATTGTTCATAAAAATCATCAAAGTCTCTTTCAAAATCAAAATCATATGGATCACCATCACAATCTATCCAATGGGAACCCCCATCCCTAGTAAGTGTGAGCACACGATGAGGAGGACTCTTAGGAATAGAGGTGTCATAGGTAATTCATCATAATAGCCATCGTCATCATCAGAGTCATAATAAATGGGATCATCAGAGTCATAAAAAATGGGCATGTCATTCTTCATGGAAGAGGTATCACAAGGATTATCATGTTGCTCATTATGGTATGCATTTTGAAGAGAATCATGACTCTTGGAAGAAGTAGAAGAAGAATGAGATCGCGAAGAAGAAGGATGTGAAGACCTAGTGGAAGAAAAATATTTGGATGATGAAGAATGATGAGAAGACTTAGAAGATGAAATATGTTTGGAAGAAGAAGATCGTTGTGACAAGATCATGCTTATGAGTGTCTAATTCACTTTCTCATTTATATATCATTTTTTCCAATTTATCATCCATGAACTGGTTGGAAAAACAACACTCTTCGAATTGAGCAATAAGTTCAAGATCATCTATCTTTAAGAGAGGTTCCATAACAAGATATTTGAAATTCATGGTTCTAGAAAAGGATGAATCAAGAAGAGATGAATAGAAGAGGATGAAAATAGAAGAAGGTAGAACAGATAATAAGAAGAAAAGAATCAAGAACACATGAAGATCTTAGGAAGAAGAGAAAGAAGCATGAAAGAAGATGAGAAGAATGGGAATGGAAGACTAGGAAGACATGGAAGATGTGGAAGAAAGAAGACCAAGAGTCATTTTGTGCAATTGGATACCATTTAAGTTCATTTGGATATTGAGAAACATGTCATAACACTTTTGGGGAGATCTATTGAAGTTTTTATCACCTTAGAACTCATATTTGTTCGTTTTAATTGACGAACTAGATACATTAACATATTTTATCATGAATCAAGCACATAAGACAACAATCAGGGAGTTCAAGCAATCAATGTCTTCAAAAAATAAGCAAGGGACAAAGAAACCTTGCACATGAACATAGATAGTGTCATAGTAATTCTACTCCTTAAGAATGCTACTTGTGTATGTTCTCAAAACATTTTCCAATCACGCACATAGTCCTAGAGAATAAAAAGTTGGTTGCACTATGGTTCTTAGTAATGGATTGAATCTGCAACTTTTGCAATCTCAAGTGGGTGAAATCCAATCCCGGTGCACCGAGGTTTTTACACAGTCTGAGAATTTAATCAATCAGGAGCTGCTGAGGAGATCTGACAACCCACAAGAAACTACACCCGTGGAGATTTCTTCCACAAGGACATTTATATAGCGGTTGTTGCTACCATGGAAAAAATGGCTATTACCACTTGAGGTTCCATCCACATGGTTTACCCAATAAAGGGAATGTCCACTACGGTTAACCCTCTCTAACAAGGAAGACTCACAATATGGACCACGTGGGGACTTAGTTCAGATTCAAGGGTTCCAAGTTTCTGATTCTCCCAAAAAGGAAAAGAGCATAATCCTCTAGCCTCTTCACCTCACCAAAATATAGCAAACAATATTAATTGACCCACTAATTTGAAATCACCTCATTCAAGGCTCACACAACAACAAATGACACCAATCCCCCAAAGAGAGAAAGTATCACCAAAAGTTGAAGCCCAAACCAAGTTGACCAATGAGATAAAAACAAAATCCTTCCCTACCTACAAGGGGATCTATCGTCAAGAAGAGATTTGGATGTAAAACAAGTGAATGAAGCCCACTCTCTCAAGATCACCACAAATAGTGTTCATAGGGCCTAATTACTATGTGAAACATATATGCAGGAAAGCAAATCTATGTCCATTTTTAGAGCACCAATTGGAAATGTGATCTATGAAAGCAAGAAACACTCAAGCTAGACACATGAGATGTTCATTTTATTTCTAAAATCCAAATGTTATAGAGATGCAACAAAATACCTCAGATCCAAAGCAACACGAGCGTTTTGTTGTTTATCCACACAAGTCCAAGCAATCTCCACAAACTCTCCAACAAGCAAGAAAAGCAAACAAGATATGTAATATATATTCAACTTATGCAAACCCTAGGTTTAGATCTGAAAATCAATTGTTAGGAGCAATAATAACCAGCAAATAATCCAAATAACAACTCACATCATGCATTGAACCATGTGAAAAATAAGTGCAAGCTAATCATTAAATGCCCTTTTTTTTAATTTTGATTTTTGACCTAGTTAACAAGATTGGACTTATATGCCATGAATTCGGATCCCAAATCCTAAATACAGAAAAGAGATCCCTGTTAAAAAATAGAGAGCTTTCCAAAATGTCAGAATTTTAAAAAGATCTTTTCATTTGTGCCCTAGGGAGCCATTTTCCCCAAATAAACCATTTTTCATAAATTGACCAAATTGGCTATTATATTGCATCCAAATTTAAAACACAAAGAATGGACCCCCTGTAGAATTTAAATACCTTTCCGAAAATGTAAAAATTTCCAAAAAATTCTCTGATTTGCGCTGAAAATTAAAGTTTTATGAAAAATAAAGAAAAAATTATAAAAAATTCAAAATAGCTTAGAAAATTCTAACTTTTTTATTGGAGCTTCTCTGATCTATCTTCAACCTGAAAAAACAATTTCAGACCAAAAATCCAAGCCGTTTGGAAGATATGATCAAATCTTTGAAAATCTAGGGTTTTCATCTCCAAGCAAATCTGCACAAGGTTAGGCTTGAAAAAATTCAATAAAATAACCATGTAAAGATTAGAAAATCTGAAAATATGATAAAATGAAGGAAAATCAGGAGCATCATGCCCCACGGTGGGCGCCAAAAATGTGTGATGAAAATTTGTCACACTTCTATGAATCATTCCATCGAAGGTTGCTCAAGAATGAGGCCTCAAATATCGATCCATAGCTCTCTAGTCATGGAGTGCAAATGTGTGAAATGGAAGCCCTCAGATTGACCTAGTTAGTGCCCATGCAAGTACACCATAAAATGAGAGATTTAAATGCATGAAAAATGAGATCTACTCTATATGATTGCAATGCACGAAAGGAAATTAATCTAAATGATAACAATGCATGATTAATCTATGAAAGGAAATATGCAAATCTAATCTATGAAAATAAACATGAATATAATCTACATGAGTAGCCATGGATGCAAGAAGAAGAAGAAGACAAGAAGAAAAAGTTGCAATATCCAAGCTTGAGTGCTCAAATCCTCCTCCAAAATTGCTCTCCAAACTTGCAGCATAACAATACTATGAAAACCTAATATGAAAATGAGAAGGAGAGGTCTCCTTTTAAAGGAAAGTGAACGGTTGAGATTAAGAGGAAAAAATCAAAGGCTATGATTAAGAGGCAAAAACCCACCACTTAGGAGGATGTGATGAAAAAGGGATTTTTATTTAATATTCATTTAATTTATTGTCTTTTTCATCAAATAAAGTGCTTTAAGTGGGGATTTTTATTTATTTAATTAAAAGAGGGGTTTTCTTTCAATTAAATAAATTAGAAAAATTTTATTTAATTAAATGAGAGGAATTTAATTTAATTAAATAAGAGGAATTTTATTTAATTAAAAGGGAGATTAAATCTTTTAATTAAATAAGATAAATTTTATTTAATTAAAAAGAAAATTAAATCTTTTAATTAGATAAAAATGATCAAACCTTAGGAAATATTGAAATAATTGAATAATTGAATTAATTACAATTTGATCAAGGAAATTGATTTGAATTGAAAATGTTTCAAAGCATTGATTCAGAAATTTGATAAAATGATAAAATAATAAATGGGGCCCAAAGTCTAGGCGACCATTTTAGGGTGCATACAACTGTTTATTCAAAAAGAAGGAATCACCATTTGAGAGACATCGAAATAGTGTTGCAAAGGTGTAGGAGTCATGGTATATCCTTAAATCCAAAGAAGTCAATTTTATTTATGGAGGAGGGTAAATTGTTAGGGCATCTTGTTTCAAGAGAAGGTGTCAAAATTGATCCTGATAGGGTCAAGGTGATTCAGACACTTAGCTTTCCATCCAGCAAAAGTGACCTGAAATATTTCTTTAGCCAGGTGAACTTTTTAAGAGCCTTTGTCCCAAAGTTTTCAGAAACTACCGGACATATGGTAGACATGTTGAGTGATAATTTCTCTTTCAAGTGGAGTGAAGAAGGGCGGAGAGCTTTCAATGACATCAAGGTAGCAATATCCCAGGCTCCTATTTTAGCAAGTTTGAATTTCAAAAGGGACTTCATTATTTACTGTTATGCGTCAGAGCACACTTTATCTAGCATTTTGACACAGAAAGATGAAAAAGGGCAGGAAGTGCCCATTTCTTTTATGAGCATGCCGATGAAGAAACATGAAATCAAGTATCCTCAAATTGAGAAACATGCATTTTTTGTAGTAAAATAAGTAAAGCAATTAAAATACTATATATTGTACTCTTGTGCTACAGTATATGTCCCAGAAACATCAGTCAAAAGTGTCTTGACCCAAAATGAGATAGGGATGA
The DNA here is from genome assembly GCA_018584345.1 of Thuja plicata. NCBI lineage: Eukaryota > Viridiplantae > Streptophyta > Pinopsida > Cupressales > Cupressaceae > Thuja > Thuja plicata. Next base: position 170,618 of record MU225467.1, on the reverse strand, counting down.
ATAACAGATTAGCGTGGATAGCTAAAATCCAGGAATATGATCTAACTATCAAGACAACAAATCTGGTGAGAGGATGGGGTTTTTGTAAATTGATAGCAGAAAATGGTGAACCAGTGAAATAAAAAGTAAGTGAAGTCCCCATGGCGCTAATAGTAAGTTTGATTGACCCTTGGTTTTCAGATGTGACATACTTCCTCACCTATGGTTAATGCCCTAGGCACTTGAACCCCTGGGAAAGGCATAATCTAAAATTGAAGGCTTCCAAAAATGTGATCTCTCAAGATGTGTTATATAAATGGGGGGTTGATGAGATTTTCCTCAGATGTGTGGATGTTGCACAACAGAAAGAGATAATGAGGGCTTTCCGTGATGAAGCATCTGGGGGGCACTTTTCCTATACTGTTACGACATTCAAAATTCTGCGGAACCATTTCTACTGGCCGTGAATGTTCAAAGACGCGTATCACTACATCAAGAATTGTGAAAAATGTCAGTTGTTCACTGGATGCTTGCAACTTACAGCTTTACTTCTCAAGCTGGTGGTAGTAGAGGAACCATTTAGATAGTGGGGAATAGATTTTGTTGTGCCCCTGAATCCTCCATCTAGTATAGGGAACATATATATTTTAACCGCCACCAATTACTTCACCAAATGGGTGGAAGCGGTTCTGACTAAGAAGGCAAATTCACAAGTTGTCTGTGATTTCCTGTTGAACCATATCTTTGTCAGGTTTGGGATACCAGTCAAGGTAGTAGCAGATAATGCTACATATTTTTCTTCAAAAGAGATCTTGGCATTTTTTTATGAACATGAGATATCTTTAGCCCACTCACCTGACTATTTCCCGTAGGGAAATGACCAAGTGGAGTCCAGCAATAAGAACCTTATAGCTATAATGAATAAATTACTAGGTGACAATCCTCGTGATTGGAATAAGAAGTTGCATGAAGCCTTATGGGCTAATAGGAATACACCCAAAAGAGCCATTGGTATATCTCCCTTTGAGCTTGTGTATGGGATAAGAGCTCTTGTATCCTTACCTCTAGAATTATCTATAACCAAGCTGCAATCAGTGATCAAAGATCAGTTTTTTCAAAGTTCTTTGGAAAAGCGCATCATGTACCTGAATAAGTTGGAGGAGGAGAGAGATGACCTGATAGATCACATTAAAGGGCATCAGCTAAAAGTCAAGCAAATTTTTGATATGAGAGCCCGTGCATGTAAATTCATGGAAGGAGATGAAGTTCTATTGTGGGATAAAAGAAGGGTGCCTAAGGGATCTCAAGGGAAGTTCAAATATTTATGGAAAGGCTCATTCACCATTTCCAAGGCAATTGGTTCTAATGCTTTCCATCTATCCTACCCTGATGGTATTAATCTTATTTTCATTTATAACGGGCGGGAACTCAAATTGCTCAAGTTGTAATTTTGTTCTGAGTCCCCCTTGTACATAATAGTTAGCTTTCCCACTTTCCTTAGGTGTAGTCGCGTGTGTCACTTATTTCTCTTCTTCCTTTTTGTTCTGTGAAACTAGTAATCTAGAGTTATCTGCATATTTGGCAACATGCAGTCCCCCAGACATAGCCAGTGTTAGGGTCTATTTGAGTCACCATGTTAAAAGTGTCCTTGAGCCTTTGGTATATTTAATTCTTTCCCGGTTTCCTCCTTTTCAAAAGTTTGCATCAAAATGGTCTTTCAATGTAAGCTTTGCCTTTGAATCAATCACCGTAATGTTTCAAACTTGCCTTGTTGAAGTCGGCTCCTTTTGGTCAAGTGTTGGTAATTCTTGATTATTCATGAACCGCTTTGAACCACTTTGAACCTCAGTTCAAAGTAGTTCAATCAAAGATTTTGGTCTAATGTCAGTATTTGCAGGTGGGACCTATGCCACATCACTACGCGGCGGTGAACCACTTCGAACCTCAGTTCAAAGTAGTTCAAAGAAGTTCAAAGGAAGAAAAAATATACCCAATGATCGATGTGACAACTAAGGTGACGGGTGACGCGACATATTAGAGAAGTAATCATCATAATGATAGTACAGTCAGCCTTGAAGGGATGGTAACCATGGGGGAATTATGAGCTGGCAATGTGAGTTAAGATGGACGTTATCTCAGCATGAGTGAAGTAGTGGCATTAAATGAAAAGTAATGATGACTTAAGTGGTTTTATAAAGCGAAGCAATCGCCAGATGTCACATCGTCAGATTCACTCTACGCTAGCCTACATGCTGCATTTAATATCCATATTTTCGGTTATATTTTGCAGGGTGAGAATTCTTTAAATTATGTCATTCAACTTATTTATTTTCAAAGCAAGGTTGTGGAGTCTCGACTGCGAAAGACAAAGATTTTTGTTTCCCTGAGTTGACAGAGCACAGGTAAACGCTGAAAAGCCTCCTTTTGTTTCCTGTTTTCTGCGTGATAGTGTGTTTTCAAAGGATTGCAGTTATTTTATTGTTTTGAGAAAGGAAGATGAGGTCCGGTATGCATTTCTTCAGAAATATTGCGAATCTAGAGTGTAGAGCCCCGGTGATCACAGACACTGATTTGTTGGGAGTTGAAGTAGAGAAAATGGTCAAAAATTTGAAAAATTCTATAGAGAAAGAGTATACTCTAGAGCTCATGTCCAGTGGGTTGTTTCAAGCCGCTACTTTTCCTCCAGCTGTAATAAGTCCAGAACTCGTCCAGAAATGCATAAACCATTGTGACGTCAAGTCTAAGAGAGTGTTAAATAGTGAAGGTAAAATTCTATTGACTAAAACTAGAGAGACAATAATGTCAGTTTTCAAGTTTCTTGATGAGGCTTTTGCTAGTTTTACCCCAACCCAGTCACTTGCTCAATTTTGGGAAAGAAGTGACAAGAACTATAGTAACATTGCTCCTAAGTGGACTCAGTCAAACTACACAGGAGGGTCCAGATTACCCAAGGTATTGACCAAAGATCATATGAAACCCCACATCAATGACATAATGGTTTTATTGCACAGAGTGAGGGGGTCAGAACAAGTACTCCTTTTTGAAGACTGGATGTACCACTTCATAGAGATTGTTTTGGAGGGGAAGCAAAGTCTAGACTGGGCTGAGATAATTCCAGGTTCATTAAGAGATCAGCTCAAACAAGAACAAGCAATAAAGAAAGAATTTTATATGTCTTCTTACTTAATTTATTGTCTTGCATGTACTCAAAATTTTGTAGGAATTCCCCATGAACCATGGAGTGAAGACATAAGTATTTTTGAATACTGCCCCTTGTTGAGAAAAGACAGAGTCCTAGAAGACTACAGAAGAGTTAATGATGTCTTCCTCATAAAATTGTGTTACTAGCTAGCTGGAACCTGAAAATAGAGGATTCCCCAGAAGCACAAAAACTGGTTCAAAGTTATGGTAGTTTCTATATTTAGTTTTTGCAGTTTACCTATGTTAGAGTTGGGGATTTTGATGAAGAGCCCCTTAAATTGCCAAGGTTCGGCTTTGACTGCTTCATTTTAGGAGAAGTTTGCAGATAGATGTTCACAGTGATAAAGAATAATATTCCAGAGGAAAAATAGGATTCTATGTTCCCAATTAGACTTGGAACCATGACATGCAAGAATATGATTGACACCTCAGTAATAGGCAGTAATCTGGTGAGTTTTCACATGCAATTTTATGAGCCAAGGAGAGGGTTCGACAACAAAGGTTTCGCAAGGAAGACCCTCAACCTGAGTATCCAATTGAAATAGAATTCAAATATTGAAGATTTGTGGGAAGACATTGGAGATGAAGAGGAAATTAAAGAGAGGGATTGTTCTAGATTATTTATCCCCTAGATCAAAACCCTGGAACTGAAGTTCAACATAGCTGGCCTAAACAAAGATAATTCTGAAATCATTGAACCTAACTTTGACGCTTCAAACATAGAGGCTTTGCTGGAAATAGATTAGAGAAGGGAAGAAGAGGAGAAAATTAAATTAAGGGGTAGGTCCATTTTAGCCTACACAGATATCTGGTTGAAAAAGAGAAAATAACACAGAACCTGAATTACATCTCCTAAGAAATCTAGTGCAAGTCCCGTCCCAGTTGAAGTATTACCTAATTCCTCTAACCCTTCCCTCTTGATTACTCATGCAGGTAATATTTCTTCATCTAAAAAGAAAGTAACCAGAAGTGGAATCCTACTGCAGCCTTGACAAGGTCAAGAACCAAGTCTTAGATTTGTGTACACGTGACTTCTCCATATTCTAGCTATATTGATATTGATATCAACGATGAAGATATCTCCTTCTCACCTGAACACTATAAGAAAGACCAAGAGACCTATCTAGTGATGAACCTAAAGTTCAATAAGAGGATGTAACACCTACCAAAACAACTGATAATAGGTTAGATTCTAGCACAGTTCCCCCTTGGATGACATATTCAGTAAATAGAAAATGTAGTTTTAAACTAGTTTCCTTACCAGTGAAAGAGATAGTTACTAAGTATGTCGTTTGTGACCCAAAGGAAAAAAGGGTCAAAAGTAATGCAAGGCTAACCATAGATCCCACTACAGGGAAGGTGACTACTGAGATTGCAACTTTCAAGAAAAAGGAAGGGGTTCAGGAGCCTGAGGTAGAAGATTTCGAAGTTATGAAAATGGAATTTGATGTGTTGAACAAAGATACCAGGGAGCACTTGTTCAAATTTTTGGTGGACCATATGATCGGCCAATCTCAAAAGGATGATAAAGAAAAATGTGAACTCAAACAACTCGTGATCATGATGGCTGAATTTCTCAACTCACTCATGATGACATGTAACTAATTAAATGGTTCACTATATTAAGTTGAAGATGATGCAAGACATTAAATCAGTTAATGGTTTGTATTGTCATTGATGTCAACTTGATATCATCTGTATGGTCATACACATAATTCCAAAGACTTAAAAGAATCAATGGAATAGAGGTTATGCTTTCAGAAATGCATAAAAGTCAAGTATTCACTAAGTGACAGAATACACCGGCGGAGTGCACACCATCGGTAAAGATAGATAAAAGTCACAGTGAAGCCCGATGAGAAGAATACAGTATTGCCCGACAAAGTAGAATCAAAGGATGCCCGACGAGCTAAAAATAGTGTTGACCGACGAGGAAGATCCAATGATGCCCAACTGATGGAGATCCTGAAGGTAACTGAAGCAATATCGACAGAACTGGCAGTTGTCACCGGTGACGAACTGCAGAATTGACTGACAGAACAAAGAGATCAGAAAATGAAAAAATATCTAGTTGGCAGAGCTAAAGGATAGACTTAATTGGTTGTTTGATTTTTTTTATTCGACCATAGTTAAGTAAGTTATTTAAAGATGATTTACACAGTTGGAAAGAAGATAACTATGAGATAAATCAGGATTTAAAACCGTAAATCAATTTGGCTGGATTGTTTTTCACGCCAAGAATCAAGAACCAAGAATTAAGGAATATCATGTCTATTTAAGAGACAAGAATTTTTCATTCTCTGTGTGGTCAATAATCAGTCAGATACATGGGGGAGTGAACTGATAGAAGATGCTGAAGAGAAACTGATGAAAGATTAACTTCATGCATTCTTGATCAATCAAGCTGAGGGAGAGCTAAAAGATTCTGCAGACACCGACGGACAGAATAACACAGAATAACAGAGCAAAAAGAGTTTAGTACAAAGGAATTGTATTGATACATTGATTAGAAAGATATTGTAAGTAAATAGATCTGAAAATCTACAATTCAGATGCATTAGAAATAGGTCATTTTGTTTCAGTTTAACCATTGAAGCATTAAGTCTCTCAATAGAGCAGGACTTAACAATATTTTGTAATTGAGGTATATCCTAACAGATTACTAGAAGGTTGACTCATGATAGTAGCACCGGTCTTACCTAAAGCCTATTGACAGTCTAAGAAGGATGCTAATTCAAGGATGGTAGTAAGATTTGCATAAACACTATTGACAGTCATGAGACTGATTCAAGGATGGTAGCGTAGATGCCAAATACTTAGTGACAACCTATGTATTGAAAATCCTTTAACAAGGTCGCACTTAATAGTGTGTTTGTAACCTTTAACAGGGTTGGCTCCCAACAGGGCTCACTTCAGAAGAGTGAAAATTTGGGGTACTGGTCCCAGTAGTTTTTCCCTTAACAGGGTTTCCACATTAAAATCCTTGTGTTATGTGTGTATGGTTTATTGCTTGAATGTTTTACATTCTACATATGCATTTATGGATTAACTGGTATACTCTGCATATTTACTGAGTATCGGTAAATATAGTTTACTGCTTATCGGTTATCAAGGAGAATAAGGGCAAACAAGGTAAACCGACAGACAGTTATTTGTTTCAAGTATTTCAAAGGCATACATCTTGTAGGGACTTAATAATTTGAGAAGTACTGATTGGTGTATTAAAGTTTGAAATTGGATAAAGAAATTAAGGCCACTGATTCACCCCCCCTCTCAGTTATTACTATCAATTGGTATCAGAGCTTGTTTTCTTGGAAGGAAGGTTTCAAGACCTAAGTAAAGATCACAAGATGAATAGACAAGATGTGCCCAAGTTGAACAAGGACAACTTTGCTTCATGGCAAAGAAGGATAAAGCTTCACTTATCAGGTATTGGCAATGATATTACTCAATACTTAGATACTGAATATGTGTTGCCTATAGGACCATTGATAGTGGATCAATTGAGAGTAAAGCATGAACATAACTGCATGGTTATAGAGCTTTCAGCCTCACTCTCTAATGCTGAATTTAAGGATGTCAAAGATTGCAAAAATGCAAAGAAAATGTGGGACAAGTTGAAACTTGTACATGGAGGTGATGCAAATGTTCTGAGAGCCAAGGCAGAAAGCCTTAGAGGAAAGTTTGATGATCGCAGAATAAAAGAAGGTGAAAATATCACACAGTACAACACAAGAATAAAAGAAGTAGTCAATTCTATACAAGGTGTTGGAGGTACACTTGAAGAGGAGATAGTGGTAAGTAAAATCTTAAGAACCCTATTTCCTATATATGCTATTAGAGTCTCCGCTATTCAAGAAATGAGAGCAGTAGCAAATAATACAGTCACTGTTGATAGCCTGATTGGTAGACTGATTTCATTTGAAATGAACAATTTTGATAATAGTGTCTTACCAAGCTTAGAGTCTGCATTCAAGTCTTCTGTAAGAATAAGAAAATCTTGTCAGAAACACTCATCTAGAAGAGACAGTGAAAGCGAAAGTGAAGAAGAAGATCTAGATGAAATTGAGGCACTCATGGCAAGAAGAATGCTAAGAGGCAAAGGTAAATACAAAGGCAAGTTACCACTTGTATGTTTTAATTGTAAAGAGATTGGACACTTTGTTACAAGATGTCCTAAAAGAAAAGATGATAACAAATCTTTTGAGAAGAAATATGACAGAAGTGATAACAAAGATTACAGAGGTTATCGATGATCAGAAAGAAGTGATACCCAAGATTACAAGGACAAAGGCAAGAAGGCTTGCTATCTAGCTGCTTGCAAAGATGAAGATACTGACACCGAACCATATGATGATGTTGAGATAGTATTTGTAGCTGTGAAGGATGATTTAGATGAAGATGAAAGGTAGGAAGAAACTACACTCATATCTAAAATTAGTAAAAATGATATCTGGATTATAGATAGTGGCTGCACTCACCGTATGACTGGTGACAAAGAAAATTTTAACACTTTTGAATACTATAAAGGTGGAACAGTAAGAATGGGAAATGATTCTCCTTGTCAAATTGAAGGTAAAGGAACAATAATGCTAAATAACTTGATTAAATGTGAAAATGCTTATTGGGTAAAAGGATTGAATTATAATCTATTGAGTGTTTCTCAGTTGAATAATTCAGGTCATAAAGTAGCATTTGAGAACAAGAAGGCAAAAATCTTCAATGAATCAGGAACACTGATTGGTACCGGTGAACATACCAAAGGTAATTTATTCTATCTAAATGATACTAACCCCACTTGCTTGATGACTAGAAATGAAGACATATGGCTGTGGCACAAAAGGTTGTGTCATGTGAACTTTGACAACATGATGAAGATAAGTAGGAAAAAAAGTTTAAGAGGCTTACCGACAATAACAAAGCCAGACAACATCATGTGCAAAAATTGTCAAAAAGGTAAAATGACAAAGTCTATTTTCAAAAGAAAAATCCATACATCTGATGATATTCTAGAATTAGTCCATATTGATTTATGTGGACCTATGAGGACAAAGAGCTATTATGGAGATAGATATTTTATTCTCTCTGTTGATGATTACTTTAGAATGATGATAGTCATGTTTTTAAAAGAAAATTTTGAAGCATTTAGGATATTTAAATGGTATAAGGCTATGATAGAAAAACAAAGTGGTAAGGATCTGAAATGTTTGAGATCAGATAGAGGAGGAGAATTTATATCAGATGAGCTCACTAATTCTTGTAATGAGCATGGTATAAAAAGACAGGTTTCTGCACCAAGAACACCACATCAAAATGGGAATGCTGAGAGAAGGAATAGATCAATAGTTTATTGTGCAAGAGCACTGATGATAGAGAAGGACATCACTCAGATCTTCTGGAGAGAAGCTATTAGCACTGCTATTTATACACTTAACAGAGTACAATTAAGAAAGGACTCAAAGAAGACTCCTTATGAGATATGGTATGGTAAAACACCCATTGTAAGTTACTTCAAAATTTTTGATAGTCAATGTTATGTCTTAAAAGATCAAAGAAATGGAAAGCTAGACGCCAAAAGTGATGAAGGTATTTTTCTAGGGTATTCTACCAAAAGCAAAGCTTTTAAATGTCTAATCAAGGCTTCTAACAAAA
>MU225467.1:137746-160195 GCA_018584345.1 Thuja plicata | reverse complement strand
GTGCAATAAATATTTCCAAGAATCCAGTCATGCATGTGAAGACTAAACACATTGCCATCAAGTATCATTACTTAAGAGAACAAGTTCAAGAGAAAGAAGTAATACTTGAATATGTGCAATCAAAAGATCAATTGGCTGATATCTTCACCAAGCCACTACCAAATGATACATTTGAGTACCTGAGAAAAAGACTAGGGGTAAAACCCATGTCTAACAGTCAGTAAAAGGACAGAACACTGCATCAACCATATATTATCAGAATATCATTCATGATTGATGCAAGCAAAAGCTGAACTTCAACACTACATCTATATACAAAAAGGTATATATTAGAACCAAGAACTAGAGAAGATTGTTATATTGATAATGGATAAGGGAAATTCAAGGAATATATTATGGAAAGAAGAAATTGGTCAACAGAGTGTCAGCTATTTTGTAAAATATTTGTTTGGCATTGTTGTCAAAGGGAGAGAATGTTTCCATATTATCATAAGAAATTATTCATTATCAAATTACTCCAAACAGGGAGAGATCATATCCAAAGGGAGAGAATTTATATAAAAGTTGAAAACAAAAGACAGAGACATCAAAGAAGCAGTCAAAGATAAATTTGACACCAATAGAGGTCACAACACATAAGAAGAAGAAAAAGGAAAGCTGGAAGAATCAAATCTGAGCTAATACAGAGCTCACCGGTGGTTAGACATTTTATCAGTTATCAAAACAAACTGTTTGGTAATTTGATGAATCTCAACAATTGTATTTCATATTGTATTAGAAATAGTATAGTATGATAGTGTAGTATGTTTCCATCAATGCCAAAGGGAGAGATTGATGACATGTAACTGATTAAATGGTTCACTATATTAAGTTGAAGATGATGCAAGACATTAAATCAGTTAATGGTTTGTATTGTCATTGATGTCAACTTGATATCATCTGTATGATCATACACATAATGCCAAAGACTTCAGAGAATCAATGGAATAAAGGTTATGCTTTCAGCAATGCATAAAATTCAAGTATTCACTAAGTGACAGAATACACCGGCGAAGTGCACACCATCGGTAAAGACAGATAAAAGTCATAGTGATGCCTGATGAGTAGAAGATAGTATTGCCTGACGAAGCAGAATCAAAGGATGCCCGACGAGCTAAAAAAAGTGTTGACTGACGAGCAAGATCCAATGATGCCCGACGGACAGAGATCCCAAAGCTAACTGAAGTGATACTGACGGAACTGGCAGTTGTCACCGATGACAAACTGCAGAATTGACCGACATAATAGAGAGATTAGAAAATGACAAAATATCTAGCTGGAAGAGCTAAATGATAGACTTAACTGGTTGTTTGATTTGTTTTATTCGACCATAGTTAAGTAAGTGATTTAAAGATGATTTACACAGTTGGAAAGAAGATAACTATGAGATAAATCAGGAGTTAAAACCGTAAATCAATTTGGCTGGATTATTTTTCATGCGAAGAATCAAGAACCAAGAATTAAGGAATATCATGTCTATTTAAGAGATAAGCATTTTTAATTCTCTGTGTGGTTAATAATCAATCAGATACACGGGGGAGTGAACTGATAGAAGATGCTGAAGAGAAATTGATGAAGGATTAACTTCATGCAGTCCTGATCAATCAAGCTGAGGGAGAGCTAAAAGATTCTGCAGACACCGATGGACAGAACAACACATCATCAAAGAGTAGAAAGAGTTAAGTACAAAGGAATTGTATTGATACATTGATCAGAAAGATATTGTAAGTAAATAGATATGAAAATATGCAATTTAGTTGCATTAGAAACAGGTCATTTTGTTTCAGTTTAACCATTGAAGCATTAAGTCTCTCAACAGAGCAGGACTTAATAGTCTTTTTTAATTGAGGTATATCCTAACTGATTACCAGAAGGTTGACTCATGATAGTAGCACCGGTCTTACCTAAAGCCTATTGACAGTCTAAGAAGGAGGCTGATTCAAGGATGGTAGTAAGATTTACATAAACCCTATTGACAGTCATGAGACTGATTCAAGGATGGTAGCGTAGATGCCAGATACTTAGTGACAACCTATGTATTGAAAATCCTCTAACAAGGTCGCACTTACAGTGTGCTTGTAACCTTTAACAGGATTGGCTCCCAACAGGGCTCACTTTAGAAGAGTGAAAATTTGGGGTACCGGTCCCAGTGGTTTTTCCCTTAACAGGGTTTCCACGTTAAAATCCTTGTGTTATGTGTGTATGGTTTATTACTTTATTGTTTTACATTCTACATATGCATTTATGGATTAACTGGTATACTCTGCATATTTACTGAGTATCGGTAAATATAGTTTACTGCTTATCGGTTATCAAGGAGAATAAGGACAGACAAGGTAAACCGACAGACATTTATTTGTTTCAAGTATTTCAAAGGCATACATCTTGTAGGGACTTAATAATTTGAGAAGTATTGATTGGTGGATTAAAGTTTGAAATTGGATAAAGAAATTAAGGCCACTGATTCACCCCCCCTCAGTTATTACTAACAACTCAGTGATGTTGGGGCACTTCCTCTGGTTCAATCTCTGCTAAAGAAAATGCAGCAGGGCAGAGCCCTAATGAAGGCAATGAAGAACTGGGTTGGTGACATCATAGTGGAAGGGAACAAGTTTATACAGGAGTTCCTCGCCACCTATGTAGAAGGAGAGGTGCTGATTGGGGAAATTTAGACCTTAATTCCAGGATGGGAGTCAGATGAAGGAAAGTGCATAGCCATTGTATCTCAGGTTATTGATATAGAAGAATATGGAGTGGCAAAATTCTTGTCACAAAATCCAATGAAAATGGTGGATTCTTGCATGTTGTTAATTTTGAAAAATAATTTGAGTTGGAAGGGCACTTTATTCAGAACTATGATCCCAAACATGCACGCCATAGAAAAGGAAATCAAGGAAATGCACACTAATGCATTGAAGGACATCAAAGTGGTAAACCCGCCAGGTATTCTCCAGTTTGAAGAAGGGAACATGAACACAAACACCATGATCAAAAGCTTTGAAGATGCTATGAATGGTATCAAGGAAAAAGAGGAACCAACGGCTCAGGATATTACCAAGATAGCTAACGTAGAGTCTATGCTATACCTGAATAGAGGGCAGTTACCCAGACAGTTGGAGAAAATCAGGGAATTTAAGTGGGAAAAGAGTGCATGCATGGTGAAGCTGGCTAGTTTGAAGAGTTTGCACTCTCATCCAATTCAGGAGATGGTGAGCACATTCAGGAGCTGGAAGCTATTTCGAGATGCCACGTCATAAGACAAGTAGCTGGAAATGTGCGGTGATCTTATGTTTTAAGTTATTTTGATTATGGAACAACTGTCTTTAAACTGTTGTTTTATTTAATTACTGGTTTTTAACCATTTATTTTTAGTTGATCTGAGAGGCCGAGTTTTCAGGGAGGCCTCCCAGGATCGCTAAACTATATATGCTGGAGCATAGAACTTTTGAAGGGTTAGAATTTTTAGAATTAGACTTATTTTAGCAGCTTTTTAGTACTGTTTAGCTTTTCGGTTTTGAAAAGAATTTAATGGGAAGATACAATAATCTGCATTTGTCTTAGACTTTATTCTGTACAAGCATAATACTTTAATACAAGGATCGGTTTGAATCTGTGTATTTGAACTTATTGTATATTGATTACTTTGTGAATTAGTATATTTCTTGCTCTGTGTTATTCGTAAATGCATGGTGATCGTTAATCTTTCCAGATAATTCTTGTTTTTAGTTTCATAGGAAGTTAGTTTCAATAGTTGAAGGAGCTATGCTTTTCCTTAACTTTAGATTCTATATTTGTAATTTCTGAAAAATACCTTAATACCTAAGAGTATTTGAGAGATCCTTACGTGCTTTCGGGTCAAAAGTACATGTGTTACTGTTTAGTTTGGAAATTCATTGGATATTTCTGAGAGGGACCTATACCTCACATAATTTAGAGGGAAGCAATTATCTCATGCTTACCCAACTATTGTAGAATTATTTGTCTTCAAAGAGGCATACAGTCAATATAGATTTTGTTTGAAGTGGAGACAAATATGTTCCCCAACAAATATATATAAATTTAGTATCTTATATTAAAAAAATATATTTAGTACTTACATTATATAAAATTTAATATAATAACAATTAATTATAATCTTCTAATAAATTGACCTTAAAATAGTTTAATTTAGAAAATTAGAAAACTTATATCTTAAAAGTTCTTGAAACATCCTATTTTGAAAAACAATTAACAATTAACAAATCCTAACGGAAGAACCAAATCCCCTATAATGGTCGTTAATTTTTCCACGCACTATACAATTATTAAGCCTAAAGGGCTTCCTACATTAACATCAATTTTAGTTATAAATATTTAGACAATTTTAAAAAAATTGACGGTTAATCACCTATCTAAATAAAAAGGTAATAGCAGTTACACTTAAATGACAAGAGGCATATGCAAAGTCTAACATTTAGTTTCCAAAAAGCAATTGGCTGACTGTCAACATTCCTCTCTCGATGAGGATGAACAAGATGACAAATCTTCCTTATTCATGTTTTTAATTTGAAAAATAGAAAGTTGTGATTCTTGTATTTATATTGCATGCATGTTAAAATCATTATTTTTATATAATTTCTCGAAATCTACTTTCTCACCTTAACTATAATAGACAAAGAAAATGAAGCAATGTGACATTTTTAGTTCTTGTCTAGGCTGTAACTATGGGCAATAACTCTAGGCAACACACTTTTTTTAAACTTGTTATTAATAACTTCAAATGAGAAAGAGTTATTTTTCATGTTGCCAATTTTTTTATATTAATTAAAGTATACATGCAAATTTTTTAACAAAATATTTTTTAAAAATTATTTATTTCTGATTTGTTTTGTGCAAACTATTATCTCGGGCAATGCAATATTAAACATTTATCTGAATTTAAACAATATTAAACATTTATTTGACCTTGGAAAATGGTGGTTAACATTTATCTAATTTTAGAAAAGGGTATTTTTTGGAAAAAATAGTCTCAACAAATTATGTGTCTGATTTTATATTTATATTTTAAAATTAATTAAAGTTAATAAATTTTAAAAAATTATTCAAATATTAAATTAAGTAGCTCTACAACATTTTGGCCCATTGACATAAATCTATTTATTTACTTTCATTATATATTAGAAAGTTAATGAGTAATGTTACATATATTTGTAAACCTACTTTTGTTTTTATAATCTTCATTATATATTAGAAATCTAATATAATAAAGTTACATCTGTCACGTATAAAGCATTGGAAAGCATTAGAGAGAGGGAATGATTAAAGATAACAAGCGTGTAATAGTGCCAAGAATGATATCATAAGCATAAAATGTATACCGTGCTCTACTTTAAATTCTTTGACCAGCTGTATGCTTGCATTATACTGGATGATTTCAAAGGAGTAAATGAACACCTTTTTAATACAACAACATAACATGCAAATGAACACAAAAGCGCATAAGGTAAGATCATAATGATTACTAAGAGAATGTTGACATGATTTTCTATGATTAATCTAAATGTGCTTTAACATTATAGGATAATTTTACATCGGTAAATGAAACACACAAATAAACACAAAAGTGCATTAGATAAGCTTATACTGGCTAGTACATGAATGTTTATAGGTTTTCTCTGAGTAACCTAAATGCGCTTTTACATACTAACATGATTTAAATAAGTAAATAAATATATTTTTAAATACACCATTACATAGAATTGATGACATAAGAGCATTAGGTCTTAGCTCATAATGGCTAGTAGGAGAAAGCTGATATGAATTTCTTTGAGTAATCTAAATGTACTTTTACTAGCAAATCAGTAAATGAATACTTCTAAATACAATATAGCATACAAATGAATACAAAAGAAAATTAGGTAGGCTCATAATGGTTAGTAAGTGAATGTTGATAGGATTTTCTTTGAGTAAAAACATGTGAATAGGATGTATTTTTAATTTAAATTTTAAGAACTTAAGATTCAGATTTACAATTTTAGAAACGACTTGGCTCAATTTGATTGGATTTGGTTTAGGTCAATAAATAAAAAGTCTAAAAATTATTATCAATCTCTAAGAATTAATTAAAAACTAATATGTAATAATATAATAAATCAAATAAAAATAAAAATAAATAAAAATAAATAATTATAAACTAATTAGTACATTTAAAAATACTCTAATCAATATGATCTAAAACATTAAATAATATAACCCATCAAAAAAAGTAACATGGATATATTTTTATTCTCTTACTTCAATTGTTTATATTACCATCTTTCATCTTTAAAAATTTCTCGTGCGAAAGGACACACAACACAAAAATGAAAAATGGGAAAAGATAAAAAGAAAAGCATCTAAGCCAATAGAAATGACTTTGCCATAGTTCTAAACATGTTTTAGTATTCCTATTTATCAATTTAGAATGCATGGCCTTGAGCACTATAAAATTGGCTCACTAACTACATAATAACCACACTAAAAACATTTTTCATTTTCATCAAAACTACAGTTCAAGTCATCCTATCTGCCCATGAAATGAATGGCAGGACCATAAATCATTGTGAAATGATTCTGAATACCTTGGGAATCAATTCACCAGATTAGAGTAGTGAGTGTCTCAAAATTGACAAATTACTATATTGGTTTATATTAATTATTATAGAATTGATATTTATAACTATATAATGATGTATATACATAACATCATAAATCAAGTAACTAAAATTTAAAATTCTTAAATTTTTTATGTTTGAACTTGAGTAATAATTAATGTTGTTCTTAACACTTATGAGGAATCTATTGAATTGTGATAGTTATGTTCTCATCAAGAAAATCTATAGTGGAATGATTTTATGATTCTATGTGAAAGATTAAAGATACACGTTGAATGATATGATAAGCATAAAATGTTGAACACACTTTCCTTTAAACTCTTTCACATAAATGTGCTTTTACATTCTACCACCTGATTTCAAATAAGTAAATGAATGTCTTTTTGAATACATGAATATAGCACACAAATGAACAAAAAAGTGCATTAGGTAAGCCCATAATGGCTATTAGGAGAGTATTTATATGATTTTCTTTGAGTAATCTAAATGTACATTTACATTCTAGCATCATCTCAAATCAGTAAATTAATACCTTTCTAAATACAACATAGCAAACAAATGAACACAAAAATACATTAAGTAAGTTCATAATGTGTTAGGAAGAGAATGTTGATAGGATTTTATATGAGTAAAAACTGTTGGAAATGAGTTGAGTAACTGAGAGGGGAGGGGTGAATTAGTTACCACAAAAAACAAATCCAAGTCCCTTAGATGTCTTAAACAAACTTATCACTGTTACTCGGTTAACAAAGATAATATGATGTCACTCAGTTAGCAAACCAATCTTAAGATATTAAATGTAATTACCATTTAGTGATTAGGTGCAAAAACATAAAGCATAAAGAAAATAACATGTATATAGATGACACCAAGATTTACCGTGGAAACCTAATTTGGGAAATCACCAATTGCAACTAGTTACTTTTTCCACTCTTTTGAAGTGAGCCCTGTTAGGAGACAACCCTGTTAAAGGTTACAAAACACACTGTAAGGTGTGACCCTATTAGAGGATTTAATCATCCTATTAGGGGTGGCCTTGTTAGAGGTCTTCAAACACTTCAATGTAGAAATTCCACCTTATGAGAGGATTTATGAAAAGACTGTTAAGTCTACTCTGTAAAGAGATTTGGATCATTGCTATAATTATTTGACAGTAACAATAAGTTTGACCTATTTAAAGAAGCAACTATCTTTTCTGATTCAGATCTTTGTTCAGGCTTTAACTGGATCCTTACTGATCAAATATTATTTTGAAGCTCGGTCTGGATATTCTATCCTTAATCAAAATTCCCTCTTACTTCGCCTTCATTCTTCATATCAAAGAACTCTTCTACTCATCATTCAATCCAAATTTGACCTTGTATATATATGATAGGCCTTGTCAAGTCAGCTTGAATACCCTTCCATTTAATCAATAAAACTTAAGTTTGTCGGCTGCAATTAACCAATTAAACATAAAGTGTAAACTGTTGTTAGTTTGCTGACACTAAATGCATAACTCAGTTGACACTGTAATCCTTTGATGCCCAACCGATACTTGGAAAAAATCAAACTTATTGTATTTCCCAAGTGAACTCGATTAGTATAGAACTTCCTTAATTAACCAACAGATCTTGGTTAATACAACAAATCATTACATTTGTGTATCATCAATGACAATATACAATTGAATAATTGTCTTCAACAATCTCCCTCTTTGGAATTGATGGCAACACAACATGTCATTACACAAAGAATTATAGAGCAACAAAAACAAGAATAACATTATTAATGTCCTTACCTTCATTCTGATTCTTATCCAAAAAACTCCCTATGTCTTCACAATCACTATTTCTGATAAAATTTCTTCCTCTGACATCAATAATCTCTTCCTTAATAAATTCTTTGGCATGACATCAATAATCTCTCCCTCTTTGAAAACCAATGCCAAAGACTCTATCCAATGAAGTTGTAATGTACATGTTGTACTGATTCATATGCAATAAGCTCTGACAATCTGCATCAACTTGTTAGATCTTCACTGTAGCTTAGTTGATGCATCACTAAACTGTGCTTTAGTGAGCCTCAGTTAGGGGAAGCACCCCTAGCTTTCCTCTAAGATACAAGAATGCATCCTTAGGTGAAGGTTTTGTGAATATGTCTACAATTTGTTCTTTAGTATTCACATATTCCAACCTTACTTCCTTGTCCTGAACCAATTCTCTCAAGAATGATACTTTATTGCAATATGCTTAGTCTTAGTATGCATCACAGGGTTCTTTGAAATGTTAATAGCACTAGTGTTGTCACAATAGATGATAACTGGTTCTTTGATTTCCTCCTTCATACCTAACAACAACTGTTTGAACCATATGGTATTTGAACAATTTACTGCTGCAGCAACATACTCTACCTCTACTATAGACTGAGAGATGTAGTTTTGTTTCTCTCTGGTCCAAGAGACTAACCTCTTTCCAAGAAAGAATGCTCCACCACTAGTGCTCTTTCTGTCATCAACACTTCCTGTCCAATCAACATCAGTAAAATTATTCAAATCAAAATTTCCTCCTTTCTTATACCATAATCCATAGTCTTCAGTGCCCTTAAGATATCTCAGAATCCTTTTGATAGTCATCAAATGATTCTCTCTAGGATTAGCTGAAAAACTTGCAAAAATACCAAATGCTAATGCAATATCAGGCCTAGTGTGAACAACATATTGAAGTTTACCAATCATGGATCTGTAGGTAGTCTGATTTACCTCCTTTGAGTCATCATCCTTAGACAACTTATGTCTAGTAGACATAGGTGTCCCAACTGGTCTGAAATATTCCATTCCAAATTTCATCAGTATCCCTTTGATGTATTTAGACTGAGTAATGTAGATACCATCCTTCATCTGATGAACTTGTAAAATAACAAAAAAATTGATTTCTCCAAACATAGACATCTCAAATTTCTTACTCATAGCTTCAGAGAATGCTTTGCATAAATCATCACGTCCAGTGAATGGTATATCATCAACAAATATATCTGCTAATAGTATCTTGTTTTGAGGTCCTTCTTTGATGTATAAGCTACTATTGTCATTAGTTCTATGAAATCCAATACTTATCAAGTAGGCATGCAGTCTTTCATACCAAGCTCTAGGAGCTTGCTTTAGTCCATACAAAGCTTTGTGTAATTTGCAAACCATATTCCTTTTGTTGGGATCAACAAAACCTTCAAGTTGCTCAATATAGACTTCCTCTTCTAGAATTCCATTCAAGAATGTAGATTTTACATCCATTTGGTATACCTTGAATCCTTTGTGTTGCATATGCCAGAAGAGTTCTGACTCCTTCAAGTCTTGCAACAGGAGAAATTTTTTCTCCATAATCAATACCCTCTCCTTGAGCATATCCTTTACACACTAATATTGCCTTGTTTCTAGAAATATCACCTTTTTTCATTCAACTTGTTTCTAGAAATATCACCTTTTTTCATTCAACTTGTTTCTAAAAACCCACTTAGTACCAATTACATTTTTGTCTTTTGGTCTAGGCACAAGAGTCCAGGTTTTGTTCTTTTCTATCTGCTCAATCTCTTCATTTATGGCTTCTATCCAACTTTCATCATTCAAATCATCTTTAATGGATCTAGGTTCAATTTCACTAAGCAAACATGTACCTCTAAGTTTTTTCCTTGTCATTATTCCTTCCGTTTGATCTCCAATTATTTTCTCAGGTGCATGATGCCTTCTGACATATTTGGCAAGTACAGGTTCCTTCTCTTTTGATTCTGGACTTGCATTACTTGGTTCACGATGCTCAAACATTATGTTCTGCTCTCCTGAATAAGACTAGGATTCCTCTGTCTGAGACTCAGCTGCCTCTGTCTGAGACTCGGTTCCCTTTGTCTGAGACTCGGTTACCTTTCTTTTCATCTCGAGTTGCACAGGTTGTAACAAAGTTTGTGCTGATGAATTCAGTGGTTGACAGGGTTGTTTTCCAATCACCATTGCTTGTGTCTTAGGCATAGTATTAGGTTCATAATTTACAAAGTTTCTGTAGTCCTCAGGCTCTTTACTTCTTTGTTCTTCACTTCTCTCTGCAAACTCATCAATCTTTACATGTACACTTTCTATGACTTTATGAGTAGCAAGATTCAAACATTTATATACTTTTATTTTGCAAGAGTAGCCTAGGAATACACCTTTATCACCTTTTACATCAAATTTTCCATTTCTTGCTTCCTTCAAGATGTAACATTTACTTCCAAATACTTTGAAATAACGAACATTGGGTTTATAGCCATACCATAATTCAAAGGGTGTCTGATCAGTACCTTTCTTTAGTTGAACTCTGTTCACGGTGTGAACTGTAGTGCTGATAGCTTCCTTCCAATATTTGGTTGCAACATTCTTTTCAATCATAAAGGTTCTTGCATAATCCATAATATATATGTTTCTTCTTTCTGCTATACCATTTTGCTGTGGGGTACCAGGGGCAGATACTTGTCTCTTGATTCCTCTTTCATTACAGAATTCATTGAACTCGTTAGAAATGAATTCACCTCCTCTATCAGATATTAAGCACTTTGGTTTCTTTCCTGTTTCCTTCTCAACTCTAGCAAGGTACCACATAAACTTTTGAAAAGCTTCTGATTTTTCTTTGAGAAACATAATAGTCATCATTCTGGAATGAGACAAATAGAATTAAATACTTCTCTCCAGTGTAACTTGTTATTACAATTGGTCCACATAGATCACTATGCACCAACTCCAAGACTTCTTCTGTATTGTAATTCTTTCTCTTGAAACTAATTTTCCCATCTTCCCAATTTGGCATTGTTTGCATATTGCCAATTCAGGTTTCTTCAAAATAGGAATACCTCTTACTCTTTTGTTCTTGCTTATGTTGAACATGTTATCAAAATTCACATGACACAATATTTTATACCATAACCAACTTTCTTCCACTTGTGCAATAAAACATGAACTTTCATTGAGATCAAGATAGAATAGATTACCTTTTGTTTGCTTGCCAGTTCCAACAAGGTTTTCTTTACCATCCAAGAGCTTGGCCTTACCATTCATGAATTCTACCTTGAAACCAATGTTATTCAGCTGTGCCACACTTAGTAGACTACGCCTTAGTCATTCAAACCAATAAGAATTATCACATTTGATTCCTTCAGTTAGAGAAATACAACCTTTACCTTTCACATATCAGGGTTCATTATTCCCAAATCTAACACTCCCACCATCATAGTGCTCAATATGTTCAAATTTTGTTTTATCACCAATCATATGGTGAGAACAACCACTATCAATTATCCAAGTGTCATTAACATTTGATAAAAGTGCAGTCTTTTCATTTTCTTCATTATCTGACTCATCCTTAGTAGCAATGTAAACCATTTCATCTTCATCTTCATCACTATCAGAATCTTTTTCAATATAACAAGATTTCTTACCTTTGTCCTTGTAGCTTTTGTAATTTTTGAAATCTTTCTTGCCTTTGTATGTGTTGAACTTTTTCTCATCTCTATCTTCTTTGTTTGGACACGTAACAACAATGTGACCAACCTCATCACATGAAAAGCAAATCAATGGTATTCTTCCTTTGTACTTTCCTTTTCCTTTGGCAGTTCTCTTTGCAAGTAGTGCTTCAATGATTTCTAGATCTTCATTGTCAGACTCCTCATCACTGTCATTGTCAATTTTTTTTCCTCTTGAGTTTCTATCCATCATACCAAGGCTTAATTTGGCTTTGAATGCAAACTCAAAATTGCTAGGATTAGGAGAATAATTGTCAAAATTGTCCAACTCAAAAGCTGTCAGCCTTCCAACCAATGCATCTAGAGTTATATCATTACTACACCTCATCTCTTGAATGACTGAAAATCTAATTGCATAGATAGGAAGTAAAGTTCTCAATACCTTACTAACCACTGTTTTGTCTTTAATCGTTCCACCAGTAGGTCTAATGGCACTAGCACTTTTCTTTATCCTGTCACTGTATTTTGTAATGTCTTCTCCTTCTTTCATTTTCATATGATCAAACTGACCTCAGAGACTCTCTAATTTGGCTCTCTTTACATTGTCATCTCCTCCATGGATATCATGCAGTATCTCCAATAGTAGATAGATGTAGCCTCATCAACTCTTTCCATGCAACAAAGTTGTCTTTGTTAAGCTTGGGGATCTCCCTTCTGCAAGACATCTTTGATCTTTAGCTTAGGCCTCGAAACCTTTCCTAAAAGCACCAAATGCTCTGATACTAATTGTTGGTAATGAGTTGAGTAACTGAGAGGGGAGGCGTGAATCAGTTACCACAAAAAACAAATCCAAGTCCCTTAGATGTCTTAAACAAACTTATCACTGTTACTCGGTTAACAAAGATATTATGCTGTCACTCGGTTAATAAAGCAATCTTAAGATATTAAA
Source organism: Thuja plicata (assembly GCA_018584345.1). Taxonomy (NCBI): domain Eukaryota; kingdom Viridiplantae; phylum Streptophyta; class Pinopsida; order Cupressales; family Cupressaceae; genus Thuja; species Thuja plicata. The sequence goes on along the minus strand of MU225467.1, from coordinate 147,115 downwards.
TATAATTATCCTTTAGTGATTAGGTGCAAAAACATAAATCATAAAGAAAAAAACATGTACACAGATGACACCAAGATTTACTGTGGAAACCCAATTTGGGAAAACCACCAATTGCAACTAGTTACTATTTTCACTGTTTTGAAGTGAGCCCTGTTAGGAGCCAACCTGTTAAAGGTTACAAAACACACTGTAAGGTGTGACCTTGTTAGAGGATTTAATCACCCTGTTAGGATTGGCCTTGTTAGAGGTCTTCGAACACTTCAATGTAGAAATGCCACCCTGTGAGAGGATTTATGAAAAGACTGTTAAGTCTACTCTGTAAAGAGATTTGGATCACTGCTACAATTGTTAGAGAGTAACAATGAGTTTGACTTGTTTAAAGAAGCAACTGTCTTTGCTGATTCAGATCTTTGTTCTGACTTTAACTGGATCCTTACCGATAAAATATTCTTTTGCAGCTCGGTCTGAATATTCTATCCTTAATCATAATTCCCTCTTACTTCACCTTCATTCTTCATATCAAAGAACACTTCTACTCATCATTCAATCCAAACTTGACCTTGTATATATATATGATAGGCCTTGTCAAGTCGGCTTGAATACCCTTCCAATTAAATAATAAAACTTAAGTCTGTCGGCTGCAATTAACCAATTAAACATAAAGTGTAAATTGTTGTTAGTCGGCCGATGCCCGATCGATACTCAACAGAAATCAAACTTACTGTATCGCCCGAGTGAACTCAGTTAGTACAGAACTTCCTTCATTAATCGACAGAGCTCGGTTAATACGTCAAATCATTACATTTGTGTATCATCAATGCCAATATACAATTGAATAATTTTCTTCAACAATCTAATAGAATATATTTTGAATTTGAACTTTAGGAACTTTAGATTTAGATTTGCAATTTTAGAAACATCTTGGCTCAGTTTAATTGAATCTATTAAATCTGATTTATAACAATGAATAAAAATTCTAATAATTGTTATCAATCTCTAAGAATTAATAATAATAAAATTAATAAATAATAATATAATAAGTCAAATTCAAATAAAAATAACTACTTATAAACTAATCGATACATTTAAAAATTCACTAATCAATATGTGATCTAAAACATTGAATAAGATAAAACACAAGATAACCCATAAGAAAAAGTAGACATGCCTATATTTTTATTCTCTTACTTCAATTGTTTATAATACCATCTTTCATCCAATGGAAAAGGCCTTGCAAGAGTTCTCAACATGTTTTGATATTCCTATTTTTCACTTCAGATTCAATGGCCTTGAGCACTAGATTAAAATTAACCCCATTTTAACTGCACTAAAACATTTTTCATTATCATCAAAACTACCATTCAAGTCGTCCAATTTTCCCATGAAAAGAATGGCAGGGAGATAAGTCATTGTGAGTTGAGAAGTACTCTTGACATGTCTTAGGCAGCTAAGCAAAAAAGAGTTAGTACATAGTACTAAGCATGAGAGGTGTGGATCGTGGGATTTCAACAGTTATCAAAATGTGGATGGTAAATCATCCTCATATTCCGAAAGCCAGAGGTGAAGCCGCCATCAACCACCAAATTATGGCCGCTAATGAAGCCGCCACCTTCCTCGGTGGCTAGAAAAAGGGCAGCGGTGGCAATGTCCTCCTCATTAGCACTTCTGCCCTGCAAGAGGCTGCCTTCAAATGCCACTTGCTCACTCACCTCCTGGGCCGTCACATGGTTGCCCATAATCTTCCTCGTCGCCGCCACCAACATCTCGGAGGGCACTCCATGGGGAGATATGCAGTTCACCCTTATTCCATGCTCCCCCAATTCACATGCAGCTGTCCTGGCAAGCCCCAAGATGGCCTCCTTGCTCATTGTATAATCATGAAATGCCAAGCCACCCATCAGAGTTGCAGAGCTGGTGGTGCACAGAATGCACCCACCTCTCTTTGCCGCCACCATTGCGCGAGCCGCGTGTTTTATGCCATGCATGGTCCCCTTCACGTTGACGGCTAGAACAATGTCTACCTGCTTTTAGATGAACCATTTAAACAAGTCAAAACTTTATGTATTATATCATATTGATATAGCTAGAATAATATCTACTTGCTTTTAGACAAATCATTTAAAACAAGTCAAAGCTCTATGTATTATTTTACATTAATGGCTAGTAAAGCCTCCATCTACCTAATAAGTCATATTAGATGTCGACTAGTCAATTAGTATATAATGCTTTGTTATCTATTAAGTTACATGTACTTTGAGGTCTTGAAAGTGTATGTTTATTTGGTGGGACTTGAACATCATATTATAAGTTTTGATTTGTTAAGGTGGTTCATTTTAATTCACACTCATAAGTAAGTTCTAATGGAGAAGCTAGTGTGATCTCAATGAACCTTCTGAATAGGCCTAAGTTTTAGGTGGTCTATTTAAAATCATGCTAATAGATGGACTCTAATAGAAAAGTTAGTATGATTTCACACGAGCCATCACACGAGCCACCAAAAATGTGAAAGCTTTATGTGGTTCATTTGAATTCACAACAAGAAACGGACTCTAATTTAAATATCAAACCATCTAAACAAAACAAATCTTTAAGTGGCTCATTTGAACATATATGAATTCTATTGGAAAAGTTAGTGTGACTTTGCCTCAACACCCAAACAAATCAAATCTTTAGATAACTCATTTGCAATAATGATAATAAATTAGTTGAACCATCTAAACAAGTCAATTTGATTCACATTAACTATAGGCTAGTCCAATTATATGTAATGCGTTACATGTGTTTTGGAATCGCAAAATGTATGTTTATATTATGAGACTTAAATATCTTACTTTAAGTTTTAATTTTTTTAGGTGGTTCATTTGAATTCATATTAATAGATGCAATCACTAGAGAAGTTAGTGTGATTTGGCATGAACCGCCTAAACAAATCCAAGCTTTAGATTACTCATTTGAAATCACGCTGATAAATATATTATACTAAGAAGTTAGTGTGATTTCTAATGAACCATCTAAATAAATCAAAGTTTTAGATAGTTCATTTAGAAGCATGCTAATAAATAGATTTTATTAGAAATATTAGTGTGATTTCACATGAACCATCCAAACAAGTCACAACCTTAGATAATTCGTGATGAATCATATAAACAAATCAAAACTTAAAATGTATTTAAACAAATCAAAACTTAAAATGTATTGTTTAAATGAACATCATATACACGAGCTCACCTGTTTCATGTCGACATTCATGATGCTTCCTGGCCGCCCTGGCACGCCTGCATTGTTGAACATTATGTCCAGTTGGCCATAGCATTTTACTGCCCTCTCCACCATTGCCGCCACCTCATCTTCCTTTGACACGTCACAGTGCATGTATTCTGCAGATGGGATGCTCTCTCTGCACAGTTTTCTCCCCACCTCGTCAAGAATGTCTGCTACAATCACTTTTGCCCCGTTCTCTGCAAATTTCTTTGCACAAGCTGCACCGATTCCTCTTGCTGCTCCTGTTATTATTGCCACTTTTCCTTCTAAGCTGAAACATATTGGCACCCAATTTTATTATGATGCTACCAATAAAGTAAACGCCATGCTCATCTCATCATACCCAACAAGCAATGTATTGAATATTTTTCTATTTTGATCTATTTTAATGGCTTCAATAGTTAGTCAAAAGCCATAAAAAGCTGAAACTCTGATTAAAGCCATTAACATCTATATATCCACGTCCAATATCCTTTGCTTGAGGTCCAAAATGAAACACAATTTCATTGTCTGTCTACTTATTTGGAACCCTAACATGTAAGATGAAATTATAAATCAACACAATCAATCTCAAATCTTTTGCGCATTTTAAACCTTTTACTTGTGGGTACTGGCACTAGTTCTTTTCCATCGCCGTTTGCAGCCATTTTTCCACCTTCTAAATGCAGTTATTAAATCCTGCAGTTAACATTGAGAAATGCTCAGACTTGCCTAAAAAGGAATTTGGAGGTTGAAACTGACATCCATTCATGTAAAAGGAATGGGAAGTACAATTATGAGAGGAAGGACTAAAAAGATGACACATCCGTAAGGCGTTGTTTACCTACATGCACCACAATAATATTGCAGTCTTTTCCACATCACCATACCCACAAACTTTTGTTTGGCGTAACCCATAGTTGCCAATCAAATAAAAACAAATAAAGATTGCCAATATATAAGTGCCTTTCTTAGATGATAACTAGCGCTGGCACCTAAAAGAAGTAGAATGATTGAATGATTAGTCAAATAGGAAAATATATAAGTTAATATATTAGACATAAAAGATATGTTAGTTTCGTTTACAATTTTTTTTATATAGAATAATATTTTTTATATAATTTTTTTTTTTTTAATATTAGAATTCGAGAGTAAACAAAGAGCACAAGGAGGCCAAGCCTAAGAACAAAGAAGTTGTCATCGACTTAGGGCAACATCGAAAAGAAAGCGCAAGTAATTGATCATGCACAACTGCACAATACAGTATGTCCATAGCAACGTCTGAAAATAACCGTAAAAGCAAACAAGAGCCAAAAGAGAGCACATCAATGCAGGATATCATAATGGGCTCCAACCCATGCCGTCCACCCACACAGACCTTCCATCCACACAATTTTCTTACAGTTTTGAAACTGAGCAAGCATCTCCACCTGGTCAAAGGAAGGTCCCAAGTTATCTTTGATCTCAATGCTCAACATCTTGATGGTCTCTTCGAAGGAAGACATGTTCTCCGCATTCCATCTCCACTCATAGCCATCTTTCATCTCATAGATGAACTTAGTATCATGCCCATCTCTGAGAAACCTCAGGAGCTTGTTCCTAACCAAGTTCATATTAGTGGTAACCTGCATAACGATGTTAAAAAAGGTGAGTCATCGAAAAGACTCAATAAGGGCCCTGGCTAGGCGTTCAAACCTATCTTCACTCCTAATCTTCCATATATACCAAAGAATGTTAGCAGAAAGAATAAACCAAAAGATATTAGCATCCTTCTTAAGCCCCTCAATATAACCAGAAATGATATCCATAATGTTCACAAGACTAGGGATAGAGAAACCAAACATTAACCAGATTTCCTTAGCAATAGAGCAGTCAAAAAGAATATGCCTACCAATTTCAGGCAATTTACATGTAGATTACAAATCAACATTATATAGAGCCTTTCTGAGAGGAAGCCTGTTAAGCATCATGAGCCATTTAAAGCATTTAATTTTAGGAGCAACCAGAATTTTCCAGAGCCTGTTTAAAATTGTCTGCCAATGCATGATAAATAAGTCACTATACCATAACATATTAACATGATTGATAATGGAGTCATCATAAGACAAAACCGTGTAGCTATTATAGGCCTTGATTTTTGACAAAAGAGAGTCATTAGCCCATTTAAATGAGAGAAATATATGAGAGTCAACATCACAATCCTTAGGAAGACCCAGATCAACACAAGCCTTCTTAATCATATTATAGGTTATTTTTTGAACAGAAGGGAGGTTAAACTTGGTACTTAGTTCTTCCCAGTTGATAAGAGTGTCATGTTCCAGAATGTCAATTAAATATTTTATCCCTTTGTTGGCCCAAGCTTTGGCAGAGCAACCCTAAGTAAGGGCCAAAGGTTTGGCATCGTGGAAGAGAGTCCACCAAATAGATCTTTCACCATGAACAAGGCCATTACTGTTGACATTAGTGTTGCCCATATATTTCCTAACGTAATCCCAGGCTTTCCAAATAGATTTAAAAATACAAGTACCTTGAATGGAGACAGGGAAACCACCAGCCACAAGGTCACCGAAGGGTAATCCTTTCCATGAATTAGCACCTTTTGGCACAACCCTCTCAATATTGTTTCTAACCAAGACCTTCCAAGGCTACTGGCCCTCAAAAGCATGGAGGATCCATTTGGCTATGAGAGAAATACCTTGGGTCCTGAGATCTTTCAGCCCCAGGCCTCCAAGTTGTTTCTCAATATGACACCACTTCCAGTTAACAACATGCATTTTATTGTTCCCTTTTCCATCAGACCACAGGAATCGTCTAACTACCTTCTAAATTTCAATAATTTGATAGTTACTAAACATCCAAGAAGAGGAATAGTAGATATTGCAGGAGGAAAGGTTTTTTTGGAAAACTTGGACCCTGCCACCCAAGGAAAGGAACATGTTGTTCCACTTATTAAGTTTCTTATCAATTTTCTCCCTAACCCATAACCACATATCCTTAAGGGAGGGAGAAATGGAGAACGGTATACCAAGATACCTGACAATTTTGTTGGGGCCACCCCATTGGTAGCCATAATGACTAAGCCAGTTAGGAAGGTGATCTTTCTACCCTAGGAAAGTCGACTTGGACTGGGAGATCCGAGCCCCAGAGATCTCACCAAAGATCTTGATTTTTTGAATGAGATTCTCCAAGTTCTGATTAGTGAGCTCAAGGAAGAGAGCCGTATCATCGGCAATTTGAATATTTAGCAGGTCATTATCATCAAGAAGCCTAACCCCTTTCACATTAGGGGAGAGGGAATTATCCCTTAGGAGCTCTAGAAGAGAGCATCAGAGGCAATGACAAAAAGAGAAGGGGCCAGGGGGCACCCCTGCCTGATAGAACAAGACAACATTATGGAGGATGAGAGGGTACCATTAACTTCAATATGAGCAGAGGCATCTTGGAGGAGGACCTTAACATAATTATAGAACTCCCTAGGGAAGCCAAAAGCTTCAAGCATCATGATAATAAAGTCCCATTCAACCCTATCATAGGCTTTCTCAAAGTCAAGAAGAAACATAACAGTGTCCTGTTCATACACCTTAGACCATTCCATAGCCTCCCAGCTAGTGATGAGGTTTTCAAGGATATATCTACCTTTAATGAAACCAGTTTGGGTGGGGCAAATGAACTTGGGAAGAATTTTCTCAAGACGAATGGCCATAATTTTAGCCAAGATCTTATAGGACACATTAAGGAGGGTAACGGGTCTCCAATTTTTAATAAGGGAGTTTTAACCATCCTTGCGTATAAGCTTGATGATGCCCTTGTTGATGGAATCACCAAGGGTACCATGTTCATTAGCCTCTGTGTAGATATCATGCAGATCCATGCTAATGTAGTCCAAGTTAGCTTTATAGAACTTGACAGGGAGACCATCAGGTCCAGGAGTTTTATCATTATTAAGAGAGTTGATGGCTCTTTGAACTTCCTCAATAGTGATCTTCTTCTTTAGGAGGAAAGAATCTTCTTCAGAGATTCTACATGGAATAATGGATCTACATTTAATTCTCATGACCTTGGCAGCCTCAGAATCTTTTGAAGTAAAAAGGTTTTTATAGAATAAGGCAACGACATCTTTGATCTTGTCAATATCAATAATCTCCTTGTTATCAAAAAGAAACCTATCAATTTTTTCCCGGTTTTGTTTTTATTTAAGCAGATTAAACAAGAACTTCAAGCCTCTATCCCTGAATTGAAGCTAATGGCTACGGGCTCTAATCATGGCTCCCTTGATCTTAACTTGTTGATGCTTCCTAAGAGCATCCCTATCTCTCACAACTTGGTTGGCTAAATTAGGGCTAGTTGGGGACTGTTGAATTTTCTTTTCAATGTTCTGGAGATTGAGATTAAGAGTTTTTTCCATAAATCTGTAATCTTTGGCCTTCTTTTGTCCCACGGTCTGCAAGTGTTTCTACCAAGAAGCAGCATTGTAGTTCCATTTGGCAATGTGGGAGGGAAGATTCTTATTCTATTTATTAAGGAGTCTAATAAGGTTGATGGAACCAAGGACATCGGGATCTTTAAGTAAATGAGTGTTAAGCAGGAAATTTTTACCCCCAGCCACATTGGTGTTTGAAGAGTTAGCAATTTTGATATGAGAAATGATAGGGTGGTGACTTGAAAGAGTAAACAGGTAAGCAACAATCATGTTTCCCTGATCATTAGGCATAAAGGAGAAAAGGTCCTTATTAGCATAGAATCGGTCAAGTCTACAATATATTATGTTATCACCCTTTTGGTAGTACACCAAGTGTACCAAAGACCCTTGTATTGAGATTTATTTCCTAAAAGAGGATCAAACAAATTCTTCTGGTACTTCATTCTTTCCCAATGATTTTTTTCAGAACCATTCCACTCAATGGGATTTCATCCAGCTTTATCATCTTGACTCTTAATCATGTTAATATCCCCACCTAAGATCCATAGGATGTTAGGAAAGGAGGCAATCCAGTCCCAAAGGGCGATCCTATCTTTATAGCTATTGGGAGCATAGATAGAGAAGATCCCAATATGAGAACCATCAATATTGATAGTGGCCCACACAACCCTGTTACAGGGGGAGAAACCTTTGTTAGTAATGTGGTTAGTCCATTTAGGGTTAATGAGAAAACTGACTCCCCCTTTACCTATGAGATGGTTGGAGTAGATCTTAATGGATTGATTCCAAATAAAATTAAGGTTCACCTCAAGGGTAAAGTTAATAGCCTTAAGCTCTTGTAGCATCAAAAAATCAATATCTTTGTGAGATTCCAAGAATCTCTTAATAACCTTCTTTTTATTAGGAGATTCCAGACCTCTCACATTCCAAGAGATGCACTTCATGGAAAAGGGGGAGAAATTAAGAGCTCTTAGTAGCTTGTAGGCTACTATCACAGGTGGGAAGGCTCTTCTGGTTTCCATTCTTCTTCTTGTTCATGGGAGCTTTCTTTTTAGATCATATAGGATGCCCTCTCCTATTAGGTTTGGAAATACCCCCAGTGTGATTATCTTGATCATCACCAGAGTCATATTCACCTTGAGAGATATCACCATGGTGTGACTCGGTTGGACAGGGGATTCATTCATCAGCGTCCAAGTCACTTGTGTGGAGGGAAAGTGAGGAGAGAAAAAGCATTATTTCAAGAACCATTATTTTCAGCAGCAATGACATGAATCATAACATCATCCTGAATTTATCTAAATAATTTAGGAGGCAGAGTCTCGTTAGAATCAATAGTGTTCCTAATGCAGGAGGTGGAAACAGTAGGGATGAGCTCAACAGATAGTCTATTAGAATATGGGGTCCTCACTAGGCCACCTCCAACATTAAAATCATTACTACATCTATCAGATTTCTCAAGACTTTTAACAATGGACTTAACCAAGGAGCTATTGTCATGATCCATGGGGGGCTATCCTTCTTGCTACCCTGAATAGGGTTTGCAACATGATCAGTATATCTAATTCTTTAAATGGCTAGTTGTTGCACATTTTTCCTTTTGCGCTTCTTAGATTTGCTAACCTAAAAAATTTCCTATTGATCACTCTCCATTTGTTCCAGAACTTCTCCAATTAGAGAATGGGGGGGGGGGGGCCGTCATAGATTGC
>MU225467.1:107279-135221 GCA_018584345.1 Thuja plicata | reverse complement strand
GGGCGGCCCTGCGGCGGCGGCGGGATCCGATTTGTACTGACTGCATTTTTTTAAACGTCGAAAACCTTAACAAAATAAGATTTTTTAAGATTTTTTTTCGAAACCCGTGTCCGTACGGCCGTTAGGAGGCTGAAAAAATTCCCCAGAGGCCCCGGTAACCAAAATGGTCAAAATTTTATATGATTTCGACTCTCCCGGGCCTTCTGGATGCAATGGCAGAGTCCTTTTCGGCTCAAACAGCTCCAAAAAATAAAGACCCCCCAGAACCAGAGACAAATACCGGAAAAGCCTGAGAAACCTCCAAACCCTCGAACACTTCACAAAAACTTGAACAGCTGACAGCAGGAAAGCTCTGATACCATGTTGCGATTGATGAACATCAATCTACCCAAGAACCCTGCATGCAAAACTGCTATGAGAATGAAGACAGAAGATAGAAGAAACAGAAGCTATGGCGGCCGATAGGCCAGAAAATGAAAAAGCATGTTGACAAAAATTATCTTCTATATTCAACAATAAATGATTTACAAACTCCTTAAGAATTGAAAGTCGGTCAATCCTTATAAAGGATACCGAAACCCTAAAAGGGAAACTAACTCAGAAAAGGAAACTTTCCTAAGTCTAACTTAAGCACTAAAGAGTAATTACTAAAGATTACTCTAACATTTTTGAGGAGGGCATTTTTCAACATCGACACAAGCAAAAAAGATGGTAGTATCTTTTAGTCTATTATTCTCTAAAGCTATTTCATTAGCCATAGATTTGTTAGGCAAAATGTAGATAGAGAAAGAGCCGAAGCCAAGGTCCATACCTTCTGGATTTGCTCCTCCATCTCCATCAGAGACAATAAAATTCGCATTCTCAGAGATTATAGATGAAGCCCTAACCACATCCTCACTAAATGTTTTCCTTGGTTACAAAGAAGGTTGGGAAGAAGCGGGCAGGGTAGGTGCACTAAACACACCGTCAGATTCCACCTCCATTAAGGGTAAGGGAAAATGCACGAGCGAACATCAAGGAATACACAGAAGAAAAGAAGAACAAAATTAAGTGAAGCGAAAGAACTAAACCTAACCTCCTCCACCACCATTGCCGAGGTACAACCCTCTAGCTTAGAATCACAAGATCACCTTCCAAAGCCAATACATCTCTGATCTTCCAGAATCACGATTTCCTCAGGGTATTTAGCTTCTTACTATAAATATTTAAAGAATATACAAGTATAAATGTTACTGCCTCCTATTCTATTTATTTCTTTTTTATATAATTTTAAAAAATATAAACAATTGTTTATATAAATTTATGACTTTTTATTCATGGTGAGAGTTGATCATTAATCAATGAGTGGACTCATTATTAATCACATGGAAACTTAGAATTTCCAACATATATTGTTTGATGTTCACATATTTCTTTAAGTTTAAGGTCTACTTTTAGAATGAGAGAGAACAAAATGAAGATTAAGAAATAATGAAATACAAGACTATTTAGTTCAAACTTGAAGCAATATAAGAAAATATACAATTTATTTAGATTTAATTTTTTAAAGGTGTGACAAATGGGTGCCCCTTCTTCATGAGAGTGGTTTTTGTTCTTTCTTATTATATTTCTCTTTCTTATTACCAGATTCTATTATTGTTTAATAGAATATTTTTCAATGGTGTTTAATATTCTAAAAACTGTTAAGCAACATGAAATAGTAGTTTAGCGGGATGAGATAATAATTTAAATATCAATCTGGCTAATTATTCAGTCATTAACAAGCATAATGTTTATATGGTAAAACTTGACCAGTAAAAGACAAATATTTAGCACTTTTTGAAAAGATAAGCTATAAAAGTTGCTATTGATAATTTGATTATTGAAGAGTATGAATTCGATAGTCAAATGTAAAATATGAGTGATAAAAGTAGGACAATTGTTTACCACTTTGTTATATGAATAAGCTATAAATTATTCTTAATAGATGTTTTAGCTATCTATATATGTTTATTAAATTAAATGGGTTTTATAATCATATATATCTAAAATTTTGTGATATATTGACAAAAATACCTATAATTAATTTTTAAAATAAAATAGATCTTGATATGTATCTTTTAATATTTATGTTTAAGATTGTATACTAGTTTAACATATACATATTATAACATGTCACTTCATGATCTACACTATTTGACTTAATTTAGATTGAAAAATTGTACAAGTGTTATTTTGTTAAAATAGATCAATATAGAAAAATATTTTTTTTTACAATACACAAATAAATTTATAGATATATAAGAAAAATATAAAAAAATATTATTTTTTAAATTTTTTTACAGTTGTTTTAAGCTAAGAAAGAAGGAAAGTATTTTTCAAAGGTAATATAATAAATTATAAAAATCACATAACTTTCGGCAAGTTAATTGGAAAAATACATTACTTAAATATATATTTAAGAACTATTTTTTTGAGTAATAAAATCATTCATCCAAACAATTGTAAGAAAGTTAAATCAAAACAACCTATCCAAACAACTATAGGAGAGTTGAGTCAATTTAATTTTTACTACTTATCAATTATTGTATCATTAATATTATAATAATTATTAAATATTAATAATTTGGTATGCAAGCTACAAAAACTAGTGCCAGGCTAAAAACTAGGAATTGTTGAAGCCTTCTTCTATGTGTTGTGTGAAAAAGAAGTGGAGGACACTAACCATCTGTTCCTCAACTGTGATTTTTCTCAAGTGTGTTGGTAATGGGCCATGAAGAAACTAGGGTGGGAGGGGCCTCTACATAAAACAATCAAGGAGCTACTGATTGGCTGGCCACTGCTACATAAAGAATTAGTTTTTGCTGCGATTTGGAGGACGGTACCTGCAATTGTGGCTTGAGGGATATGGTGGGAGAGAAACAAAAGGATCTTTAGGAAGGAGGGTATTAATGTTGAGGGGTTCTGTGATCTTATGGAAAAATCAATATCAGAAAACCTAAATGCATACTTGGCTAGATCAAAATCCTTGTCTTCCACATTCAAATTAGATGACAACCATATTTTGAATGATTGGCAATAAGTCAGTATTCTGTTTAAGGGAGTTCATGTGGGAAAGTAGTCAAAAGAGGATATTAGGCGCCAAGAAAAATGGGATAGACGAAGGGAAAAGTATATGAAATTAAACTTTGACGGAGCATCCAAAGGGAATCCAGGTAGATATGGGGCAGGTAGTATCATAAGAAATTCAAATGGGAAAATAATTAAATCCTTCATCTCAAGATTACCAATTGGATCCAATAACATAAAAGAGAATCTTGAATCCAATGACATAAAAGAGGCCAGTGCAATGTTAGATGGAGTTAAATTGGATATTAGTTTGGGAATAAAAATCTCTGCACATTGAGGGTGACTCCCAGCTAGTCACAACAGGGCTAGTCTCCAAAAAGGTTGTAAGTTGGGAATTGCAGTATGTATTAGGGAAAGTATGGAAACTCCTCCCAAGGTTGGAATCTTACAAAATTAGCCATTTTATAGAGAGGAAAACCAAATGGTAGACTGGATCTCAAACGAAGTAGTAAAGTTGGAGCAGACTTCATTAGAGTTGGATGGTTGTAAACTATTGGGTAAATTGAAGAAATAGAGCCTCTCATCATTTTCAAGTAATTAAGTTGAGGAGATACATTTGAATGGCCTCTGCGTTTGGGTTGTTTGAATCCATCACACTGCTGCTTAGAAACAGTTTAGATGTCCCCAATTTCAAACAACATTTCATGCCCAAAATTATGAGAGGAGAGGGTTTTAATAACTCAGGACCTACTGATAGAATCAAAGGGAAGGAGATTTCCACAGATCCAGAAGAAGAGTCGTCAAGGGTGTCAAGCAATTGTGACTGATGGTAGGCAAAAACTATTGTAGATATTGTAGGAGGAAAGGATTTTCTAGAAAACTTGGACCCTGCCACCCAAGGAAAGGAACATGTTGTTCCACTTATTAAGTTTCTTATCAATTTTCTCCCTAACCCATAACCACATATCCTTAAGGGAGGGAGAAATGGAGAATGTTATACCAAGATACCTAACAATTTTGTTGGGGCCACCCCATTGGTAGCCATAATGACTAAGCCAGTTAGGAGGGTGATCTTTCTACCCCAGGAAAGTTGACTTGGACTGGGAGATTTGAGCCCCAGAGATCTCACCAAATATCTTGATTTTTTGATTGAGATTCTCCAAGTTCTGATTAGTGAGCTCAAGGAAGAGAGCCGTATCATCGGCAATTTGAATATTTAGTAGGTCATTATCATCAAGAATCCTAACCCCTTTCACATTAGGGGAGAGGGAATTATCCCTTAGGAGCTCTAGAAGAGAGCATCAGAGGAAATGGAAAAAAGAGCAGGGGCCAGGGGGCACCCCTGCCTGATAGAACAAGACAACATTATGGAGGATGAGAGGGTACCATTAACTTCAATATGAGCAGAGGCATCTTGGACGAGGACCTTAACATAATTAAAGAACTCCCTAGGGAAGCCAAAAGCTTCAAGCATCATGATAATAAAGTCCCATTCAACTCTATCATAGGCTTTCTCAAAGTCAAGAAGAAACATAACAGTGTCCTGTCCATACACCTTAGACCATTCCATAGCCTCCCAGCTAGTGATGAGGTTTTCAAGGATATATCTACCTTTAATGAAACCAGTTTGGGTGGGGCAAATGAACTTGGGAAGAATTTTCTCAAGACGAATGGCCATAATTTTAACCAAGATCTTATAGGACACATTAAGGAGGGTAACGGGTCTCCAATTTTTAATAAGGGAGTTTTAACCATCCTTGCGTATAAGCTTGATGGTGCCCTTGTTGATGGAATCACCAAGGGTACCATGTTAATTAGCCTCTGTGTAGTCAAAAGAGGATATTAGATGCCAAGAAAAATGGGACAGACGAAGGGAGAAGTATATGAAATTAAACTTTGACGGAGCATCCAAAGGGAATCCAGGTAGATATGGGGCAGGTAGTATCATAAGAGATTCAAATGGGAAAATCATTAAATCCTTCATCTCAAGATTACCAATTAGATCCAATCACATAAAAGAGAATCTTGAATCCAATAACATAAAAGAGGCCAATGCAATGTTCGATGGAGTTAAATTGGCTATCAGTTTGGGAATAAAAAAATCTGCACATTGAGGGTGACTCCCAGCTAGTCACAACAGGGCTAGTCTCCAAAAAGGTTGTAAGTTGGGAATTACAGTATGTATTAGGGGAAGTATGGAAACTCCTCCCAAGGTTGGAATCTTACAAAATTAGCCATTTTTATAGAGAGGAAAACCAAATGGTAGACTGGATCTCAAACGAAGCAGTAAAGTTGGAGCAAGCTTCATTAGAGTTGGATGGTCGTAAACTATTGGGTAAATTGAAGAAATAGAGCCTCTCATCATTTTCAAGTAATTAAGTTGAGGAGATACATTTGAATGGCCTCTGCGTTCGGGTTGTTTGAAGCCATCACACTACTGCTCATAAACAGTTTAGATGTCCCCAATTTCAAACAACATTTCATGCCCAAAATTATGAGAGGAGAGGGTTGTAATAACTCGGGACCTGCTGATAGAATCAAAGGGAAGGAGATTTCTACAGATCCAGAAGAAGAGTCATCAAGGGTGTCAAGCAATTGTGACTGATGGTAGGCAAAAACTATTGTTCCATTTTTTGTCAAGTTTTTGACATGTTTAAGATGGATCACACATAATTGTATACTGATGAATGCCTCATATAGAGCTAGGCATAAGCATGCATATTTGTAGATGTAGTTGTTTTTACAAAATTATATGGTTGTGCAGTTATTTGTTTTGAGACAATCAGTGGGGGTTTTTGGTTTATTTTTTGAGGCTGACTGGGAAAGCAGAAAGTATTAGGGCCTCTTTTTGTATTATGTGGCATAATTCAGTGATATAGTCAGTTGGATACTTGAAACAATTTGTAAATATTATTTTAAATCAATATAAAGTATGTGTCTATGACCTTTTATGGAAAAAAAAATGGTATGCAAATAATGTTAAATTAATTAAATTAATCAATAAAATTTAAATTCTTAATATAAATTAATTAAATTTAAACAGTTTTAAGAGTAATTCTCAAATCTTTATTTTGTCACATTCAAGATTACAATTTTTTTTTCTCATGACAAATAATAATATTTTTAAATAAATGATGAACTTACTATTTTTTCCTAAAACCATAAAGAATCATTGAGAAAGATTTGTCTTCAATAAACAAAAAAAATTATTTAAAAATGCTTTCCTAAAAAAATCTAATGTAGATAAATATTTATTAAAACAAATTTAAAATATTAAAAAATTTAAATTATCTTTATGACTCGTGTAATTGATTCGATCATTAATGTTAATTTTTAATTTTATGATTTTAAAATGTCTTTTCTAAATATAAAATATCATTAAGAAATGATATTTTTTAAAAGCATTTAAAAATATTAAAAATTATCAAAATTAATTTTTTTAAATCTTAAAATTATTTACGCAAACTTAAATTAATAATTGTCCATCTTCATCATTCCTAAAATACAATATTATCAATCATTTTTTTCTAAATTTTTGTTATCTCCATATTTTGCATATACAAAAACTTATAAGTCTAAAACTTTAATCTCTCTTTATTTCATTCACATGAAAAACAATAATTTAAATTGTTGTAAAATATTTGACACACATTCCAAAGACTTCAAAATTTATAAAAACATAATAAAAATATTGACCATTTCTTAACACTTCTACATTTTAATTATCAACAAGGATTTTTTTTGTTGTTTCCAAGCAAAAGTAAGGAAGGAGGGAATTGGATCTACTAGATAGGGCTCTATGAATAGATGAAAAAATTAGAAAATTAATTCTTAGCAAAGGAACTGGTAAAAACCAATGCTAAAAAATAACTGGAACTACTGATTTGTGAAGTTAGCCCATCCTTTTATGCCTTCACAATAAATAGAGATTTCTAAACCCAATTCTTTATATCTAAAATTATCTTTTACCTTAATGTTTCTACCTTCAATATTAATGTAAGAAATATTTTATTTCTATTTTACTATTATATTTGAGTATTAAGTATTTGATTCCCTACTCACTATAATATTTCTACTTCAAGAAAATTGTTTAAGAAAATTGTTTAATAGAAAGAAAGAAAAAAAGTCACTTTTGAAATTCTCTAAAATTCTTCATCTATAAGAGTTAAGACATACACACTAAATTTAGAAAAAAAAAAAAAACTTGGACATGGGACCTGTCAAGGACAAGGATCATAGAAGATTGCAAATGGAAAGCAATGCCTATTTTCTAAAATTCTTGAGAAGCGGGCCTTTCAACTCCTTTTATTAAATAAAACCATTTCAACAAAAAAGGGACAAAATCATTAAATTCAAAAACTTACAATATTGTTACATTCAGTTTACAAGTCTTTACATAATGATAAGCTATCAAACCCGTTGTAGAAGCATGTCAACTTTTAAAAGATTAAAACAAAGCCCATGATCTTAAAAATATAAAATTTGGCTAAATAAAATGTTTCCAAAGTCAAACCTCAACAAACTGAAGGATGGTTGAAAATTAAAAAAACACTAATAATAATCATCATCCTTTTCTATTGATGCTCCTTAGAAATCTACAATGATTGAAATCTTGCTGATTAACCCATGTTTCTTTCTAAATGTCTATTGAAAGCATGGAAGAAAAATTGGGCTTGCACATCCTCAAAACCATGGCCATTGATGGAGATTTCTTCTTGAAATTTGAGATAATTGATCCAACCAAATGTGGTCGATGATTTTATAGACAAAAACAAAAAAATTCTATCACCAAAATTGTAGGTTTGACACGAAGAAAAAGATATGGATAATACTAAAGAAGTTTTCAATTAGTATTTTGGTATGAACAACAATGTGCCCATTTTGGAGCATGAAATCGATGAAGCAACAGAGAGAAAGATGCAAATGTGGATTAGGGCATCACTGTATATAAGAAATGTAGAAGAAATAAATAAGACATTTGGCATCTTTAGAAATATCCTTGGGATTACCTAAGTCCAAAAAAGTCCTTGTTCCTTATGTATATTGGTTTTCCTATTTTTTAAACAAATGTCCTGCTTTCCCATTTCAGCTTTTCCCAAAGACTAGAATTTGATCCATATTTTGGACACCATTTTGACTCGGCTTAACCATCTTAGGTTGTTGGAAAGTCAACTTTACAATTCATTGTTGATTGCTTGTGTTTTGGAAGACCACTTAGTAATCCCTCTTAAAATCATGTGTAGATGCCCGCTAAAGACTATGGCGTAGCTCAAAGAAGCAAGTTTGTGTCAGTTGGTGAAAGAGATTTCTGGAGAAACAATGATATTTAACATATCATGTCCATAAATTTCTGACATATACAAAATGGTTCCAATAATATTGATTGAAACAAATTCTAATCTATTGTTTGCTATTTTTTATACTAGTAATGTGTGTGAGACACATTTCCAGTCATACGTTTCTCCCCATAAGAATCCTATCAGCTAATAATGGCTTAATCTCAACTTTCATATTGAGATCGAGTAACTTAAAAACAAACAAATTTAGACTCTATGAAATGATAAGTCTCCATTTAATTGAGTTGAATTTTGATAGAAATATCATAGACAAAAATTATGTGAAAATAAAACATAATTTTTTTAAAAAATAACTAAAAAAATAGATATAAGTTAACAGTATTGACTAATGGTTATTGTCAATCATAATTTTTTTATGGTGGGTATAGGTAAGTTGCTCTCTTCAAATTTTGTTGATGGAAATAACACATACAATCATTGCCATATTCTTTATTCTATGCACTCAATTGTTGGATTGTGAAAACAATATAGAAATAAAGCTATAAAAAATAAAACAACGAAAACAATGGAAAAAAAAGAAAGCACACCTTACCTTTGTTTTAAAAAGAAAAGAGCTGTTATCTTTGAAAGAAAAATATCAATTTCTTCAAAGGAATAAAGCTATTTATTTCTGGGTAAGTGCAAGAAGTTGGGTACCAATTCCGCGGAAGTCTTGTGGGCTTGAAAACTGCCGCTAGAAACGGGCACCTGTTTTGAAAAAAATGGGCACTCGTCTTAGGCTCGGACTCCCGATCCAAAATTCAAAAAATGGGTGCCCATTTTTTTTCAAAACGGGTGCCCATTTTTTAAAATGGGTACCCGTTGTTTTCCAAACGGGTGCTCGTTTTCTAATTTTTTATTTATTTAAGAAACTCATTTTTACATGTCGATTTATTACATTTAAGAAATGGGTACACATTTTTAAACGTGTGCTCATTTTTTAAAATTTGAATTTACCAAACCACCGTTTGCATTGGATTTCTGTTCGGGATGGGTTTGGTGGGACCAAGCCAATGCTTGGACCTCCAAAATAATGGCTAAGGCATTTGCACACCAGATTTCTGTCTTGCCGTAATTCTTTGAGGGTCTTCCTAATCAAATTTTTTGATGAAATTAAAACCCATTAGAGATCTCACTGTCTAGATTTCAAAAATATAATTTTTATAGTGATATGATAAATTTTACTATTTTTACAATATTTATTAATCAAAAGTGGTACCTAAACTTAAAATAGTAAGGTTCACTAAAACTTTAATAACGTTTTTGATTTTAGGTTTTTGAAAAAATGAATTATATGAGACAAATCTACATAGAATTTTCTTCAAAATAAAAATAAAAATATCCCCAAAAAGTGAAATTTTCATTAAATTATGGTGGTCGTACACGAGAGGTTTTGAAAATGTACTTTATAGTCAATTAAAAATTAATAAAGAAAATATATTCAATTAAAAAATAAGAAAAAATATTCTGACCAATATTTTATGTGTTAGGTACCTTCCCCCAAAAGGATTTAGAAAAATTCATTTATTTACTTCAAAATAGGGTGGTCGTACACATGCGGGGTATGGTCCTGAGACAAGCATTTTGAAAAAGAGGTTTTTAAACATGCCTACTAAATATATTTTCTATAATTTGGGTATTCAATAAATTACATATTTGAAAAATAGACTCTGAGCACTGCATTTTCTATTAGTGGATTTCTTTGAGATTCAATCTCCAAGTGCCTCAAATTTTGACATCAATTGATAGAAAATTTGAAAAAAAGGGAAAACACTTCCACTTTTTGCCCAAAATTGGGACTCAACTTCTCGCAGCCACCCTTCTGTTAGAGATTTTTCTTGTCAGACCTTTGTTAAGCATCAATTCTTGACTCTATGATTCCCAAGACTAGAGTAAAACAAGGAAAATTCTAATTGATGAGGATATAATCCTCCTTCTTTGAGCTCCACAGACTTAGGTGGGTGTACCTTTTACAATTTACTGCTTCTCAACAAATTTGATAGTGGATCAAGGATTTGCACTAATTTTCTCCTACCCTTTACTACAACAACAACTAATAACACATTTTACAAACGAATATAACCAATCTTATGCAGAGCTTTACAAGCCAGACCATGAACTTGACAAGGGAAAATACTAGTGAAATAAGGATTCTCATCCTTCTTCTATTTGAGTTCTAGACTCAGGCAGGCTGACCTGATGATTCACTCTCCAAGGAATAAATAAAATTACTTGTATTCTCCAATACAAATGATAAACATCTATGTTCTTTGAACATAAATATAAAAGGATTATTTAGATTTAATATTGATGATGATAACTACTAATCAAAATCTAGACCAATGCCTAATCCAGGGCAAAGAGTCAAATGGAATATACATCCACAATAATTTATTAATATAAAAACATATGGATCTCAAATGAAATGTCTTACAAACCACCTTCTCATTTCCTTACCCATGTATCATATTCTTACAAAAATATTTAGCCCTCTGAAACTACTTTTAAGATTTACTCCCTCCTTGAAAGAAACTCAAAAACAAACTCACAGTTACCTTGTAACCAGTTTATTTAAAATGCCTTAAAGATTAAATACACAAGAACTCAAACATAAATACAAGAAGACATCATAGATATGAAATAGGAACTTCCATTGTATTTTATTAAAATATTTCTTCTTAGTACATTCAGAATGACAAAAAGCTTTAAAGCTAGACAAAATTGAGAAATCTGCCTTGCAGTTGTGAATTCACCACCCTGGCCTTAACATTATAATACAACTTGCTATATATAGTAAGCACTAGCCATCTTGGAATCCTGAAAGAAACATGATACAACAAACTTTGGATTGCTAGGCAAAGACAAAAGTTGCTAAAAGACAAAAATAATTACAATTCTAGTCAGTGGAAGGAATAAACTTGAGTAGCTGATTTGCAATCATTCCAAATCCTTTGCAGTTGGCACCTTTGTCCGCAAATATTCAGGGTAACCTCTTAAAGTTGTTATGAGACCTAGTGTCCGCCAATACATGCTAACCTACAATAGTCTTGATGATGATTACCCTCCCTATGCTCATTGATCAGGTGCCAAGTGTCATTTACTCCTCATCTATCACATCCAAATCAATTGTTGTTAACTTCTTCTTTGGCTTGGTGATGTTGTCCCAAAGTGTGAATTCATCCTCCATTGGCCAACTAAAACCTTGAATGATCTATAAATATTTAAATTTCCTTTCCCACATGGCATCTGTAATAGCCTTGACATCTATAACAAAATTGACAAAGTCTGTTTCAGCTTTGAACGCTTCATCTAATGCTTTATTAAACCTGTCCATATCTAGGACATTTTCCTCTGTTGGGAAATCCTCTTCCTTAGGTAGAAAAGTGTCAAAATATTTTCTCCATTCCTAAACAGACTTGATCTCATCATTTTCCCCTTTGATAGGAGAGATAAACCTATAGAAACCAGGTCTAAACATGCTTACCCTTGCTTGAATCTGATTGGTTGTTCCCTTGAAGAAGGACAATGATGTACCAATTTTTTCTATCATCTCCCCCACTTGACACACTTATTCAGGAAGATCTTTCCTATGGTGATGCAATGCCTCTAGCCTTTCAAATAAGTACCCCCTACCTGACCATACACTGAACAAAGGGTCCACAATTTCTATTTGGCCCTTTACCTCATTCTCTAAGTTAGGCAGCTTAATATATGCCTTATGTATTGTATCCAATTTTCCTTTCAAAATGTCTATCCTATGCTGCAAGATGTTTAATAATGCAGACAGTGAAACCTGATTCTTATCTTTGTCCAATTTCTATGTTTCTTATGGGAGGTCCTCAGTGGTATCTGTCTGCACAGAAGTTACTTCTTTGGCTGCAGAAGGAGATTTGGGGGCCTCTTCTAATTTCTTGGTCAAATCTTCCACTTGCCCCTACAATGCTTTGATCTGTATCAATCACTTCTCTCTATCTTTAGCCACAAGAATTGACTCATCAAAGATCCTTCCATACCTTGCAGATAATTGTTCTATTTTTGCCTCATTGAGGCGGGCAAAGTGGGTAACGACTTGGGAAATCTTAAGATCAGAGGTGTTCTGGACAGTCTAGATGATCTTGTCTCCATCCATCTTCTCCTCAACAATAACCAAGGATGTATTTTGTGTTCTTGGAGCCAGAGACCACATAGCCAAAGTTTGGTATCTTGGATCATATCCACATCCCCTTATCATTTCTCCAATTTGAGTCTCAGAAGACAGATTAGCCTCCGGTTGCTTCTTGATTTGATCAATTATGAATGCAGAGGCTAAATCCTATCTAGGCACAAGTAGTATTCCACTAGAATTCACCAATTGTCTAGCCTCCTCTAGTGTGATGGCTTCGAATTTAGGATCAAAGGATTTT
This sequence comes from Thuja plicata, assembly GCA_018584345.1. Taxonomy (NCBI): domain Eukaryota; kingdom Viridiplantae; phylum Streptophyta; class Pinopsida; order Cupressales; family Cupressaceae; genus Thuja; species Thuja plicata. The sequence goes on along the minus strand of MU225467.1, from coordinate 122,434 downwards.
AAATCTTGGAAAGATTTACTCTGCACAGTACCACCTTCTGTTAATTGCAATCGAGATCCAACTTCTTGCTTCTTTCTCCATATAAGAAAGTTCTTGAACTCATCAGTCTTGATGAATGCATCATCATTTAGAAATTCTTCTTGATAGAGTTCTCTTTCATCCTGACATAGTTGGAGGGGCAATTCTACTTCCTCTTGGATGTCCTTTTCCTTTTTCTTGCAATCTTTGATTGTCTTTCTTAGTTAATGATGAAACTACCTATCACTAGTGATCATGGCACTTATTATGTCCTTTTTCCCTTGTGTCTCTGTCTGAGAGTGCTCTCCCTATTCTATTCTTTGTTTCTTCCTTGGAGGCTCACTTGGTACCTCAATGTCACGAGCCTCTGTGTCATGAGCCTCTATGATTTTCTCAACACCAGGTGACACATCTATCTGAGGTAGATAGTAAATCTTGTATCCTCCTTCACTATCTTCCTCATACTCTGAGGATGAGTTATTTTTAGGGCCTCTTTGTCTCTCCTCTATATGACTCTCTAGCTGATTATACAAGGTATGATACATTTCTATCATCTTTGTGATCCTTTTCATATAGAGAAATCCTGGGAAGAAACCTCCAAAAGGAATCCCTGCTTTTTTCATCTCTTCCTCCAAATATATTAAATATTGGTATTTTGCAGCTCTGCTTGCTGCCTCTTCATCATCAAGAACATTTTTGATTACATCTTCTTCATCACACCCTTCATGTTCTCTAATGGTAGTGACACTTGGGGTTAACACTTTCTTGGCATTTTTCATGAAGCTCCACATATCTATATAAGGCCATGTGCATCTTGCATTTCCCTAACCACATGTTTATTGCATCCATGGCCCTTTTCCCAATGGTAAAATCAACAACATTGAACTGTCTAGGTGTAAATGTGTCTTTTCTATGGGGGGAAATATTCTTTGTCTGTCCACATTAATTTCCAAATAAACTCCATCAAGGCAACCCTTGGAGGCACATACTTTGGAAGTATATGTGGAGGCTTAGAACATCCATAAATCCTAATCAGTGTGTATGTCTTCTCACAATAAAAATCTCCCCAATTGTGATCTCCTGGTCAATTGTCCACATATTTACAAGGTCTTAAAAGTCTAAGTACCTTGACTATTAGCCTAGTTACATTAACACCGAACAAGTTTAAAATTGGATGCACAACCCAATTTTGAAAACCACAGTATTCATTTTTATTGGAGGTATAATTCCAAACCCTAATCCAGAGTTGCACAGGGTTTGCCTGGCCTTTGCACTACTACTTTTTGGGCCAAATTTTGATGGCAACTTTTGATGGATGACTTTTTATTGTGATTTTAGGGTTTTTTTTGTAATAGTCCCCTATGGTGTCAGGATTATGATGGGTTTCAAATAGACCATCAGAATTTTGATAGTTGTGGGATATACATGAAAAAAAAAGTGAAACGACCAAATCTTTTTATTTTTTATGCCGAAGAGATCAGAAAAGGAGTGGGAGGAAGCGAATTTGAGGTCAAAGTGAAGATAGTGTAACTGGCTGGGGTGTAATGTCTTGTAGCTCCGCTTTCATCTTTGTTCTATGATTCATTTTGAAGGTATGTGATTTGTAGACATTAGGGTTTATTTTTTAGTAGTGAATGTTAACAATTGCAGTGATTATGATATGTCCATTTCTTTTCACCTGATGTTCATTTCCTTCATTCATTTCATGTATTTAGTTATAAATCCATGCCCTCTAATCTATATTGTTGCTCAGAGAATTCGCATTTCTATCTTCCCAATTCCCTATTATAGTTTAGGAAGAAAAAGCCAAAAACAAACTGAAAGGTCTAAGCACGGAACTACTACATTGATCCCTCGTTATGTGTATGAATAGTTCCATGTATGATTGATTTCTCATAGCGATTTCTCTTTATGGTGCATCCAGTTTTGACAAGCTATCCCCCGCAAGAAGTAGCTAGTTCTCATTCCCATGGTGTGAGATCTATTGACAAGGACTTGCCAGAATGAATGTTCAATACCGAAATTGATTCTTATCAGTCATGGGAGCTTAGGATTGATATCTATTTACCCTCGACTAAAGCTATGCCCTCTAACCAGATCATGACAGTGTTTCTTTTTCTTTCTCTTTGAAAGGAACCCTTGGTCCTTTACTTTTAATCAATGCTCTTTGTAGTTCATTCACTCACTATTGGAAAAGATATGTATTAAAGGTATACAAACTTGAGAGAACCACTCAAAATATCTATAGCATTGTTATCATGGTCAGCATCAATGATTTCCATTTTCAAGAATGATTGTTTCAACACCATCCATTCATATTGTTTTAATCATTTCTTATCAGTGTTTCTTCATTGATTTATTTAGCTAAGATAGTCAACATCTTGATACACATAAAATTATTGATTTTTAAATTTATGATTCGTATCACTTTCATCTTGTTTTCTTTTAGACTCGTTGGGATATGCTTCTATATTTTATTTCCTTCTTACTGTATATCATGGATTGATCTTATTGAGGGTCACTTCATTTTTATTTCAATGTCTTTCACCATATTATATTTTATTAATCTGAGAGTTTTGACTCTCTACCATGCTTAATCTCATGCAAATACCCGCCCTCTACTTTTGTCCATAGTTGGGTCTCTCTCATTGCATTTCATTCACTATTCTTAGGCTTCTTCATAATGTATTCTTCATGGACTTGTCAAAACATTCTATGATAATAATATACTCTATTGGAACATTGTAGCTCCTACACTAATGTTATTTACGCATTGCCACTCTTCTTTCCTTTTCAACCATTTCTTTGAGTCATGTTATTCAAGGATATCTGCATGGTCACTTCATTGATGCATTGTTTCAATGTTTTCTGACTCCTGTGACTGATTCTTGTCTTTAGCTATGGTACATGACATTAGTCATTGTAGCCTCTTTTTCTACCATATATATTTCTCCATGGGACCCTATTTATTGTGATACTTCTATTAATTGACAGATCTAGATACCCTTTTGTCTTTGAGCCATTAAATGTCATTGCACATTGTCTTGTTTGCTACAAATAGCTTCCTTTCAATATTCAACAAAGACTACTCTGTGTGTATGTATGCATATGTATGTATATGTATGTATATGTATGTATGTATATGTGTGTGTGTGTGTATGTATGCATATGTATATAAATGCAACAACAAATAAGTTCTATTGACTTTGTTATTTTGTGTGGGAATTAATATGATGGGTTAGTTCTTTCTGTATTCCTAACAAAATTGGACTCAGATCTAAAAATTACCAAGATATCTCTTAGAGCACTAGGATAAATCTCTAAAATTAGCTTCACATTGTAGCTTATGTTCAAATGATCATTTTTATCCAGTGTGAAAGATGATAATAAACTTAAAAAAGCTAAGATTTTTCTTACAAAAAATGAATATTTCCAGCCTCTTTCCATTTCCACCTCTATTATTTTTCTTCTTCATGTAGGGACTTGGATAATTTGTCAGCAACCATCATATTCTGTATATTTTCAAGCTTAGAACTAATCTCCTTGTTCTATGTGAAAATGCCACCAAAAGTAGATATATTCTATCCTTTAACCTTCTTTTTGATTATGTTATGCTTTTGAGAGACTTACATAGTTGACCTTTGGATAGGGGTATTCTACCAGCTATGGAGACATGCTTTAAATCAAATATGCAGCTCCATACATCTCTGCATTTTTATATATTATGGTCATTTTTGGTGAAAAATGTGGTCATTGTTGTACAATTCAAAGTCGTTTTTACAAGTTCATGGCTATTTTGCTTAAAATCTTACTCATTTTTGTTCTTTCAATAGTTAATTTTTATTATATTAGCCCATCCCATTCAGTATTCTAAGAAAATGATATATCAATGCAGTTTTGTTTTGTTTGTGAACTTTTTGACTCGTTGCTTGACTAGGTAGTTATATGTTCTGACATTTGCGATCATTCTTTATAGATCATTTAGTTAATACATAGTTGTTCTAACATTTTCTTTTCTCTCAAAATAAAAGCATTAAACAATTAAGTCATATGCCTTTGGATACCAGTGAAGGAAAACTTCTTGTCCTTGTACTAACTACTCCACAGTAGTAAACAAAATAGTTTTATGCATTCTTTGCCATACTTCCACTTTGAATTGGGTCATAGGAAGGAGATCCAATGTTCCTATTTTACCAAGAAAAAATGCAGGGCTCTAAGTTCAATAGATAATGATTATGATGAAGAAGATTTGAAAATATTCATTTGATGATGATTATGAAGAAGAAGATTTGAAAATGTTCATTTGATGATGATTATGAAGAAGATTTGAAAATGTTGCACCAATCTGAATTGGATCAATCATCATTTTCAATTCTTCTTCATCAATCAACATCAACCATTTTCCAAGAGCAACACCTTTCTCTATATGAATCTTGGTTTACATTTCCCTGTAATCCTGACACAAAATGACTCCATGAAGTTTACCATTTATTCAAATTTTGGTAAGAATTAAATTTAATATTGGAAAAATGGTTTTAAATTACTACTTGGTTATATTTGTGTGAACTTATGTCTATGTAAGCAAGTACATGTTTAATATTTAAGATGGGTTGGATGAGTGGGTTGTCTTTGTATTGAGTCTTTCTAAGGAGTGCATATGTGAAGCATGACTCTCTGGTAGAGACTCTCTGTGTTTCAATCTATCTCCTATTTTTAAGACAAGTTGTGCCTATGACTATCATGTTTAGTCTTGAATCCATTTCAAACTTAAGTTCCAATTTTAGCTTGACTCCAATAACCTCTATAGTAGGAAAATTCCACTTTTATGTTTAAGTGACGAGTACTTTTTACTTTATAGATATGGGAACTGAATGGTCCTTGCGACACCACATGTTAGCAGCTGAATCTTTGAAAATCCTGTCTATCCATTTCCATCAGCAGGTCTGTTGATTCTTTGGCTATTTTTTGAACACCTTTGTATGTCATTCTTCATAACTGACATTTTACACAACCCGAATTAACTGACCAGGTGTTCATTACTTTCCACATGCTGGCCTCTGAATGGTTTCTTCAATCATCTACTTTTCATGGCACAGATTAAATCCTGCATGACTTTACTAAGCTTACCTAAGTAACATGCATTACTCTGTGTGGTTCCACAAGGTTTCATACTATGTTTTTGGAAGACAAATGTATGCCCATGTGGCTCTGACATCTCAATGACTAGTTTTTGTGTTACTGCAATACATCCTTCTGGCATCAAAACCACAAGTCAAAACCATTGATGCACACTGCACAAAGCCAAACACAGTAGTTGATCTGTTGTGCAGACAACTAAAAGAAAACAAAATAAAGGAAAATGGTTTGGACTGGTACAAGATTTCTCGGTCCCTAGGATGATTTTGCATTTGAAGTATATTGGGACAAAAAATATCATTTTAATGAAAAGGCCAAAGAAAATCCTATATTATAGTGTTCCTTAGTCTTGATTGAGGATGACAGGCACATGGTCGCTAAACTGGACTTGCATAGTGTAGTTAGATTAAAAAAAGCATTTGAAATCTGTAGCAACAAGTAGACTACATTGAAATTAATTTCTATGAATAAACACACCTTGAATAGACTGTACATTGAAATCAATGCAATAAGGCCATGTCAAGGCCATAGTTAGTATTTTATGTTTGTTTAATGCAATTGGTTACCTATGGATCTCGAGTTTTTGATACTCCTATGATCTTTCTCAACAAGTATTTTATTATATTTTTGTTTTTGGAATAACATATTGGGTAAATACAAAACTGTGTAATTCTACAGGACAGTCAACACAAAATTGAAGCATCAAACAAGAATTGATCAAGTTGCAGGTGGAACGTGCATTGGAATAGTAAGTAATGTAGAATAAAAAAAATAAGTAATCTGTCATGTCTACATTTTTTTATGAAGGGTCATTAATTATTTTTTTGACTGTCCTAAAAGGAAAAATTGTAATAGTCCTAACTCGCAAAGATTTTGTAACTTGATATATATAATACAATGGTATGTAGTATAATCTATACATTTGTGAGATGTGATTAATTCCAGTTATATGATGTTTTTGGATTAAATTGGTGTATTTGTATACTTTCTCCATTTTAAACTAACATATGACTTCAAAGGAGGATTTATGAAATATAGTTGTAGGTAGTTATCTCTTCTATAATGATGGAGGAGCCAAAGGTAATGATCAATGAGGTTTCTGCTATTAGATCATACATTAATAAACTTACTGTTTTGAATTTGAGCTCAGGCATCATGCAATGTTATTTCTATCATTGCATGCTTGCTGCTGTTGTGCACCATATCTTGTTTTATACACTGTTTATTTCATTGAGACTGTGAGCTTGACATTTGTAATGTATTTGTTGTTATTGGATCAATGTATTTTGCCCACTTATTCATTATTTTGGCATACTTATTCATTATTTTCATTATTGTTACTTTATTTTAGGTCTTCTCAATGGATAGAGCATTTGGTATTGAATGTTGTCATTTGGAATCCTTGGAAGAACAGTGTTCCAGATTATTTAATGTCCATGATGATGACATAAAACATGCTATTCTCTACCTTCTAAAACATAATATTGATGGATTGCATGTACATAATGGGGTGATATATAAACTAGTTTTTTCTACTCTCTTTGAAGTTACCGGTCGGTTATAATGGGTCTTGAAGGTGGTTAAGCATGTGGTTGTTTCCAACAATTTAGAAAATGTTGCGCAGGGGATTCAGACCATCAATCCAAACATTATCTCTGGCAGGCTTGGCTCAATTTTTTATAATATAGTTGGCTTTGAAAATAAAATGGTGGAGGTGTGGGAGGTGTTCAAGCTATCTTGTGCTAATGATGACTACACTGCTATGAGTATCTTCCATGGTCACAATGAATATTTTTTCACTTGTGACGATAGCAATGTTATGATGGACTACTTCTTTGGAGTTGGCATTTTTGTCAACAAACTAGGTAATCTTTAGATCAAATGTAGACATGATGTATGGAATACTCTTCTTTGTAAATGTTTTTGTTGATACATACTCAGATATCACTTATTTCAAAAAATGGGGGCTCCATTATATCTTCTTCGAGATTATTGTCCTACATTGTAATAGAAGTCTTTTACTGTATTTGTAACTATAGTTTTGTATAATTTTTTCTCTTTCTTACCATTGTCGACTACTAATCATTGGTTTCTCTTTCTCCCTTGGGAATGCTTTTCAGGTAGAAATGGTAAGATACCATCTATCTTTCTTGAAGAATTTTTATCAAAATGGGATCGATGTCCTTTATCTTCAATCGAATAAGGGGTGCAAAAGGTTTCTTTGCATCCATTGGGTATATAATTGAGTGGTATACCCAAATGATGCAAAGAATATTCTACACCCTCGATTCCAATGAAGAGATAAATGCCATTGATACCCTTTGGATAAAGAGGCTTCAAAACATAAATATGATATCCTACCATTACTACCTGAAAAACATTTCCAAGGGATCATAGATGCTCTACCATACTTCCACTCTGTACATTGAAAAAGTGCCATATCTCTCTCTTCAAGGGTGGGTTATTCATTACTAACGGGTGTTGTTCCCTGCACCCTCAGTCAACAACTTGCACACACAACATATACAAAATATACAACCTTCACCTGTATATAAGAGTTGATTAGAGAAGATATATGCACAGTTGATGACCATGCAGATTTTCCTAATCACTATTGGGAGCTTACCCGACAACAAATGTACTATTGTAATAAAAAAATTTGCAATTTGATTGGAAATTTTATGAATTCTATGAGAATATTTAGAGGATTTAGTGAATTTTATAATGGAATAAAGTTAAAAGATAGTTTAGGTTTTTCTCCAATAGAACTTACGCTACTATATCTATTTTGCAATGATTTTTTCTTTCAGGATCAAACAACAGAGCTTGCTATAAAATTTGTACTTAATTTGGAGTACAAGTATAAAATAAAAATTGAGCATCATCTGAAGTTTTTAAGGTACCGTCACAAACTCAATCTTATATGATTATTGTTCAAGCTTAGAATTGTCACCCTAAATCAGGCATTAAGGCTTCATGGCAATTCTATCTGACAATGGAAACTTCCTCTAGCTGTGGTTGAACTATGGATGAGGAAGAGTCTTCGGATTCTAGGCCGGTTCCTATTTGGTATGGAATATCACCTCCTGATTGAAAACTGAATTGAGAAAAGGGAGAAAGATTTAAAAATTGAACTTGTATGAATAAAACTAGAAAAGGTGATACACCAAGAAGATTTAGATATTTTAAAAGCTTCTAACTGACACTCACTTAACATACCCTAGGGATCTCTGCACTATCATTCACTGTCCAATACATAGGCTAATTGGAAGGCCACAACTAGGGTTTAACCACAAGCAATAATCTTACCATTAACAACATGCATATTCCGCAAAAGGCTTATATTCTGTAATATAGAATATGAATTAATGCAATTCACTAATCCATATTATAGATGTATTACTCTTGGATACAGAAAATTGAAAAGCAACTTGAAAAAATGATCACATAAGATATATGGAAAAAGTGGGGCAACTATATTCTTCTCAAAATCTGTATACAAGTTACATGTATGAATTTCAGAATCATGGCAAGGAATAGCAAAATCCTCTTGAACAAAATCGAAATTACAAGCACGAACTTACAATGGAATACAAAAACATGAAAAAATAGCTATAGGAATAGAAAATTCACTAAAGCTCCTTTCTCCACCAATTTGAACCCCTAAAACATGAAGTAAATCCACCACTAAATAGCCAACATGACTTATTTCAAAAAACTAATTCCCCCCAAAACCCTTCATGATAGATCTCCCAAACTATAGGGCCAAATAATTAGCACCCTAAATCCAAACCCTAAGCTTTGCACCCCTAATTTGATAGATAAGAATATATCTTATTATATACTTTATCAACTTTTACCTCTTCGAATACATGACATTCCAACCCTAAATGCATTACCACCTTATTTGAAAACCTGAAAACCTAACTTCAAAGGGGATCAAAACTCTTATCAACTTGACATCATAATTAATCCCAACTCTGCTGACACCACACCACTTTGGTTGATGCAGCTGTAGTTTGTTTGGTCACCATGGCTTGTAGTCAACTTGACCATCTCAGCTTGAATGGACAGTTTTGAGACTTCGTGGCACTAAAGGTACCATCATGACAATATGGAGGTAATGTCAATGAAATGGGAACTACAACTGCATTTACTCCATCTGATAGTGGATTTCAAGTGTGAGTAAAACAAAATGCATTTTCATTGATTTCATTTGTGAGTTAGGGTTTTTGCTTTGTGGCGCTGCCATGTTTGAAACTGGAAACCATGAATCTCTGCAATGTATCCACCTCTGTTCTGTGGAGAAACTCTAGTTTCATGAGCTTTAGGAGGGAAAAAGATGTCATTTTATGCTCACTATAACACATAGCATCTTTCTGTTGTATTTTCCTTCAATAAAGGCCGTGGCTTTTGGCCTTCTTTTTCTTTGAACTTGGGCTTCAAATGTAAGTCATCTTCCATTTTCTTGAATGTTGGGACATTTGGTATTATAGTGTCTTTAAGCCAATACGAATGGCGCCGCATAGTTGTTTGTAACTTGGGTTTCTTGAGCTGATGTTTTACCACTATCGCAGGTTTTGAATTGCAGTGCATAAATGAGACTCTGGAAGTACTTCATTGTTTGTGGCCATCACTACAGACTTGGAATGTATTACCACTGCAGTCTTGGAATGGTTTCAAGCTGTGGTTGAGATGTCAAGCCCATAAACTTTGGTTTTGAACTGGGGATGTCTCAGCCACAACTTTAGACTCATCCCCAGTTCGTAGTGTGACATAGAGAAACACCACTGCTAGTCTAGGAGTGACCTTGAACTGTGGTTGAGACATTGAGTTAGCATGAACTTTGGCCTTCACTGCTTAGTCATCTTAGCAATAGCTTGAGACTCATCCCCATTCTGTAGTGTGACATGGAACTGGGGAAAAACACCACGGCCTCTATTGTTTTGTCCTTTCAATGTCACGGGTTGTATTTTAGCTTCTTCCTTCAGACATGCGGGTAACAGACCAAGCTATGACTGTTTTGTCTCAACCACCATGTGGGTTCTCTTCAGCATAAAAAATGCAGCTTATGACTAAAAGGTACGGTGGATGTATTTGGTTTAAACTCTATGACATCTTTCAGTCATAAGCTTCACATTTTTTCTTTGAGTTGATACAACCATGACTGAAAGTATAAAGAGGATACACCAGCAACTTTGCACATACAGATAAGTGATCATTATTACTTTTGTTTTCTATAGAATACTGATGATGTGAAGCTTGATAACCATGAGGTTTCTTTTGCTGTGTTGACTCTCTCAATGTAATCATTACTTAGTGTTTGATAAATGTTGGAACACTTTGCTTGATGTCGACTGTAGCTTAAACATTCATATAAATTTTGAACTAGTATTTGTTTACCATCGAGCCCATTACTGTAGCACTGCTTAATGTTGAACTTCACTGTCATACCCACATGTTTTCATTCACAATATTTTGAAAAACCCACATGGCTTTTGAACTTGCACTTGAAGTTGTCAGTTTTGATGCTTGTCTGAATTTAAAGTAAAACATGGGTTTTTGTACTATTTAAATGTTTTAGAAAAAATTCTCCTTGCTGTCACAACTTTTAATAAGCATAAAACATGCTTCCCTGTTCAGACCGAACACTCTTTTGTATCAGCTGTGCTCTATTTTATCTACAAAAACATGAGATATTTCTCCTCCAGTATGCTTGTAAAACATAACTATTTCTTGTTTAACTGATAACAGTATGAGAAAAACATATGAAACTTGAGTATGTTTAAATTTTAAAAAATGTTAAATGCAGTTAGTGTAAAAACACACTGTTTATTTTAAATGCATATAAGATTTTACCTATGGGGTTCAAGCACAAGCTCGTGACTCCCATGGGTCATTCTCAAAATGAGAAACCCTAATTGGCATATATGTTTTAACATCATTGCATACCCTGTACTGTCATCATGAATGTATATTATCTTTTAGTACAGCAGTATAAGATGTATTCGTTTAAACACTCTGCATTTAGATATCTCTTGAAAATTAATACAAAGACATGAATTATGTCTCTTTAAAATCAACATCCATAAGGTTGATAGATAATCACTGACATTCCATTCTTGATGTCTGTCTTTAGTGCATGTTTCACCATCATGAATGCAAACTCATGCTGATACTGAGATTGTTAATTCAACTTTTTAAACATGAACATAACAACATCATTATGTCATAAAAATATGCTTGAATATCAGGCTTGTGTTTCTTTCCTCTTGACATTCAAAAAGTGAACCTTTACTGTTGTCTAAAAGCATAAAGATGTACTTACTGTAACAACATTTCTCAAACTCTCTTCTTTTCATGAACGTAGTGGACTTTAGATTCTCAATTCTATATTTCTCCACATTTCTTTGTTCATGTGCCTCCTGTAGCATCTTTTGAATTCCTTCATGTGTCTGCATCTTATCCTTCTTATGCATGTGAGTTGTAACCTTCTGAGATGTAAACAATCGCTTTCTGTATGTAATGGCTTATGTGAAGTTTGAGCACGGGCTCGTGACATCCACTACATTATTTTCCCCTACTTACTGCATTCAGTCATACATACCTGCCTACTTGCATACAAAACACCATTTAATTTATTAGGTCATCAAATCATATGCATCAATTAACATTTTTGAGTGAATGTATGCCAAGATGACATTCACTCATGAATGTTGGTTGGTTTGTATCATTTGTTGAACTAGTAGGTTAACCAAATTCTTAAAATCAGTTTCTCAGATGATATGCTAAGTTTGCTTAGATATCTGATTTGATAGAAAAGAATAATATATATCAAAGTGATCATAAATAGTAAAAGGTTTCATTTTTGGAACAAGTCCCTTTTATACTATTTTTTAGATATTGTGAATGAATGTTTTCTCATTACATTGTTTTCATCAAATTGATATGCATTTTTAAGAAAAATTGATTGTATGCTATTTGTGTTGCATGTATTGCTTAGATCCAGCTGGATCTAACACCCCACTTTCTTCTCTTGATGCACGTAAACCCTAAGGGACCTAAATGCAGATGCAGAAACTAACCAGGAACCATGGAGACCTAAATGCAGATGCAGAAACTAACCACAAGGCAATGCATGGGACCCTTACTCCATACTTTCAATTATGCATTCTATTATGCAATGTACTACTATTGATATGAAAAGAAAGACGAAACAACATTTATACCATACATTCAGTTTGAATGCACAAAGTAATTGATCAATTATAATTTAGAAATTATTGAGTGTGATCAAATCTTAGAGTAGAGATAATAACTTCTGAAAATGAATGTAGTGGTAGAATGTTTATTAATAATATCTGAAGGATAATATTAATGAGACTCTTCAAAAATGTAATTTTTTCTATTTGTGGTTACGTTGATGCAATGCTGAAAATTAGGGTAACAATTTTGGCAACTTCTGCTGGATGTCTGCCTGCTAGACACAACCCTAGACCTTTATCCCTGGGAAATAGAGTTAGGAAACCAGAAACCATGAATGTAAACATTTATTGAAATGAAAATGCAGCTACTCTAGACCAATGAAACCTAAAGACCTAAGCAACCTAGAGACCTATGTGCTTGGACAACACTTATTGAAAATTAAACCTAGACTACGACTTAATCCTCAAAGCAAAGCTTGAGGTGTATTCCATTAACTGGAATTTGCAGAATTTCTCCATCAGTTGTGGATAACTGATAAGCATTGCTTTCTCTACAGGCTGTAATAACAAATGGGCCTGCCCAAAAGTTGTCAAATTTGTCATGCTGCCCTGGCCTACTTTTTAGTACATCCCAACTGAGTACTAGATCACCTACTTTGTAGTCCCTGAATGTAGCCTTCTTGTCAAAAGACTTTCTAGTTTGTGCTTGAATTAATTCCATAGTTTCAAAGGCCCTGTTCCTCTCTTTCTCTAATTGTAATAAACCAACATACCTCAAGGCAAGGGAATCACCTTCTTCAAAAAACAACAATTGATCAGCTAGCTATAATGTAGGAAATTCTGAAGATATGGGTAATCGGGTCTCTTTTCCATAAACAAGAACATAGGGTGAATTCCCAATTACCTGCTTAGGTGTAATTCTATCCAACCACAAGGCTGTCTTCAATTTAGAATGCCAATCTCTTTTGTTTCCTTGCAAGGTCTTCTTGATGATCCTGATTAGGTTTTTATTTGTAGACTCTGCAAGACCATTACCCTGTGGGTATTAATTAGAAGTATTTAAATAGATACCATTCTTGACAGCCCATACGGTTATAGATGATCCAATAAAAGCCAAGGCATTATCTGATACTATGGAGTGAGGAACTCCAAACCTTGTAATAATATCATCATAGAAATTCAAAACAACATTTCCAGAAGATTCCTTTAGTGCAATGGCCTCAGTCCAGAGTAAAATAATCTGTAGCAGTCAAGATCCATTTATGACCTGCACTAGAATTAGGGTTTATTGGGCCAATAAAGTCCACTCCCCACTTGTTGAATGGCTGATCAACAATGATTGATTTCAGAGGCAATGCTGCCAACCTTTGTTTCCCTGCAAACATAGCACATTTTTGGCATCTTCTTGCCCATGAATGAGCATCTTTAAATAAATCTGGACAATAATAGCAGCTCTCAGAATTTTCCATGCTATAGTTTTGGGGCTAAAATGCCCTCCACAAGATCCATCATGAAATTCAGATAAAATCTTATTCTGATCAATATAATCTACACATCTAAGAAGCCTACCAACAAGATCTTTCCTATACAGAATGTTATCAATTAGCACATAAGTAATAGATTGAAGCCTGAAGTACCTTATTTTGGCCCTATCAAGATTTATCGAACATTGGCCAGTTTGCAGGAATCTGGTCATATCTGACAACCAGGATGCTGAATCATTAACTAGTATTGGAACACCTTGGGGTGAGATGGCCTCTTCAGTGGGCTTAACCTAATTTTCTCCTTCTGCCAACTGAGCACATAAGCCTTTACCTCTAACCAGCTTGGTCACATGGATTTGTACATCATATTTCATGACTTTAGTTATCCACCTTGCCCTCTTTTCACTAACATCTTTATTTAACAGAAATTATTTAATGCTAGGGTGTGCAATCCTTTACTGAAAAAGGCTATTGGCTGCTCCTATCCTTCCTTATTCTTTTGCACCAGCATTGCTAAAACTATATCAATACCACCATAAGCATATAAAACAAAATCCTTAGAGAAATCAGGATTAGCTAATGTAGGGGCTTAAGATAAGGCATGCTTAATTTACTCAAAACTTTCCTTTCCCTCAGTAGTCCAGCTGAAAGGCACGTCCTTTTTTAACATAGAAGTCAAAGGTTTCAATAAATTTGCAATATTGGGAATAAAGCGTCTAACAAAATTTATCCTTCCAATAAAACTTTGCAATCCCTTTTTATGTTTTGGCAGTGATAGATCAAGAATTGCATGAATCCTTTTAGGATCTATTGTTGTACCTCCTTTAGACACTTGATATCCCAAAATTTTGCCTTCATGTACTGCAAAAACAAACTTCTTTTGGTTAAGAGAGATTCCAAACTCTCTACACCTCTGCAAAATTTGTGTCAAATGATTTATGTGTTGGTTTGCAATTTTGCTATAAATGGTAACATCATCCAGATATACTAGAACAAATTTATACATCAAATTTTTGAAAGCCATATCCATTGCTTTCTAAAAAGTAGCTCCTACATTTGACAGACCAAATGGCATCCTTTTGTAAGCCATTTTACCCCATTTAGTGGTAAATGCTATTTTGAATTGATCAGATTCTTTAACCAAAATCTGGTTATAACCAGAATATCCATCCAAGAGTGAGAATTTTTCAGAACCTGAAACATATTGAAGGATCTATTCCATGGAAGGAAGAGGATGTCTATCCTTTAGAGATGCCCTATTCAGGTCTCTAAAATCTACACAAAGTCTTATCTCTCCATTTTTCTTCCTTAC
>MU225467.1:80687-104996 GCA_018584345.1 Thuja plicata | reverse complement strand
AATTAATATTATCCATCCCATGCAAACAAAACCCATGTAGGTGCCAGAATGTCCAAGTAATTGAGCAAAGTGTAAAAACACACAAATCTGAAAGAAATTTACTTGGTAAATTTTCTGATGAAATAGATAGAAAATATAGAAAGATCACTACAACACCTTTCCAACGCCTATTCGTTTTCACAAAATGGATTTCGGACGCAAAAGATATGCCCCCGAAAGTGAAAAACATAAGTTTTTACTTTGACTGAAAAAATAGATATCAAAACTGAAAAAATAGAAAATCAAACCTACATGATGAGATAGATCTAGGAAAGAGATTTCTGACGATATAAGGAAGTCAAAAATCTGATACCGTATGCTCAAGATATGGCCAAAATACTAAAAGTGCTCAAAACTGCCCCAAAGAAGGTTTGAGAGTAAACCCTGATGGTTAGGTTAACCGCTAGAGGTTAACCACTAGCAGTTAACTAACGGCGGTGCCCATTTACAAAGCAGCGTTGATTTTTAACACTGCATGAGTTAATTTTTAACGCAAAAATCAATTAAAAATTGATTTTTTTGATTTTTTTTTAAATTTTTCACCTCGAAATTTGAGCCGGAGAGAGAATTTTTTTCCCAGAGGCTACTGTGGCCAAAAATGACAACATTTATTTGAAAATTAACTCTCCTGAGCCTTCTGGGTGCGATGGTGGTGTCCGTTTTGGCCTAAAGTGCTCCAGAAAAAAGTGTATCTTCCAGAATGAAGAAGAAACCCTAGAAAAGTTGTGGTTTTTACCCTCGAATTGTAGCTTCACAAACGCCAGACCAGGCAGCAGTAGTGTGGCTCTGATACCATATAGGATTTGAGAAATACAAATCCACAGAATGCCAAGAATACCTGCATGCAAATAACCTATTACAAGAGAGAATTAGAAGGAGGAAAAAGCAGAACTCAGAAGTTACTCAAAAGGTGAGAGCAAAATTATAATCTGAATTAATGAAAAAAGAATTACAAGGTTCAACCTATAAAGGTGAACAAAAACCTAAAGCCTAAAAAAGTTAGGTTGCACATTAATAATTAATAAAAGAATTAATTATTAATGCACCTAAGAGAAAGCTTAAGCACTAAAGAGTAATAACTTAATTAATTAAATCAACATGATTTAATTAATAAGCAAACTAATGATTACTCTAACAGAAATAAGATTGAAAGCATCAAAATCTTCCAAAATATCAGACACTCTTGATTTATACAGCTTTAAGAGATCATTCTTAACAGTATTAATTCCTCTCACCTACCTTACTATCAGTTCATTGTCTCCTAATGCCTTTAAACATTTGATTCCCCTTTTCCTAGCCCACTCCAAGCCTTGGATCAAGCTCTCATATTCTGCTATATTATTAGAACATGGAAAAGATAACTTGTAAGTAGCATAAAACTTATCACCATGAGGTGATACCAACATAGCTCCTGCACCAATACCATCTTTATTTTTTTGATCCATCAAAATATACATCCCATAACTAATTAGACAATTCTGATTTAGGAAATTGATCTTTAACCAGATTAGGAACAATTGAATCAGATTCTAACATTAGATAATTACCAAAACTAGTATCAAACACATCAATGTCTTAATCACTTCTAGCTGCCCATTCATCTAGGACAAAATCAGGATATCCTTCAGTTTGTGTGTTGTGAGATGAAGTCTCATTGATTTTATCCGGATCCATGATTACACAACTTGCATTGATGGGGCTAGGATTATAAGGCTCTATGTGATCTTTGGCCCATAATTCTAATTTTATGGTCACCTTAGCACCATACCTAGTTTTGAAATATAGGTGAGACCAATCTGATGAGAAATATCCATCTATCTTTGCTGTGAAGTCTCTTGATAAACACAGAGTGAAGTAAGGTGGTAGATCTATAATAAAAATATCTTGAGAAATGGAGAAGTTTGGACATGAGTGCAAGGTTAAACTTGCATTTTTAACAACTCCTACTATTCTAACTGAAGAACCATCAAGTTGGAAAACTCCTTTCTCAAGAGGCTCATATTTTAAATCTCGTACATCAGCTATGCTCTTTGGCATGATAGTGCTAGTTGCACCACTATCTACCATGCAATTATGCACCAATTTATTCCCAATAATCAAAGAAACATAGAAGGGTGGAGGCTTAATATTTGTAGTTTTCTTACCTTCCTTTTCTATCATCTTCTACATATTTGCTGGCTTTCTTTCAATTGGTATTGCCGGTTGATTTAAATCTGCAGCCTTTTTACTTACTTGTACTTCTGACTGCTGCATCTTACCAATCTTCTTTTCTTCTTTATTTGCTTCATCATGAACCATTGAAGGATCTGAATTGGCCAAGACCACTTTTGAAGGTTGATTTACAGCTTGATGTGGCATTACTGTCCATTTTGACAGCTCCTCTTTTAATAATTCAGTTTGCCTTGGAATAGCTGATGAATCCCACATGGAAATTGAAACACTCATCTTTTTCATATTATCAACAATGTTATAAGGAACAACAAATTGTACCTTCTGAGGAGACTTACTAATACTCTAATCTGGCTATTTTTGATAATGTGCTTCTTTATTTGCATGAGTAGAGGCTCCCTTTAGGATTGAAACTGGTGGAATGAATGATGGTTGATTTGTAGTAGCAATCCCAGTAGTTGGTTGCTCTGATTCTAGGGCTCTCTTCTTGGCTCTGGTATTTGCTAATATGGATGAATCACCATTCACTCCACAGAACTCTTCCTCTTGCCAATTGAGGAATGCAGTGTCAGGAGCAGTTGTATCATAGTGTGGCTGAGCCTCTTTAGTGGATACAGTAGGGTTGAGAATCTATGATACTTTGAACCATTAAGGCTTGATTGAGCACTCCATTAGTAAACTTAGACTGATTGTGTTGTTCATTACACGGATAAAACCATTCATAATCTGTAACAAGGTTATTTTGGCTAGGAACAATATCCCTAACAACATTGAGAGGTGCTGGATTGTATGGCCTATAAGGCCTTTGATTCTAGTTTTTCCTATTTGCATTACTATTTCCCTGATACCATTGCTTGTTGCTTTGATAACTGGGCTGATTAGGCTGCTGAGATGAAGAACCAACAAATTGACCTTGAGTATGGGCTATTGGATGACTTTTCTATCTTTTCAGGTTAACTAGTTCAATCCCAAAGGTTTGTAGCAAGCTCTCAATTTTTTGTTGACTATTTTTTATGCTTTGCAATTCACTAGGAGGGACAATAGGCATAGTTTCCTCACTTTTGTAAGATGGAAATGGGGCTAGAGGTGGGACAACTAGTGGCATATTGGATTGGATGTTAGGAAAATAAGGCATGGGTGGCCTAGGAGCTATCTTTCCTGCCTGAATGAGACTATTTTCTGCCCTTATTGCAATCTCAAAAGCTTGAGGTAAAGAATTCCCTCCCATTGACTGGATCATTACTGAAATATCACTATTTAAGATTTTAAGAAAGTACAAAAATGCATACTCAGTAGAGGGTCTTACCATGGTAGGGATCCTATTCCAAGTTTTCTGAAACCTGAGATTAAAATTACTTAGTTTCTCCTGTGGGGCCCTTTTAATGGTAGTTAGTTGTTCTACTAGAGATAGATTGTCAGATTTATCCTCAAAAAACTTGGAAAGACTTTCCCCAAAAACATCCCATGTAGCAATAGAATTTATTGGAGGATTTCTGAACCAGTTAAGAGCTTTACCTTTAAGTGATGCAGCTAGCAGCTTCATAGCCACATCTTCTTCCGTGACATAGTGGACATTGCATAGAGATGCA
Organism: Thuja plicata; assembly: GCA_018584345.1. Classification (NCBI taxonomy): domain Eukaryota; kingdom Viridiplantae; phylum Streptophyta; class Pinopsida; order Cupressales; family Cupressaceae; genus Thuja; species Thuja plicata. The sequence continues at coordinate 101,199 of MU225467.1, read as the reverse complement.
ATATCTCTGATGTGTTCAATAGCTATCGCTTGACCTTCTCCGGTGAATGATGGAAAACCTTTCAAGGAAGCCAAGGGTATATTGTTGTGATTTGCAATCTGGAGAGGACTACCTTGATCAAAAGGGACAAAAGGAAGATTTCTTGCCATTCCTGTAGCTGGTGGTACTTGTTGCTGAATAATAGGTACAACAACAGCTTGAGTATGCTGAGCTACCTTCCTTTGATAAGTCTTCAAATTCTGGGGATTTGCTGCAGTAACACTTGTAGAAGCCCCAAAGATAGAGTTATCTATAAACAAATTATCAACACTTGGAAGTTCTTATCTAGAATGAGTAGGGACACTTAAATCCTCAGGAAGATTGATTTCTTCAATAATCTCCGCAAGTTCCTCTAAATTTACAGCTTGATCTTCAAAAATGGGGTTATCAAATGAAGAGAAATTTGAATTCAATAGAGCACCTCTTGGACTTTGCAATGCTCTTCCACCTCTAGATGATCTTCCTTCCCTTCTACTTGATTGTAACTCCTGGTACACAAATCCTTCCTTGTTTAATCTTGTTGGAGTTCTGCTCATTAAAATACACACTAAGAGCTAAAGTCAATCACAGAACTTAAATCAAAACTGAGAATTAGTTTGTGGTCCCACCGGGTGTGCCAAAAATTGTTCAGGCTTAGAATTGTCACCCTAAATCAAGCATTAAGGCTTCATGGCAATTCTATCTGACAATGGAAACTTCCTCTAGCTGTGGGTGAACTATGGATGAGGAAGAGTCTTTGGATTCTAGGCTGGTTCCTATTTGGTATGGAATATCACCTCCTGATTAAAAACTAAATTGAGAAAAGGGAGAAAGATTTAAAATTGAACTTGTATGAATAAAACTAGAATAGGTGATACAGCAAGAAGATTCAAATCTTTCAAAAGCTTCTAACTGACACTCACTTAACATACCCTAGGGATCTCTGCACTATCATTCACTGTCTAATACATAGGCTAATTGGAAGGCCACAACTAGGGTTTAACCACAAGCAATAATCTTACCATTAACAACATGCATATTTTGCAAAAGGCTTATATTGTGTAATATAGAATAGGAATTAATACAATTCACTAATCCATATTACAAATGTATTACTCTTGGATGCAGAAAATTGAAAAGGAACTTGAACAAATGATTACAATAAGATGTATGGAAAAAGTGGGGCAACTATTTCTTCTCAAAACCTATATACAAGTTACATGTATGAATTTCAAAATCATGGCAAGGAATAGAAAAATCCTCTTGCACAAAATCAAAATTACAAGCACGAACTTACAATGGAATACAAAAACATGAAAAAATAGCTATACGAATAGAAAATTCACTAAAGCTCCTTTCTCCACCAATTTGATCCCCTAAAACATGAAGTAAATCCACCACTAAATAGCCAACATGGCTTATTTAAAAAACTAATTCCCCCCAAAACCCTTCATGATAGATCTCCCAAACTATAGGGCCAAATTAGCACCCTAAATCCAAACCCTAAGCTTTGCACCCCTAAGTTGATAGATAAGAATATATCTTATTACATACTTTATCAACTTTTACCTATTCGAATACATGACATTCCTACCCTAAATGCATTACCACCTTATTTGAAAACCCAAAAACCTAACTTCAAAGGGGATGAAAACTCTTATCAACTTGGCATCATAATTAATCCCAACTCTGCCGACACCACACCACTGTAGTTGATGCAACTGTAGTTTGTTTGATCACCATGGTTTGTAGTCGACTTGACCATCTCAACTTGAAGGGAAAGTTTTGAGACTTCATGACACTAAAGGTACCATCGTGGCAATATGGAGGTAATGTTGATGCAATGGGAACTACAACTGCATTTACTCCATCTGATAGTGGATTTCAAATGTGAGTAAAACACAACACATTTTCATTGGTTTGATTTGTGAGTTAGGGTTTTTGCTTTGTGGCGCCGCCATGTTTGAAACTGGAAACCATGAATCTCTGCAATGTATCCACCTTTTTTCTATGGAGAAAATCTAGTTTCATGAGCTTTAGGAGGGAAAAAGATGTTGTTTTATGCTCACTGTAACACATGGTATCTTTCTGTTGTATTTTACTTCAATAAAGGCCGTGACTTTTGGTCTTCTTTTTCTTTGAACTTGGGCTTCAACTGTAAGTCATCTTCCATTTGCTTGAATTTTGGGAAATTTTGTATTATAGTGTCTTTAAGCCAATACAAATGGTGCCGCATAGTTGTTTGTAACTTGGGTTTCTTGAGCTGATGTTTTACCACTATCACGGGTTTTGAAATGCAATGCATAAAGGAGACTCTGGAATTAATTTATTGTTTATGGCCAGCAATGCAGACTTGGAATGTATTACCACTACAGTCTTGGAATGGTCTCAAGCTGTGGTTGAGATGTCAAGCCCATAGAGAAACACCACTGCTAGTCTAGGAGTGACCTCGAACTATGGTTGAGACATTGAGTTACCATGAACCTCGACCTTCACTGCTTAGTCATCTCAGCAACAACTTGAGACTCATCCCCATTCTGTAGTGTGACATGGAACTGGGGAAAAACACCGTGACCTCTGCTATTTTTTCCTTTGAATGTCGCAGGTTGTCTTTTAGCTTCTTAACTGTTCAGGCTTAGAATTGTCACCCTAAATCAGGCATTAAGGCTTCATGGAAATTCTATCTGACAATGGAAACTTCCTCTAGCTGTGGGTGAACTATGGATGAGGAAGAGTCTTTGGATTCTAGGCCGGTTCCTATTTGGTATGGAATATCACCTCCTGATTGAAAACTGATTTGAGAAAAGGGAGAAAGATTTAAAATTGAACTTGTATGAATAAAACTAGAAAAGGTGATACACCAAGAAGATTCAGATCTTTCAAAAGCTTCTAACTGACACTCACTTAAGATACCCTAGGGATCTCTACACTATCATTCACTTTCCAATACATAGGCTAATTGGAAGGCCACAACTAGGGTTTAACCACAAGGAGTAATCTTACCATTAACAACATGCATATTCTGCAAAAGGCTTATATTCTGTAATATAGAATAGGAATTAATGCAATTCACTAATCCATATTACATATGTATTACTGTTGGATGCAGAAAATTGAAAAGGAACTTGAACAAATGATCACAATAAGATGTATGGAAAAAGTGGGCAACTATATTCTTCTCAAAATCTGTATACAAGTTACATGTATGAATTTTAGAATCATGGCAAGGAATAGCGAAATCCTCTTGCACAAAATTGAAATTACAAGCACGAACTTTCAATGGAATACAAAAGCATGAACAAAAAACTATAGGAATAGAAAATTCACTAAAGCTCCTTTCTCCACCAATTTGACCCCCTAAAACATGAATTAAATCCACCACTAAATAGCCAACATGGCTTATTTCAAAAACTAATTCCCCCCAAAACCCTTCATGATAGATCTCCCAAACTATAGGGTCAAATTAGCACCCTAAATCTAAACCCTAAGCTTTGCACCCCTAAGTTAATAGATAAGAATATATCTTATTACATACTTTATCAAGTTTTATGTATTCGAATACATGACATTCCAACCCTAAATGCATTACCACCTTATTTGAAAACCCAAAAACCTAACTTCAAAGGGGATGAAAAATCTTATCAACTCGGCATCATAATTAATCCCAACTCTGCCGACACCACACCACTATAGTTGATGTAGCTGTAGTTTGTTTGGTCATTATGGTTTGTAGTCGACTTAACCATCTCAGCTTGAAGGGATAGTTTTGAGACTTTGTGGCACTAAAGGTACCATCATGGCAACATGGAGGTAATGTCGATGCAATGGGAACTGCAACTGCATTTACTCCATTTGATAGTGGATTTCAAATGTGAGTAAAACACAATGCATTTTCATTGATTTCATTTGTGAGTTAGGGTTTTTTCTTTGTGGCAGCACCATGTTTGAAACTGGAAACCATGAATCTCTGTAATGTATCCGCCTCTGTTCTGTGGAGAAACTATAGTTTCATGAGCTTTAGGAGGGAAAAAGATGTCATTTTATGCTCACTGTAACACATGGCATCTTTCTATTGTATTTTCCTTCAATAAAGGCCGTGGCTTTTGGTCTTCTTTTTCTTTGAACTTGGGCTTCAACTGTAAGTCATCTTCCATTTTCTTGAATGTTGGGACATTTGGTATATAGTGTCTTTAGGCCAATACAAATGGCGCCACATAGTTGTTTGTAACTTGGGTTTCTTGAGCTGATTTTTTACCACTATCACGGGTTTTGAACTACAATGCATAAAGGAGACTCTGGAATTAATTTATTGTTTGTGGCCAGCACTGCAGACTTCGAATGTATTAGATGTCAAGCCCATAAACTTCAGTTTTGAACAGGGGATGTCTCAGCCACAGCTTCAGACTCATCCCCAGTTCGTAGTGTGACATAGAGAAACACCACTGCTAGTATGGGAGTGACCTTGAATTGTGGTTGAGACATCGAGTTACCATGAACTTTGGCCTTCACTTCTTATTCATCTCAGCAATAGCTTGAGACTCATCCCCATTCTGTAGTGTGACATGGAACTGGGGAAAAACACCGCGACCTCTGCTATTTTGTCCTTTGAATGTCACGGGTTGTCTTTTAGCTTCTTCCTTCAGACACGCGGGCAACAGAACAAGCTATGACTATGTTTTCTCAACCACCATGTGGGTTCTCTTCAGCATAAAAAATGTAATTTATGACTGAAAGGTGCGGTGGATGTATTCGTTTTAAACTCTATGACATCTTTCAGTCATAAGCTTCACATTTTTTTTGCAAGTTGATACAACCATGACTGAAAGTATAAAGAGGATACACCATCAACTTTTCACATACAGATAAGTGATCATTATTACTTTTGTTTGCTATAGAATAGAGATGATGTGAAGCTTGATAACCATGAGGTTTCTTTTGCTGTGTCGACTTTCTCAATGTAATCATTACTTAGTGTTTGATAAATGTTGGAACACTATGCTTGATGTCGACTGTAGCTTAAACATTCATATAACTTTTGAACTAGTCTTTGTTTACCATCGAGCCCATTACAGTAGCACTGCTTAATGTTGAACTTCACTGTCATACCCACATGCTGTCATTCGCAATATTTTGAAATACCCACATGACTTTTGAAATTGCACTTGAAGTTGTCGGTTTTGATGCTTGTCTAAATTTGAAGTAAAACACAGGTTTTTGTACTGTTTAAATGTTTTAGAAAAAATTCTCCTTGCTGTCACAACTTTTAATAAGCATAAAACATGCTTCCCTGTTCAGACTGAACACTCTTTTGTATCAGTTGTGCTCTGTTTTATCTGCAAAGACATGAGATATTTCTCCTCCAGTATGCTTGTAAAACATAACTATTTCTTGTTTAACTGATAATAGTATGAGCAAAACATATGAAACCTGAGTATGTTTAAATTTTTGAAAATGTTAAATGCAGTTAGTGTAAAAACACACTATTTCTTTTAAATGCATACAAGATTTTACTCATGGGGTTCGAGCACGGGCTCGTGACTCCCATGGGTCATTCTCAAAATGAGAAACCCTAATTGGAATATATGTTTTAACATCATTGCATACCCTATACTGTCATCATGAATGTATATTATCTTTTAGTACAGCAGTATAAGATGTATTCGTTTAAACACTCTGCATTCAAATATCTCTTGAAAATTAACATGAAGACATGAATTGTCTCTTTGAAATCAGCATCCATAAGGTTGATAGATAATCACTGACATTCCATTCTTGATGTCTATCTTCAGTGCATGTTTCACCATCATGAAAGAAAACTCATGCTGATACTGAGATTGTTAATTTATGTCCTTATTTGCAGCTTCCATATTTCTTTGTTATGCATATTCTTTTAAAAATTCAGCTTTTTAAACATGAACATAACAACATCATTATGTCATAAAAAATATGCTTGAACATCAAGCCTGTGTTTCTTTCCTCTTGATATTCAAAAAGTGAACCTTTAAATGTTGTCTGAAAGCATAAAGATGTACTTACTATAACAACATTTCTCAAACTCTCTTCTTTTCATGAACGTAGTGGACTTTAGATTCTCGATTCTACATTTCTCCACATTTCTTTGTTCATGTGCCTCTAGTAGCATCTTTTGAATTCCTTCACGTGTTTGCATCTTATCCTTCTTATGCATGTTGGCAATAACCTTCTGAGATGTAAACAATCCCTTTCTGCATGTAATGGCTTATGTGAAGTTTGAGCATGGGCTCGTGACATCCACTGCATTATTTTCCCCTGCTTACTGCATTTAGTCATACATATCTGCCGACTTGCACACAAAACACCATTTAATTTATTAGGTCATCAAATCATATGCATCAATTAACACTTGTGAGTGAATGTATGCCAAGATGACATTCACTCATGAGTGTTGGTTGGTTTGTATCATTTGTTGAACTAGTAGGTTAACCAAATTCTGAAAATCAGTTTCTCGGATGATATGCTAAGTTTGCTCATATATCTGTTTTGATAGAAAAGAATAATATATATCAAAGTGATCATAAATAGTAAAAGGTTTCATGTTTGGAACAAGTCCCTTTAATACTATTTTTCAGATACTATGAATGAATGTGTTCTCATTACATTGTTTTCATCAAATTGATATGTAGTTTTTAGAAAAACTGATTGTATGATGTTTGTGTTGCATGTATTGCTTAGATCCAGCTGGATCAAACACCCCACTTTCTTCTCTTGATGAAGGTAAACCCTAAGGGACCTAAATGCAGATGCATACACTAACCAGGAGCCATGGAGACCTAAATGCAGATGTAGAAACTAACCACAAGGCAATGCATGGGACCCTTACTCCATACTTTCAATTATGCATTCTATTCTGCAATGTACTACTGTTGGTATGAAAAGAAAGATGAAACATCATTTATACCATACATTTTTTTGAATGCACAATGTAATTGATCAATTATAATTTAGAAATTCTTGAGTGTGATCAACTCTTAGAGTACAGATAATAACTTCTGAAAATGAATGTAGTGGTAGAATGTTTATTAATAATATCTGAAGGATAATATTAATGGGACTCTTCAAAAATGCAATTTTTTCCTCTTTGTGGTTACGTTGTTGCAATGCTGAAAATTAGGGTAACAATTATATCATCTTGTTATTTTTTGATATTACATCCTTGTTCTATATTACCTCAAATTTCCTCCATTTGTTGTTCCTTGCACCCTCAAAGAGCATTAGATAGGCATATTTGTCATTTTAAGATCAAAGATAAAGGCCCCCTTTTTTATCCGCGCACACACACACACACACCCACACACAACCTTCACCATGCAGATTTGCCTAAGCACTACTGGGACCTTACCCTGCAACAAATGTACATATGTAGGTACCCAAACCCCTTTCATGAGAATCCCACACAGTCTCATGGATCAATAGGTATAAGTCAATATGCCCTATAGAGATTAATGTATTTCACAATTTGCAAAATATATCGCAGTACTTGCTATCTCTCTCATTTCATGAAGTGCAGGTAGCAGAAAGTAGGTATTTTTCAGATGTGTATTCCTCGAGTGAAGGAAAAATAGGAATGGAAGAAGAAAGTGAGTCATGTAGTATGTCTAAATTAGGAAGATCAACAAGAGGTCAAAAGACTAGAAGGAAATTCAATAAACACATAAAATTTTTCCTTGTTCAAGTGGGGTCATGTTCTTATGATGATGAGAGAAAAGGTGACATCGAGGTGCCCTTTAGGTACCAATATCTACAGAAACAATGGGTCCCCAAGGAACTTCCTCCAATAAACACTGATTTTAGTGTTAAAGGAAAGATATATCGCATTGCACTATCGTCAATACATGGTTTGGGATTATTTTCCATGGATGGCATAAAGTTCTCTTACAATAAAGTTGTCGAGTTGATGGAGTATGTTGGACCTTGTTACGATTACAAAAGTTGGATGTGAATTGTTCAATAAAAAAAAAAGTATGTGTAGGTATGCACTCTCGGAAAATTATATTCAAGAAAAAGACAATGAACAAAGTAAAAGAGTGGCTATATACATTGATGGAAGTCCAAAGCATTAGGGAATATTGTAGGTTTTATAAATAGTACGCGACCTTTGTCAACTATTAAGCAACCCAATTGCATATTTGAGGCGTGCAAGGGAAATCATATATTTCTATGTGTGATAAACTCAATACATGTAGGGGAAGAGCTGCTTGTTGATTATAATTTGAATCATATAGATACAAACAATGTCATTATCAAGGGGGTGCAGGTAGGTACTATGTACCATTAAATAATTGAGTTTTTTTTCCAGCCACATCTAGAGAGTCTCCTCACCATCCACCTCATCTCCATCATCATCTTCTAATGAAATTTATTAATCTAGTCCTTTCTAATTATTGGTTAACTTTAAATAATAAAAAGGGCCACAATATGGAGAAGCCACATAGAGGGGACAATGATGATCCTACAAGCACCTCTTCCCAGTAGGTAAACCTCTTTGTTATTGTACTACAAATTAGATAGAAGGAAAATGTTAAATAGTGTTTTTTTATTATGTTCTTTTCATCAATATTTTAGATTAACTCTAATAGTGTTAGTAAGATTGTTGTCACAGACAGGTGGTCAACAGAGAAAGGGAAAGGAACCCGCAATCCCTCAGGAGGAGTCCTTTGGCGAGGACCTAGAAGTTGATTTTAGTATTTGTGATGACCCAGCCTCTGCAATTAAAAAATGCCTCCAAATAATTTCACAAAGAGTGGCTCAATCGACATCTATATTCCCTCTGACTCCTGAGTCACAAAATAGGGCAATTGCATTGATGCACCGATCTCAAAATTACAGAGTAAGTATTAATGTAATTTTTAATTATAACAAAAGTTCAATAATAGTTTTTATGTTATACTAGTCTTTTATGTTCTTGATACCTTATGGAAGTTACTAGACCTAATTATGACCTTATCTAGGAGTTTGGACCCTGAAAACATCATTTTTATGAAGTTTTAGTCCTTTATGAAATTGAGCATTGATCATATGATTGACTTGATGCTTACAGTAAGTTGAAACAAGGTAGGTTGTGGAGGAATATTGGTACAATATCGACTGATATTCCACTCATTTTGATACATTTCTTGCTAGGTTCTTTTAGTGTGTTGGTCCTCATGAAGTCGCTGCTCTTTGCCTTCTAGTTGTGTGAGAGCTTGGTATTCAATATTTAAGGAAATTTTCTTTGTGGTTGATTAATACAAGCACATTCTGGCCAAGTAATTTCATTGTAGTTGTTAAGTTTCTAGATTGCTGAAGAAAATTTCTTAGGTCAGAAGTTTAAACAATAATTCTTTGGTCAATGTTGTAATAGAAGTTGAAAATAAAGACTAATTCATGTTGTTTATGTTTATTGTTCTACATATTATTATGAGTTTCATTTAAAAGTGTCATATGATATATAAACCATCCAAAACAAGGCTGGAACAATGTTTAGTTTAGAAGTTCTCCTGAATCAGCACTTTGGGAGGACTACAGAAGAAAATAGTAAGTGAAGAAGGTTTAGTCTCTTTGCTAATCAAGAATGATAGTTTTGGTAGATCAAACTCCCGACACACCATCATCCAACATAGATTGAGATGCCTTATCAGAATTCAAATATCAGATCTAAACTTGGTAAGACAAATTGAAGTTAATGAGCAATAAATCACCATTATAACTCAAGAAACATGAATCTCCATATTTTACTCTTTTTTCTTCAAAATAGAATTAAATTTAGCATTTTTCTTACTAAGATATTAATCAAAATTCTAATTTTGGAAGTACAATTATCATTAAGTTTTTGGTTTGCAAATATGAATGAATATTTCACTCTTTCAAAGCATAATTAAAGTAAAGTTTGCAATCTAGAATATAAATATTAGACTTTCACTCTTCCAAACCACAACTATGGTAAAAGTTCTTGAACTAAAAATGCAAATCTTGGGAAGTACAATAATAGTTGAAATTCTCAAACTAGATTATTTAATATTAGCTTTCCACTTTGCAATAAGCACCTACAGGTGTATTCTCCAATTCTGCGTTGGACTTACACTCTTCTTTGTTTGTGATGAAATTGTAAATTTGTTGTGAAACTAGGGTTTTTGGCCCTTCTTGTCCAACAAAGTGTGTGTACGAGGAAGGGGAAAAAGATGTGGCTTTATGTGTGCTGAACGACATCAATGGTGAGTTATTTAGGCTCTTTATTATGTAAATGTTCTACACTGTCAATATAAGTTTAGGATTTTATCTGTTGTTTGATTATTTTGTTTCTCTTTGTTTTTCTTGACCTTTTGATCTTGCTCTCTATCATCATATTCAAGAGAGTGCTGAAATTGTTGCAAGGCTTTTTGGATTGTTTCAAGGCTTGTTGGATCATAAATGGTTTAATAGCAGCCTCTTTTCAAGATTTATCTAGCAAAGAATGGTTCGAGAGAGTTGGAGGGCTCACTATTAAACTAAAATGTAGAAGGTTAGCACTTCACAATGCATAAATAATAGGGTTTACTGTCCCATAGGCTTCTTTTGTCTTGTGGGCGTTGATTGTAGTCATTTCTTGACCCATAAAACTTGATATTAGCTCTTTCTCATGCCTTTGATAACACTGATTTTTTTTTTCCAAAAACAACAATTATGGTCTATTTTCTATTGAGTTTGATCTTGATGCAGTTCAAGAAACTCACCTTGTAACATTGGGGCTCTTGACCTTGTGAGAAATCCATTGCCTTTGTACCCTTCATATTTCTAATTGACATTTCTCTAGGTTAAATATAAATCTAAACTACTTCCTACCCTATATCCTTGGGTTGTATACATACTATAACAACTCACCCTATGTCAATGACACTATTCATTGTAGTAATATTCTCAAGTGAACATTATTGGCTGCACTTTTGGTTTCATCTTCTCATAAATATCGATTTCTTTACTTGTTGATATATTGTCATGCTGCATTTTCACTCATCAACTGATGTATTCTCTATTGCTATTGCTACTCCCACATGATTTATTCTCCTATGATGTATATTTTTGTCATTGGTTTATTCTTATTGTCGTATGACTATTTCAATGCACTTAAAACAATAACACATCTTCCTTAAAGAAACAATCTGAAATGAAAGAAAGAGCTATCTATCATAAGATCTTTCTCAAAAATGCAATTTTCCCCATGAAAAATGACCTCTTTCATGTATGCACATGCTTTGACATTATAATGTCTCTGGTTTGAAAATAATTCTTTGCTTGAATCTGAAACCAATGCTTTTTGTAAACTATGGATTTCATTACATAGTAACTCTATAGAGTAACTCTATTTTGTCAATAAAACAATGCCCTTGAATATTTCTCATGTGAAACATCCATATGATAGCTCTTTTAAATCCACTTTATTGAATTGGAAGGTTTTGATACTGGTGATCTAAATGTCCATTACCTCCCTGATAGTTGTAGCTCTTCATTGAATATGATTCATGATTGTTGTTATGATATTTATGGCTCCAATTACTTTTGGATTAGTAATTGATGTTTTTATACTTGTAGTCCACTGCATTACTTTTTCTTCATGCTTTGTTTGATGTGAATGTCTCTGAATGAATATCTATCCCTGGGATGATTTACTGTTCATGCTACTTATAATTGATGTGCTTCTTCATGAATTTGATACACTTGATAATGGTAGACTCTTTTACTATGTTCATTCTTTTCCTTAACAGTTTCATCATAAATTTAGAAGATAGAGAAAATTAGACTAGTCTATTTCACATTGTCCTTCTCCATATAAAGCTTGTTCAAAATTATTGTGATCACCATTCCATGAAATTTAATTTATCATAATGTACCTTTTTATTTTGAGCCATATGATTACTACCTTCCTATGATGAAACAAATGATGAAATAATTATTCTTTACTTTGTATACTTTCATTGCTCTTTGACATGGTTGCTTAAGGATTCAAACTTTGTTGCAAATATCTTGTATCTTTCCTTCTGAATATCACATCACTTTATAACATCATTTTTTGTCCATTGGATATGAACATTTTTCCTTTATGAAACCATGCTCTTCCTTTCTTAAGAACCATAGTTCTGAATGTTGATAACTGGCCAGTGTAGAGGTAAATGACTGTCAAAATAGATGGAAATGATTGTCCCTCTTGCATTGTTGATTACCAGTATTAAAAATAGATTCAAGGTCCTGCTTCATGCACATGATGTATAATATATATCCCTTGAAGTAAACATTACGCTCCTCCTGCAGACCTTGTAACCATGCTTTCTCTCTAAAACAACCTCTCATGACTACTTTCATTAATTGCAAGCCTTTCTCTTATATAAAAATCCTTACATACACCTGAAACTTTATTTTAGATCTCTTGGTGGAACCATAACTTTGAACTATTTCTTATAGCTGTCACAATGTAAAATTACAATAACACTACATAATTTGAAGTTGTCCTTTTGAATGAAGATATTGTTTACAAAAACTGCACTTCTAGATTGATCACACTTTGCATCTGAATCTTCTAATTGTGTCATGTTAACAGTGACTTATTTTGATGGGTTTTATGAGACATCTCTGATTCTCCTAATGTTGAACTATGACTAGATATCTCACCCATTTTGACCATTGTCTTCAATAATGATGAGCTTAATTGCATTTTGAAGATTCTTGTTATGTCTCTTTAAAACCTCACCTTGTGCTTACTGTTTCATAATGAATACAAAGATCACAATCGACCCCATTGATTATTTTCTATATATGTACTCTATAATTTCAATCTCATACATAACAATTGTATCCTCCATTAAATATTTTTCACTTAAATTTGATTCTGTAACAAATCAATGTACTTTTGATTGTCCTCCACATGATTTTTGGAAACATTGGGTTACCCCTTACTCACAAGTAAACTTTGCTGAAATTTTTAGTAGGAATGTGCTCATTGTATCTATCTGATTTGATCAGTATCTTGATGGACTTCTCTCCCTAATCTATTACAGTGGTCATCTCTCCTTTCATAATACATGTTTCTTTCTCAGATAGTCAATACAACACCTTTCATAGCATTTGAAATATGATGCTTCACATTCAGTATCCTCTGTTTGATAATCACATATGTTGTCCTTAGTACTTCTTTTGCCAATCTACATCAATATGTGTATAGTTGGAAGGTTTCATATTAGAATAACATGTCCCTTCAACAACTTGATGTTTATTTCAAGAGTTTGTCCTCAATCAATGCCTCTTATTCACTTCATGTAGATTTGGACATTTTCCAAAGAAATGAGTGTTCATGTTGTGCCACCTCATACAACTCTGATAGCGAATTTTCTTGCCTTTTGGCATTACCCAAGACAATGATTACGATTAATTTTTATTTTTAATCATTGTTTATGGAACATTTTGATCAACGCTCTCGCGAAAAGATGTGGTAATAATCTAAACTTAATATAAGTAATAGGAAGTTGAATGAAATGTAACCAGTGCCTTCGTGGTCTTTATAGGGGAAAACTCAATGGAGAAGATTTTTTTGGGTATAGAAATGGAAATTATCATGTACATCACTAGTTCAAAACCTTTGAAGGCCATGGGGAGATCAACTTCAATGTAAGAAAATTATATGGAAAGAATGAACACGTTAGATTGTTCTGATGGTCTTGCTTCTCTCTGCAAGATTGGTTAGATGAAACAATCATGTCCTCTTTTTCAAATAATAAATGCCTTCAATGTAATTAATTGGAAATTGATATTAAATACCTTTTAGTTTTCATTTGATCATATTTGTATTCAATTATTAATTGACAATTTATATTAATTATCTTTTAATTATCATTAGAGTTGCTAAATGTGTGACAACTAGAACCATCTTTTGTTTATATTAAGTTTAACTACGCCCTTAAGGAGTGACCCAATTAGCTACTGTGTGGAATACAACAGTTTCACCTATAGATTACTTGATCCCACTGTAACAATAAATGGCATCCCATTCTGCACCTCTTACAAGTTTTAGGTTCGATTCTCCAAATCACCATGAAAGTTTTCTTCACATCTATTTGCTAAATCTCAAGGTCAATAGTTGTCACAATAGACAAAAAGAATCACCTAGATGCCAAATCTTATCAATCATAAAAGAAACCTATCATAATCAATTCCCTTGTGCTTCTCAACACTACCATCAGAATAAATCTTCCTTTGGACAACCAACCGACAAGTTTAATAATACCTTTGGACTATAGCTTCTTACCTAATGAATAAATTTCCTTCCTCAATTTTTTCTATAGCTTCTTACCTAATGAATAGGTTTCCTTCCTCAATTCTCAAAAGTTCGATCTTGTTTGATTATTATATGTATCTTGTCTTCATGTATTGGATAAATATCATACAAATCTTTGGTCATATATTTCATTATGAAATCGTCTATACATATGGATTTGTCATCGACATTCTTAAATAGTTAAAGGTAATTTTTTAATAGTTGTTTATCATTTCAAATATATAAATATAGGTAACTTAACTGTTTGAACTTGGTTTTATAAAATTGATAAGTTTAGGATATAATCTTATTTATTTTATTTGAATTGTTTCTTAATATTTTCTAATATTCCATGCTTTGAGTCTTTCTATTTTATTCGTACATTGATGAGAATCAATGATCAAGAGTTTTTACATTCTGAGAAGATCTATATTCAGTGGAGGCTAGAAGGGATAGTGGATATTTGCTAGATGTCTAAAATTATAGAGAATATATTCTTTACTGCGCTGAGGTGGGACAAAAGTGAGGATGAGGGTTTCCAGATTGAGTACCAGTCCAGAGATGATGATTTAGTAACCTACTTCTATAAAACATTCACAAATATTCCTTCTTTGGCCTCCACTCATACCTCTTCTCAAAATCTGGACTAAAGATAGCAGAGCTCAAGAGACCATAATAGTTGGTCTTCGTCTTTGGTCCATACGATTGAGGAAACATTTTATATTTTGTTAGCTCATCAAATGCGGGGATCTGAAAGAATTTAATAGATGTTAAATTCATAGATAACATCCATTATTTAAGTTGATTTTGCATGAATTTATCTACTTTGCAGACTTGTAGACTATGAGGACAACAAGAATGAAGCATCCCCTCCTGTGGTGTGAGAAATATAGGCCATGGGAGGAGATGTTTCTTTATCTCTGTCCTTTTAGTCTACAAGTGCGTGAAGTAAATAAATTCATGCAACACCAACTTAAATAATATGTTATCATGAAAATAATCCCCGTATTTGATGAGCTAATGAAATATAAAATGTTTTGTCAGTAATATGGACCAAAGACAAAGACTCTCTATGATGGTCTCTTGAAATTTGTTAGCTTTAGTGTGCCAGGCCATCGCTATTTTGATGCTTGTGACATCTACTTTGACAATAGTGCTATATGTACGATGGGACTTCTTGTCAAAAAGTCATTACATTCTCATTGGCATTCCTGCAGGTTTAACGTCAGATAGATTCAAGTTTTGACAACTATGCTCGACGGTAGTGCTATACGTCCAACGGGTTGTTGTTTTGGAAAGTCACTGCATGTCCATCGCCCTTCCGACAGGTATAATGTCGGATAGAGTCCATTTTTTACAGAACTTTTTGACGAGATTGCTATACGTCTAATAGGTTTTCCTATCAGATAGTAACTACATTTCCATCAGTATTATGACAGGTTTAACGTTTGAGAGACTCTATTTTCTAACAATATGTCCATCGGAGAGTCCACACATTTCATCGGCATTCTGATAGATGAACCGTAAGAACTGACATAGTAATTTTATATTAGCGTGGTGATTTCTGATGGATTTCTCAGTTGAAATACCGATGGTCACCACTTCCATCACAATTTCCAATGCAATAACCCCGGCAGATGTATCTGATGACATGTAACTGATTGAATGTTTGATAATGTTAAGTTGAAGATAATGCAAGGCATTAAATCAGTTAATGGTTTGTATTGTCATTGATGTCAACTTGATATCATCTGTATGGTCATGTACATAATGCCAAAGACTTCAGAGAATCAATGGAACAAAGCTTATGCTTTCAACAATGCATAAATGTCAAGTATTCACCAAGTGACAGACAACACCAATGGAGTGCACACCATCGGTAAAGGCAAAGAAGAAAAGTCACAGTGATACCTGATGAGCAGAAGACAGTGTTGCCAAATGAAGCAAAACCACAGGATGCTCGACGAGCTAAAAATAGACTTTTCTGATGAGTAAAATCCAATGATGCCTGATGGATGGAGATCCCCAAGCTAACTAGAGTCACACCGATGGAACTAGTAGTTGTCACTAATGACTAACTATAGAGTTGACTGACAAAACAGAGAGTTCATAAAACAACAAATTATCTAGCTGGCAAGAGCTAAAGATAGACTTAACTGGTTGTTTTCTTTGTTTTATCCGACCAGAGTTAAGTAATTGATTTAAAGCTGATTTATATAGTTGACATGAAGATAACTATGAGACAAATTAGGAGTTATGCTTTAAATCAAATTGGCTAGACTGTTTTTCACGCCAAGAATCAAGAATCAAGAATCAAGAAATGGTGAATATCATGTCTATATAAGAGACAAGCTTAATTCATTTCCATATGCATGGAAAGGGGAGTGAATAGAAAGAGGATGTTGAAGAGAAAATGATGAAGAAGAACTTCATACAGTCATGATCAATCAAGCTAAAGGAGAGCTAAATAATTCCATAGATACCGATGAACAGTGAAGCACAGCATCACAGAGCAGAAAGTGTGGAGCACAAAGAATTGAATTGATACATTGATCAGAGAGGTAATGTACTTAAATAGATTTGAAAATCTGCAATTCAAAGTTGAATTAGAAATATATCATAGTGTTTTAGTTTAACCATTGAAGCATCAAGTCTCTTAACCAAGCAGGACTTAACAGTCTTCTATATATTGAGGTACATCCCAAGGAGTGCCAAAAAGGTTGATTCATAAAAGTAGCTTTGGACTTGCCTGATACCTATTGATAGTCTAAGAAGGAGGCTGATTCAAGGATGGTAGCAATAGATTCCCGATACTAAGTGACAACCTCTATGTATAAAATCCTCTAACAAGGTCACACTTAACATTGTGTTTGTAACCTTTAACAGGGTTGGCTCCTAGCAGGGCTCACTTCAGAAGAGTGAAAATTTGGGGTACTATTCCCAGTGGTTTTTCCCTTAACAGGGTTTCCATGTTAAAATCCATGTGTTATATGTGTATAGTTTATTACTTTACTATTTTACATTTCACATATGCATTTCTAGATTGATTGGTATACTTTGCTTATTTATTGAGTTTCAATAAATAGTTTTACTGCTTATCGGTAATCAAGGAGAATAAGGACAGATAAGGAAAACCAACAGACATTTAATCATTATAAGTATTTCATGGCATGCATCTTGTAGGGACATAATAATCTGAGGTTTATTTGATTGGTGGTAAATAGTTGAAGGATAAATTTTGAGGCCACTGATTCACCCCCCCTCTCAGTTACTACTAACAATTGGTATCAGAGCTTGTGTTCTCAGAAGGAAGGTTTCAACACCTAAGTAAGGATCACAAGATGAACAGACGAGATGTGCCCAAGTTGAACAAAGAAAAATTTTCTTCATGGAAAATCAGGATAAGACTTCACTTATCAGGTATTGGTAATGATGTTACTCAATTACTAGATACTGAATATGTTTTGCCTACATGAGTACTAACAGTAGATTAATTGAGAGAGAAGCATGAGCATAACTGCATGGTTATAGAACTTTCTTCCTCACTCTCTGATGCTGAATTTGAAGATGTCAAGGATTGCAAAATCGCAAAGAAGATGTGGGACAAATTGAAGCTTGTACATGGAGGTGATACAAATGTTCTGAGAGCCAAGGCAGAAAGCCTTAGAGGAAGTTTTGATGATCTCAGAATGAAAGAAGGAGAAAACATCACACAGTACAACACACGGATAAAAGAAGTAGTCAATGTTATACGAGGTGTTGGAGGTACACTTGAAGAGGAGACAGTGGTATGTAAAATTTTAAGAACCTTATTGCCTGTATATGCTATTAGAGTTTCTGCCATTCAAGAAATGAGAGCAGTAGAAAACAATACAGTTACTCTTGATAATTTAATTGGTAGACTGATTTCATTTGAGATGAATAACTTTGACAATAGGGTCTTACCAAACTTAGAGTCTGCATTTAAGTCTTCTATGAAAATAAGCAAATCAAGTCATAGACACTCATCTAGAAGAGATAGTGAAAGTGAAAGTGAAGAAGAAGATCAAGATGAAATAGAAGCACTTATGGCTAGAAGAATGCAGAGAGGCAAAGGTAAATACAAAGGCAAGTTACCACTTGTATGCTTTAATTGTAAAGAGATTGGACACTTTGCTGCAAGATATCCTAACAAAAGAAAAGATGACAAAAGTAATGATAGATCTTTTGAGAAGAAATCTGACAGAGGTGATAACAAAGATTACAGAGGTTACTAATAATTAGAAAGAAGAGATACCCGAGACAACAAGGATAAAGGCAAGAAGGCTAGCTACCTAGATGCTTGCAAAGATGAAGATACTGACACCGAACCTGATGAAGACATCGAGGTGGTATTTGTAGCTATGAAGGATGATTCAGATGAAGATGAAAGGTATGTAGAAACTGCACTCATATCTAAGGTTAGAAATAATGACATCTCGATTATAGATAGTGGCTGCACTCACCACATGACTGGTAACAAAGAAAATTTTAACACTTTTGAGTATTATAATGGTGGTACAGTAAGAATGGGTAATGATACACCTTGTCTAGTTGAAGGTAAAGGAACAATAATGTTGAATAACTTGATTAAATTTGAAAATGTTTATTGGGTAAAAGGATTGAATTATAATATAATGATCAAGATAATGTGCAAGGTAATGAAGAACAAAATAAAGATCAAAATAATGATCAAGCTGATAGACAAAGAACTGTACCTGTACTTGCAAGATATGTAAGAAGGAACCATCAAAAGGTCCAGATGATAGGAGATAAGAAACTTGGTACAAGAACAAGAAGTAAGTCTTTAACCTCAAATTGTTTAATTTGTGAGTTTGAGCCAAAATCTGTCAATGCTGCACTAGATAATGAGGAATGGATAAGTGCTATGAATGATGAGATTGACCAGATTGAGAAGAAAAAAACATGGTCACTTGTGCCAAGACCAGATGACAAGAATGTCATCAATACAAAATGGATATTCAGGAATAAGCTAAACAAGAATGGAGAAGTGACAAGGAACAAAGCAAGACTTGTATGCAAAGGGTATGCACAAGAGGAAGGTATAGACTATGGAGAAACCTTTGCATCGATTGCTAGGCTAGAAGGAGTAAGAATAGTACTTTCTTATGCTGCATATAAAGGATTCAAAGTATATCAAATGGATGTCAAGTCAGCATTCCTAAATGGAATACTTGAAGAAGAGGTATACATTGAACAAATAGAAGGGTTTGTCAATCCAGACAAGAGAAACATGGTATGTAGACTTCACAAAGCCCTGTATGGATTGAAAAAATCTCATAGGGCTTGGTATGAATGAATTCATTCCTATCTAATTAGTATTGGATTTATAAGGACTAGTGAAAATAGTAATCTTTATTTGAAAGAAGATACTGATGCTAACACTTTGATTGCTGAAATATTTGTTGATGACATCATATTTGGAGGCAATGATATGCTATGCAAATCATTTTCTGCTGAGATGAGAAAAGAGTTTGAGATGTCTATGTTTGGAGAGATCAAGTTCTTTCTTGGTCTACAGATCATTCAACAAAGTGAAGGTATTTTCATTACACAGTCCAAATACATCGAAGAGGTCCTGAAAATATTCAAGATGGAAGATTCCAAACTATTTTGAACACTGATGGCTACTGGATGTAAGTTGACAAAGGAAGACAAGACAACAGAGGTAAATCAGACTTTGTACCAATCAATGATTGGAAAACTCATGTATGTTGTACACACTAGACCAGATATTGCACATGTAGTAGGAATTGTTGCTAGATTATTTGCTAACCCCAGGGAATCACATATGACTGCTGTGAAAATAATTTTAAGATATCTAAAGAATACTGAGGATTTTGGCTTATGGTATAGAAGAGAAGGAAAATTTGAACTTAAGGTGTTTACCGATGCTGATTGGGCTGGAAATATTGATGACCAGAAGAGCATAACTGGAGGATCATTCTTTATGGGTGACAGACTTGTCACATGGATTAGCAAGAGGCAGGGATGCATCTCTCAGTCTACTGCAGAAGTAGAATATGTTGCTACTGCTGCAAATTGCTCAAACATTGCATGGATCAAATAGTTGCTGGAAGGTATGCATATGAAGATCTCAGAACCAGTGATTATCTATTGTGATAACACCAGTGCAATAAACATTTCCAAGAATCTAGT
>MU225467.1:52543-80637 GCA_018584345.1 Thuja plicata | reverse complement strand
ATCTATTGTGATAACACCAGTGCAATAAACATTTCCAAGAATCTAGTCATGCATTCCAAGACTAAACACATTGCAATCAAGTATCATTATTTAAGAGAACAAGTTCAAGAAAAAGAGGTGATACTTGGATATGTGCAATCAAAAGAACAATTAGTTGATATCTTCACCAAGACACTACCCAAGGATACGTTTGAGTACTTGAGAAAGAGACTAGGGGTCAGACCCTTGTCTACCAGTCAGTAAAAGACTAAAGGCTGCATCAACCTACATATTATCAAAATATCATTCAAGTTGATGCGAGCAAAAAGATGAACTTCAAAGATACATCTATATATAGAGAGGTATATATCAGAACCAAGCACCAGAGCATATTAATATATTGCTGATGAATAAGGGAAAATCAAGGAATATATTATGGATGGAGAGAAAAGATTGTTTGACATGAATGTCAGATATCTATAAAAATATTTGTTTGGCATTGTTGTCAAAGGGAGAGAGATTATCCATATTAGCACATTCTTTTGAAAAAGAGAGAGATTATCCATCATCAGATTACTCCAATAGGGAGAGATTATATCCTTAGGGAGAGAAAATTGTATGAAAGTTTATACAAAGGGAGAGTTGCTTAAAAGAGAAAAAGAAATCATAAAAGAGAGAACATGAAAAGGAGATAATTTGACACAAGAAGAAGACTCGACACATCAGAAAGTAAAAAGATGCAAGAATCAAATCTAAGCTAAAATAGAGCTTACCGGTGATCAGACATTTATCGGTTGACAGAACAAAATGATTGGTAGTTTGATAAATCTCAACTGTTGGATTTCATATTCTATTAGAAATAGTATAGTGTGATAATATATTGTGTTTCCATCAATGCCAAAGGGAGAGATTGATGATATGTAACTGATTGAATGTTTGACAATGTTAAGTTGAAGATAATGCAAGGCATTAAATTAGTTAGTGGTTTGTATTGTCATTGATATCAACTTGATATCATCTGTATGGTCATGTACATAATGCCAAAGAATTCATAGAATCAATGGAATAAAGGTTATGCTTTCAACAATGTGTAAATGTCAAGTATTCACCAAGTGACAGACAACACCGACGGAGTGCACACCATCGGTAAAGGCAAAGAAGAAAAGTCACAGTGATACCCGACGAGCAGAAGACAGTGTTGCCCGACAAAGAAAAACCACAGGATGCCCGACGAGCTGAAAATAGAGTTGCCCAATGAGTAAAATCCAATGATGCCCAACGGATGGAGATCCTAAAGCTAACTGGAGTCACACTGATGGAACTGGAAGTTGTCACTGACGACTAACTATAGAGTTGACCGACAGAACAAAGAGTTTAGAAAATGAAAAAATATCTAGCTGGCAAGAGCTAAAGATAGACTTAACTGGTTGTTTTCTTTATTTTATTCAATCAGAGTTAAGTAATTGATTTAAAGCTGATTTATACAGCTGGCATGAAGATAACTATGAAACAAATCAGGAGTTATGCTTTAAATCAAATTGGCTAGATTGTTTTTCACGCCACAAATCAAGAATCAAGAAATGATGAATATCATGTCTATATAAGAGACAAGATTAATTCATTTCCATATGCATGGAAAGGGGAGTGAATAGAAAGAGGATGCTGAAGAGAAACTGATGAAGAAGAACTTCATACAGTCCTGATCAATCAAGCTAAAGGAGATCTAAAGAATTCTACAGACACCAATGAACAATGAAGCACAGCATCACAGAGTAGAAAGTGTGGAGCACAAAGAATTGAATTGATACATTGATCAGAGAGGTAATGTACTTAAATAGATTTGAAAATCTACAATTCAAAGTTTCATTAGAAATAGATCATAGTGTTTCAGTTTAACCATTGAAGCATCAAGTCTCTTAACCGAGCAGGACTTAACAATCTTCTATATATTGAGGTATATCCCAAGGAGTGTCAAAAAGGTTGATTCATAAAAGTAACATTGGACTTGCCCGATACCTATTGACAGTCTAAGATGGAGGTTGATTCAAGGATGGTAGCAATAGATGCCCGATACTAAGTGACAACCTCTATGTATAAAATCCTCTAACAAGGTCACACTTAATAGTGTGTTTGTAACCTTTAACAGGGCTCACTTCAGAAGAGTGAACATTTGGGGTACCGGTCCCAGTGGTTTTTCCCTTAATAGGGTTTCCATGTTAAAATCCATGTGTTATGTGTGTATGGTTTATTAATTTACTATTTTACATTTCACATATGCATTTCTGGATTGATTGGTATACTCTGCTTATTTACTGAGTTTCGGTAAAAGTTTCACTGCTTATCGGTAATCAAGGAGAATAAGGATAGATAAGGAAAACCGACAGACAATTAATCATTATAAGTATTTCATGGCATGCATCTTGTAGGGACATAATAATATGAGGTTTATCTGATTGGTGGTAAATAGTTGAAGGATAAATTTTGAGGCCACTGATTCACCCCCCATCTCAGTTATTACTAACAGCATCTATCGAATGGTCGACAAATAGGCATTGCAATTTCGACAGATAACCACCAGAATTTGGCCTCAAATTTACTAGTGTGGATGTGCATCCTTGTTATCAAATTCTCTATATACATGCTATTTATGTTGAAGAAAAGAATCAAATTCATTAGAATTGAATAATGCATGAAATTAGGGTTAGTTTTATTCTGGATACTTATGAGGCCTTAATGCATCCTGTTGATAACATACTAAATATAGTCAAAATATGTATTGACGTGGGAGTTTTGGATATCCATGATGATCATCAATAAATCTGCAGGCATCTTCTCAATATGTCCATCAATCTCCAATACTCTATACAACCCATAAGCTATATAATTCATGTAGAATATTAAATCCTTGAATTCATATGGCACACCTTTAGAGGAAGGCATTGGGGCTATATAATTTCTATTCAACCTAGGCACATGAGATTGGATCAAAATATTAACCACATTGACCTCTTAGGTATATTTTTTTTTCAATTTGGTCAGGTCAATCTCTATAGAAGAATCATGGTATATACCAAAGGCTTTACTAAAGGAAGCCCTATATAAGGTGACTATGGTTTTTTCATCGTGTTTCCTGATAGTTTTAGAAATAGTGTCATATCTTTCAGCCAATTCAACCAGCAAGTCTTCATCTAGGAAGACATCTGGGACTATTAACTTGGCTAGACCTAATGTCCAGTGGTTTGACATAGGGATTTTCCTATCCTTATTACTTTGAAATTAATTGAAAAAGTGATAACCAGAGCACCTAGGAGTGATGGGATCCCTACAATTTGACATATAATTAGAGAAGTATTCATCGTTTACCTTTTTATTCTGGTTGGTTCCAGGAAGTAGAGAAACAAACTCATATGAGTAATTTATCTTCCCCTTCTATTCTTCTTCTGTATCCTTTCCTTCACCAATGATTGAAACCCTACTTGATTCTGCTCGACTCATCTTTAAATTATCCTTCTCTTTGAAACAGATTTCTCTCAATCTCTTTGGAACTTATGCAATTTTTGCTCTGTTGCTCTAAAAACTTTGGTAAGAAGAATGTACAAAGGTTGTGTCTATTTATAATTGAGTCATCATTGCATTAGTATAGTCAAGAACCTAGCAACCATTGTTCAATCACTTTTGTAATAAATCCACGGGTATTGAAATCAAGTCTGAGCTAGCCGTGGTGCTTGAAGTTGACAGGTAATTGAATTTGAATGCTTGGCTGGAAAAAGTCACGAGTGATTTTCATCTTTTAGAACCTTTTTTATGTTAAAATGCTCAAGACGATATTTGATTGGCCTAATTTTCTTTCCTTTTTACAGCTCAGCAGATTACTTGTACTTTGTTAGGATCTCCAATCTTTATTAACCCTTCTTTTTATATTATTTCCTTGGAATGACGTGCAAACAGGATACTCAAGACTTTACTGCACTGATCTCTACCATGGTCTATCTAGAGATTATGCGACTACACTATTCTCCAAGTCTCTGAATGTTTCCTTTGACCTGGGTTATATTACGATATCTAGCACCAAGCACAAATCTTGTATCTCATCAATGGTTCTTGCTAAGTCACTAAATGACTTGCCTAACCTTGATTTCATTCTAAGATTCAGCGCTGGCCACACATTTTAACTTTAATATACCTCTAGTTCACCTTTTGACAGTGGGTAACTCATCTCTTTGTATCTCTAAATCTCACAATGAACTTTACTAGGCTTTTCTTTGACCATGATCAAATCTAGAGATTCAGAGATAAAGGAAACTCCAAGTTGTTGAATGAAATTCTTAACTTGAGTCTCATCTAGAGATCTAGCACTAGTTGTTCATCTGGGAAGAGATTGACGATCCTCATTAAGTCTCTAAGATTTTAAATTAACCTTAGTTCCATTCAGAGATTCGTCGACAAGGTGAAAGGATAACTATGTTCTGACTCTGAGTCTATCTGGAGATTTAGAGATAACTAAGATCTCTGAATCACTGAATGATTTGACTAACTCAAGTTTTATTCAAAGATCACGTGCACACCACAAGATCTAAATCATATAAATGGTCTAGATCTTTCCTTTATCAACTCATCTCTGAACTTTATCTTGACTGAAGTCATCTAGAGATTACACGCAAGAAGGCATCGTTGAAGTACTAATTTTAACTTGACCAGACTTGTCTTTTTCCTAGTTTGACTTGGAGATTATGCGACAAGGTAATCTCTAAGTCACTGAATTCATTACTTAACCTTGATTATATTTGGAGATCATGTGCCAGCCACACGATGAGATCTTTATCTACATCTTGCACTGAATACCTGAATCATTCTGTACTTGATAAATTTATCTAGAGATTACGCAATAACCCTTGCTCTTGATTTACAATCCATGGTTCATACTTGATTTCATAATCCTTTGCACTAACTCTAGTCTATTCTGAGATAAAGGCTATCTCACAATCTCCCAATTTTTGCACTAAATCTAGTCAAGTCTAGAGATTCAGAGATAAAGCAGTCTCTGAATCACTGAATGATCTATCTAGCCTTGGGTTTACTTTGAGACTTGATGAACACCAAACATTTCTTTATCAACTTAGAAATGTGTCTGCATCTTTGCTCATTACCTCTTAATCGCTAAATGATTCATGACCTCTTGACATTTTCTATCAATTCAGCGCTAGACACACATCTCTGTTCTAATCAATGGTCTAGATTCTTTCTCAGAAA
The DNA here is from genome assembly GCA_018584345.1 of Thuja plicata. NCBI lineage: Eukaryota > Viridiplantae > Streptophyta > Pinopsida > Cupressales > Cupressaceae > Thuja > Thuja plicata. The sequence goes on along the minus strand of MU225467.1, from coordinate 75,408 downwards.
ACTTGACTTGGCTTTGAAATAACTACACTGACTTTGATTCATCTGGAGATTCAACGACTGAATAGATTTTGAAGTCGCTAAATGTTTCTTTTAACTCAGGTTTTATCTAGAGATCACACACTAGAGCCCTCAAATCTTTCTTTGATCAACAATCAATGCTAAGTCTTTGAATGTTTCTGTACTTGACCAATTTTCTACAAGATTAAGAGACAACCCTTGATCTTTCTTTTAATCCAACATTTGCACTAAATCTCAAGACCATTCTCTTAACTATACTTTGATTATGAGATCACGCAACCAAGTTATCTCTGAATCTCGCAATAAACTTCACTAGACTTTCTCTAACCATAGGTTCATCTAGAGATTAAGAGATAACTGAAACTCCAAGTCACTGAAAGATTTACTAACTCTGGAGCTAAATGAGAGATTACACACTAAACACATGATCAAAACAAGGATAGAACAAGATCGATGGCTCTCTCCTGATCGCTGAATAAAATCTTAACTTTGGCTATTATTTGAAGATCACACACTAGATGCTCATCTGAAATGAGATCAACGATCCTCGCTAAGTCTTGGAAAGAGTGACTTAACTCTGATTCCTTCTAGAGATCTATAGACAAAGAAAAAGATAACTCTATCTAGATCTTGGGTTAGATTACGAGATCATGAGATAAAAGCTATCTCACAATCGCTAAATGATCTGTGTAACCTAAGTTAAGTCATGAGATCTACCACTAGCCACACAATGAAAACTGCATCCATGGTCCTCGCTAAATGTCGCATTGTTTGAGCTGACTTCCTCTTTGTCTAGCGATCACACGCAAACCACATGATGAAAACAAGATCGACCGCCTGCACTTAATCTCTGAATCCATAAGAGAATATTCCTTTCATCTTGAGATTAAGAGATAAAATCTTGCGCCAAGTCTCCAGAACATAAATAATATTTGGTCTTGATCACGATATTAGGAGATAAAGGAAAGGATAAAAAGGCACATGACTTAAAAACACTTAAGTTACTCGACAAAAGTAACTTCAAAATAGAACAAGGTCATGGGGTCTAGGGTTTTGCATGGTAAGACTCAAAAGGGATTAGGGTTTAAGGTTTTCATTCACTTTCAGTACCCCATTGCTTTGGGAAACATACACTTTTAGAAAATTTTGAGGGTAGATTTGAAAACACTTTGAAATTTAGGGGATAAACTGACATTGGGAACCAGAACTTTTAGCAAGACACAGAAAAACTAGAAATAGACCCAACAATGGCTCTATCTGAGGATGCTTGAATGAAAGTTCATAGAAAGAATTACAAATCTCTGGGAGGTAGACCAGAACTTCACTAACCTACCATAAAAAAAAAAAAACCTGGAAAGAAACACACAAAAGAAAGCAAACACAGACGTACATAGAATACATGACTACTGTGCATGGAGAGAAGAGTTAATTGAAGAAAGGTTTTAAGAATTTTCCATGCATTGGCAATACAACCACCTCACCATCCATATTCTTTAGATGATATGAATCCTTTCCAAAAACTTGGTGAATAATAAAGGGGCCCAACCACAAGGACTCAAAATTTTTGTGTTTTCCCTTTTCTTCAGCCCTTGCATTCCATTGAAGAACCAAGTCACCAAGCTAGAACTTTCTGTCATTTGTTCTCTTATCAAAAATATATTTCATTTTTTTCTACAATTTAATATTTTCTCTTTGAATGTCTCTTCTCACTTCATCCAATTCCACTAGTTGAACCATTCTATTTGACATATGCTCAGAAACTTCTAAACCCTCATCTTGGATGAATTTATAAAGAGGGAGAAAGTTTTTCATAGGAATTCTAGACTAGATAACATATACTAGTTCAAAAGGAGATTTTCCTGTAGCCCTTTTCACAGTAATTTTTTCTGCCCATAAGGCAAGCTTCAATTTTGCATGCCATGCCCTTTTTTTATTTTCTAGGGTCTTTTTCAAAATTTGCAGAATACTTTTGTTACTAGATTCTACTTTTCCATTGGCTTGTGGGTGGTAAGGGGATGAATATGAAATAAAAATCCCCATTTTAGAAAAAAATCAACAAATTCTTCTGATCTAAAACACATGGCATTATCCATTACAAGTTTAATAGGAACGCCAAATCTAGTAATCACATTATTCATCAAAAAGTCAATGACCAATCTGCTTGTAGCCTTCTTAGTTGGAATTGCTTCAACCTACTTAGTAAAGTAATCAGTAACAACCAAAATTCAACTATTTCCCCCACTTGATTTCTCAGCAAACTCTCCAATGAAGTCCATCCCCCACATGGAAAAAGGTGCTTCTGCAACTGCATGATTCAGCAATAGAGCACATGAGAAATTCAGTTTACTAGAGAACCTTTGACATGGTTCACATTTCCTAACAAAACCATGGGCATGTTTAAACAAATAGCCCCATTAGTAGCCAACCCTTAAGATTTTATGAGTTGTTGCTCTGGCTAAGTAATGTCCTCCACATATCGTAGAATGCATTTCTCTCAAAACCTTTTGAGATTGTCTGTTGTCCAAACACAATAAAAATATTCCATCCCTACTTTTCTAGTACAATTCACCATACAATAGTACATATCTCTAATCTTGTAATCTCAGGCTTCTCCTTTGGTCGTCACTCAAACTCTCTAGGCAACTTGCATTTTTAAGAAAATACATTATGTTAGTATACCAGGGTTGCATTTTAATGCTTGTAACCATTTTTCTATAGGTATTAACATTATTCACTTGGACTAGATCCAAATTCTCTTATGTCATTAACTTATCTAGTCCCAATCCCCTTATCAGCTTAGTAATATGGATTTCCAAGTCTAACTCCTGAATCTTATTAATCTATTTACATATTTTGCAGGTTACTTCACTTTGGAACAATATATATTTTACTGTAGCATGAGGAACATATGCATTGACTTTAGCACACATTAGATACGGTCTAAATGCCTTAACTTCTTTCACCAATACATAAGATTGCTTTTCCATCAATTGATAATTCAACTCAGTTGATTGTACTGACTTACTAAAGAATGTTATTGGGTACTCAAATTCGTCCTCATCTATCTGCAATAGCACTGCTGCAATAGTGTCAAAAGATGAAAATGTAAATAGAGAAAAAGGTTTAGCATAATTAGGAGAACTTAGGACAGGGGCTTCTTGAATTGCTTGTTTAATTTTTTCAAAAGCTTCTTGTGCCTCCTGGTCCATTCAAACTTTACATCTTTCTTCAATAATTTGACTAGCTCTGCAAAGTTGGCAATAAATCGCGTAAAAAAAATAATTTTTCCCAAGAATGATTGTACACCTTTGAGGTTTTTAGGAGAAAGTACCTTCTAAATAGCTTAAACTCTTTCTAGGTCTATTCTTACCCCTTCCTTTGATACTATATGGCCCAAGAGTTTTCCTTTCGTAACAGTTCAAATTGACATTTTCTTGTGTTCAGTGATATACCATATTCCAGTGCTTTGACTAAGACCTTCTCCAAGTGACTAAAATGATCTTATGCTCTCTTTGATAAGGTAGTCAAATAATCTTGGTAAACTACCATGAGGACATCTATAAGATCCTTAAAAGCCACATCCATTTCCCTCTGAAATGTATCACTAGCATTTTTTAGACCAAAAGGCATATGTGCATACACATAAGTTCCCCAAGGAGTAGTAAATGTTGTCTTAAATTCTTTAGATTCCTTTACTAGCACCTGGTTATACCCAAAGAACCCATCCATAATAGATAATAGATCACATCCAGTGACCTTATGCAATGTAGCTTCCAGTTTAGGTAGTCCATATTTGTCTTTTAATGAAGCTACATTCAGGTTCCTAAAATCGACACATAATCTTATGTCCCCATTTTGTTTTCTTACTGGGACCAAATTTGAAACCCATGATGAATGTCTTATGGGATGAATTATGTTTGCATCCCTAAATTTCATCAACTCCATTTCCATCTTAGTAGCCAATAATATATTGATAGGCCTCTGTTTCTGCCTAAATGGTTTTACATCTTCTTTCATTGGGATGTCATGCTGGAATAGGTCCTCTCTATAGGCTTTGAGATCTTCATAGGACCAAGCAAAAATATGCTTATATTTTTTAGCAATTTTATCAAATTCATCCTCACATTACTATCTATCTTTTTTCCAATGTAAACCAACTGAGGGGATGTCTCTAGTCCTAGATTTATTTCCTCCAAGTCTCTCACCTTGGAATTGGACTTCTGTGACTTGTAGTTATCATTTATACTAAACATGTCCTGTAGTTCAACTAATCCCTTAGTAATATGGTTAGAAGCTATTTGAATAACTTCTTTCTCAAAAATGTATTCTTTGCCATCTACAACTCCTATCAAAGAGTCACAGTCAATTTGTTGGCCATCATATTCATCTAAGCACTGGATAAATATGAGGATATCATCATCATCCTCAAAGACTTTGCAAATGTAGATATTATTAGGCATTGCATGCCTATTCTTGACCTCCACCACAAATATTCTAGCAAGGGAAATTTCATCATTTTTCAAAGCAACACTTGCAAAGAAATCTTCCATAATATTGTTTGACCTTTCTACCCACAAAATATTAAAAGCATCAAATAGCTCTAATCTATCCCAGACAAAATATTTATACAATTTTAATCTGTCATCCTTAGCAACATAATTTGATCTAATCTAAGCTATGATTAGTTTGGAAAACCTGTGAACTTGTAAGCATTTAATACCATGCTTGATGGCAATATCCATTCCCAATATTAATGCTTCATATTCAGCTGTATTGTTGGTACAATGAAAAGACAAAAGGAAGGAGTACTTGAAAGTAATACTTGATGGTGAGATAAACAAAACACCTGCTCCTGATCCCTCTTTAGTGAATCCTCCATCAAAATATATCTTCCACAATCCATCTTGTTGCAACAACATCTCGTCAATTATTGGGTCAGTATTTCTCAATTGTGGCTTAATTTATTTAACAAATTTTTTTACCATGTCAATATCTACACAAGAGTTCAGATGATTAGGTAAAATCATTTCAACCATGATAGTATAACGAGGCTCTCTATACAACTTGACCTCGGTGCTATTCACAGATATTGTTGCATAGGACAAATCTAGTTGTAATCTTCCACCCACTGTTGTTTCCCATTGTCTAAATAGTAGCATACCATAATGAGGTTTTGTGTCAACAACAACTATATCCATTTTATAGGTAGCTTCAAGAAATGCAGCAATTTTTACTTCAATATCCTTTAGTGTTCCTACCACAAGAACCTCCCTATTATCCATTGCATAGAAAATCCCAGTAGAAGTGTTGACTCAAAGGCCTAGTTCTTTCTTAACATGATATGGCATCACACTAGCTGCAACACCATAGTCTATAATACAATTTTTTACTAACAAATTATTTATCATTAAAATAACATAGAATGTATCAACTGGCAATGGTTCTTGAGTAATCACACTCCCAATGCAGATATTAGAGAGTTCTCTGCTTATCTCCAGGCCTTTCACTTGTTCATCTTTCTCATTCACGGATGGAACATCTCTTTTCTCATTATTTAAGGTCAAGGATACTTCTTCCTTGTTTGACATAGGGATATATTCTATCCCTTTTAAAAGTGCAAGTGCAACTTCTTTATTCTATATTATCTTCAACATCTCCATCAGTGGGACTAAAAATTTCATTTGAGTAAGCACATGTTTCATTTCAAACATAGGTAATTCAGAAGATACATCACTTATCCTTTTACCTCTCTTGGCTCTGTCAGTAACCATTTATTCTTCTAATTTTACTTATTCCTCCTCCTTTTGGGTAGAGGGGGATTCTTCTTGCTTTACAACTTTCTTTTCTTTATTACCCTTGACAAAAGAATCTACAGCAACTTGTGGGGAATCCTCTTTAATTAAAATAGAAGCAATTTTTCCTTGACCGGGCTCAACTTTTCTATTCCTCAGATTATATGCACCCCTAGACTGGTTTATTGTTGCTATGGTCAGGGATCTCTTTTCCTCATCACTTGGTAATTTGAAATGGGGATGCTCTTTATCATCACCAACTGCATTGATGGTTCTTTGTGATACAATATTAGTCTCATCACTTGAATTAGAGACCAATTGTGTCTACTATTCTACATATTTTCTTCTTCCATTTCTCACATCTTCAATAGGTTCACTTTCTTTAGAAGACCATGGGTAAGGCTTCGTTACAATGAACATATTCACAACAGAACTTTCTTGTTTTGGACATGTCTGTTCACTTCCCTCCCCTATTTGATCAGCTAGGTCTTAGGATACAACACATTAGTAAGAAGAGTGAGGAATGTTACAAGCAACACACCAAGGAGTGTTCACATAGTTTGTGCTATTTCTCTTCATAATATTAGGGGTCTCTTTTGTCTTCTATTTTTCTTGATTCTCATGGATTAGATTGTCATCTTTCCAATTTGTTCTATATGGCATGTCCCTTATATTTGGATGTTTATCATACCTTTGGTATTGGTACTTGCTATCATGAAAAACTTTGTCATTTGTGTCTATTTTAGCAGTAAGATCCTTTACTACACTCATCAACTTATCAACCATGTCATCCTCCTTAACAGGTTTGCTTTCTTGTCCTCTTTCTTTCCATAGTTTACCATCCTCTCTCTTCCCCATATTCCCTAAGGCTTTCTTATTACTCTCAATGTCTATGGATATTTTGTAAGCCTCTCTCAGGGTACGTGGGTTTTTATCCCTAAGAAGGTAGGACATCTTTCCATCAACAACATTCAAATAGGTAGTCAAACATACTTGTTCATCTAATCTCAACACTTGGAATAATTTTTTCATGGCCTTTTGGAATTTATTGTTGAAATCTGACATGCTCTCATTAGGGAATTTTTTGATATTATAATTCATTTAACATATAACCTGAATTTACATGTTCTTTGTATTGTTCCCTAAATGATCTAACAAACTCATCCCAAGATGCTATGCTATCCTCAGGTAGATTCCTAAACCAAACCCTTGCATATTCAATCAAAGACTGGATAAAAGGTTTCATAATAACATCTTCATGTTCTATTTCAAAATTAGTAATCTTATTTGTGAAAATTTTTAAATGTTCTTCAGAGGTTATGACATTATTTCCAGTGAAACTAGGGATTTGGTCTCTTACCTCATTAGGGATCATGTTTGGATGACCAGGGATGCCATAAAAAAAAAGAGGTCGGTATCTGTCCAAATGGACAGGTCTTCTTTGAAAATTTCCAAGTGTATTGTTTCCACTAGTGCATGCTAGACCTCCTTGATTTTGAGTAGGTTGAAGAGCACCTTCTTTAGGATTAGAGTTTTGAGCATTTGGATTAGGACAAGAAACTTGAACATTTGGCACTGAACCTCGTGGTAGGTTCTGTTGCAATGTTCCAGTATTAACAGACATAGAGCTACTTGAAGTGGTATTTGTAGTAGCATGGAGGAAATCTATTCTCATTTTCATGTCATCCGCAGCAGCCTCCAACTCCATTTTTTCTAGCTTCTTAGCTAAATCCTCTTTATCCTTTCTACCTTGCTCCAATTCCATGTCAACTTGGGACATACCAATAGGGGCAACTTTTCTTTGTTTAGGCTTATTTATACTAATGCCAAATTCCTTCTTCTTACCTTTATAGAGACATCCTTGTCACTTTTCTTGAGCTTTTCATTTTGCTCAATCTCATGGGGATGTAATTGCCTCAAAATAGGTCATTCTTTCTCAAATTCATCTGTCTTGGAGTTTGATAAATTGTTTTCATCTTGTTGCCTCAAGGCCCCAAGATCACCAAACAAATCTTTGTCCAGACCCTTGAATTCCTCATTTAGACTTTTAGACTTAAGCTCATTTCTCCTTGTTTATGCCAAGAGTTCTTCTCTCTCAGTTAACAAGTCATACAATTCCTGCTCACGCTTTTTCTTGCATTTTCTATCTCTAATTCTTGCTCACGCTTCCTTCTTCTCAAGGCTAGGACCTCCTCACACAATTTTTCAGAATCATAAGATGTAGTCTAAGAAACAAACATCTCTCCTTGATGCTCTAGAGTTTCTTCTGAAGGGAAGAAACCCGCATCAGTCATTTCTGCATCTTTGAAAGGATCAAAAGATGTGTTGGAAACATAGGGGCCAACTAGATTTGAACACTCACCACCCTCAAATGAAGATGAAACTCTCTTAGGGATCGGGGTTTCCATTCTTCCTTTTGAAACTCTTGGGGATTCATGAATTGACCCACCTCTTTTAGACCATTGTCTTCTTCCAGGTGTATGGATCTCTTCTCCTATATATTTCTCTGGATTAGCTCTATAGTTAGACCTAGTGTTTCTTTTCCGACTCATTTTAAATTAGACAAGAATTTTCAATTATTTCAATATGAAAATACTGGAATGCACAAAGTATAGATTCGCCAACCACAAGTATGGAAAAAAATTAACAAAACTATCAGGAAATGGAACAATATAGAAATTAGTCTCTACAAACTTGAAGACCTTATTGCTAAAACTCACTTCTCCTTAGTACAAAATAGAGGATTTCTTGAAGGGTTTCAATAAGTTTGTTACACCTCCTTCCTCAGAAGAGTTTCCATTTTGTTAGGGAGACTCAGATGGGAAAACTTAACTGAAATTTATTTTAACTTAAAAACACTAGAGATTTTTTGAAAAGATCAACAAGACTATTTTCATCTCTATCCCCACTAGAGTCCCCATCTTTTTAGTGTGACTCAAATGGGATAACTTGATACTGGACTAAAATATTTAAAATATGTTGCACCAGAGAGTCTAGGATAGACTAAACATGATTTATTTCAACCATCCCCAGTAGAGTCTCCATTTTGTTAGATATTTTTCTTGTCAGACCTTTGTTAAGAATCAATGCTTGACTCTATGATCCTCCTTCTTCTTTGAGATCCATAGCTGAGGATATAATCCTCCTTCTTCTTTGAGCTCCACAGACTCAGGCGGGTGTACCCTTTACAATTTACTGCTTCTAAACAAATTTGATAGTGGATCAAGGATTTGCACCAATTTTCTCTTGCCCTTTACTGCAACAACTGATAACACATTTTACAAATGAATATAACCAATATTATGTAGATCTTTACAAGCTAGACCATGAACTTGACAAGGGAAAATACTAGTGAAATAAGGATTCTCATCCTTCTTCTATTTGAGTTCTAGACTCGGGCAGGTTGACCTAATGATTCACTCTCCAAGGAATCAATAAAATTACTTGTATTTTCCAATACAAATGGTAAACATCTATGTTCTTTGAACAAAAATATAAAAGGATTGTTTAGATTTAATATTGATGATGATAACTATTAATCAAAATCTAGACAAGTGCCTAATCTAGGGAAAAGAGTCAAATGAAATATACATTCACAATAATTTATTAATATAAACACATATGTAACTTAGATGAAATGCCTTACAAACCACCTTCTCATTTCCATACCCATGTATAAGATTATTACACTAATATTTATCCCTTTGGACTACTTTTAAGATTTACTCCCTCCTTGAAAGAAACTCAAAAACAATCTCATAGTTACCTTGTAACCAGTATATTTAAAATTCCTTACATATTCAATACACAAGAACTCAAACATAAATACAAGAAGAAATCATAGATATGAAAGAGGAACTTCCATTGTATTTTATTAAAATATTTCTGCTTACTACATTCAGAATGACAAAAATCTTTGAAGCTAGACAAAATTTAGAAATCTGCCTCGCAGTTGTGAATTCACCATCTTTAAAAATATAATACAACCGGCTATATATAGTAAGCACTAGCCATTTTGGAATCCTAAAATAAATAGGATGCAACAAGCTTCAGATGGCTAGGCAAAGACAAAAAGTACTAAAAGACAAAAATAGTTACAATTCTAGTTGGTGGAAGGAATAAACTTGAGTAGCTAATTTGCAATCATTCCAAATCCTTTGCAGTTGGCACCTTTCTCCATAGATATTCAGGGTAACCTCTTAAAGTTGTTATGAGACCTAGTGACCTCCAATACATGCTAAATTACACTATTCTTGATGATGATTACCCTCCCTGTGCTCATTGATCAGGTGCCAAGTGCCATTTACTCCTCATCTATCACATCCAAATCAATTGTTGCCGGTTTCTTCTTCTTTGGCTTGGTGATGTTGTCCCAAAGTGTGACTTCATCCTCCATTGGCCAACTTAAACCTTGAATTATATGTAATTGTTTCAACTACCTTTCCCACATGGCATTGGTAATAGCCTTGATGTCTATAACAAACTTGACATCTATCTTGTGGGGATGCAATGCCTCTAGCCTTTCAAATAAGGACCTCTGCCTAACCATACACCAAACAAAGGGTCCACAATTGATATTTGGCCCTTTACCTATTTCTCTAATTCAGAAAACTTAATATATGACGTACGTACTATATCCAATTTGCCTTTCAAAATGTCTATCATATGCTGCAAGATGTTCAATAATGCAGCTAGGGAAACCTCATTCTTATCTTTGTCCAATTGCTTTGTTTCTTGTGGGAGGTCCTCAGTGGTATCTGTCTGCACAAAAGAAACTTCTTTGGCTAGAGGAGGAGCTTTGGGGGGAATCTTATAATTTCTTGTCCAAAGCTTCCACTTACCCCTGCAATGCTTTGATCTGTATCAATCACTTCTCTTTGTCTTTAGCTACGTCAATTGACTCATTAAAGAGCCTTCCATACCTTGCAGATAATTGTTCTATTTTTGCCTCATTGAGACGGAAAAAGTGGGTAACAACTTGTGAAATCTCAAGATCAGAGGTGTTCTAGATAGTCCAGATGATCTTGTCTCCATCCATATTCTCCTCAACACTAACCAAAGATTGATTTTGTGTTCTTGGATCCAGGGATGAGATAACCAAAGTTTGGGATCTTGGATCATATCCACATCCCCTTATCATTTCTCCAATTTGAGTCTCACAAGATAGATTAGTCTGTGGTTCCTTCCTGATTTGATCAATTATGAATGTAGAGGCTAAATCCCATCTAGGCACAAGTAGAATTCCACTTGCCTTCACTAGTTCTCTAGCCTCCTTTGGTGTGATGGATTCAGATTTAGGATCATAGGCTTTAAAGATTGCAAAGCTTCACTCTGCACAGTACCACCTTATATTAATTGCAACTGAGATCCAACTTCTTGCTGCTTTCTCTAGATAAGAAAGTTCTTGAGCTCAGCAGTGTTGATGAATTCATCATCATTTAGAAATTCTTCCTGATAGAGTTCTCTTTCATTCGGGCACAGTTGGAGGGAAAATTCCACTTCCTCTTGGATGTCCTTTCCCTTTTTCTTGACCTCTCTAATTGTCTTTTTTAGTTGGTGATGATATTGCCTATCACCAGTGATCAAGGAACTTATTTTGTCCTTCTTTTTCCCTTGTGTCTCTGTCTGAGAGGGCTATCCTTGTTCTATTATTTGTTTCTTCCTTGGAGGCTCACTTGTTGCCTTTGTTTCATGATCGTTTATGATTTTCTCAACACCAGGTGACACATATATCTAAGGTGGACTATAAATCATGTATCCTCCTTCACTATATTCCTCATACTATGAGGATGAGTTATTTTTAGGGCCTCTTTGTCTCTCATCTATTTGACTCTCCAGCTGATTATACAAGGAATGATACATTTCTAAATCTTTGTGATACTTTTCAGATAAAGCAATCCTGGGAAGAACCTCCAAAAGGAATCTCAGATTTTTCATCTCTTCCTCCAAATATATTAAATCTTGGTATTTTGTAGCTTTGCTTGTTGCCTCTTCATCATCACAAAATTTTCTGATTACATCTTCTTCATCACACCATTCATGTTCTCTGGTGGCAGTGACACTTGGGGTTAACATTTTCTTGGCACTTTTGATGAACCCTTCAGGATCCACATATCTGTATAAGGCCATGCTTATCTTTCATTTCACTAATCACTTGTTTACTGCATCCATGGCCCTTTTCCCAATGGTAAAATCAACAAAACTAAACTACCTAGGTGTAAATGTGCCTTTTCTATGGGGTGCCAAATATTCTTTGTCTGTCAACATTAATTGCCAAATAAACTCCATCAAGGAAACACTTGGAGGCACATACTTTGGAAGTATATGTGGAGACTGAGAATATCCATAAACCCTAATCACTGTGTATGTCTTCTCACAATAAAAATCTCCCCAATTGTGATCTCCTAGTCACTTGTCCACATAGTCACAAGGTCTTAAAAGTCTAAGTACCTTGATTGTCAGCCTAGTTACATTAACACCCAAGAAGTTTAAAATTTGATGCACAACCCAATTATAAAAACCATGGTATTCATTTTCATTGGAGGTATAATTTCAAACCCTAATCCAGAGTTGCACAGGGTTTGGCTAGCCTTGGAAGTGCAACCTTGGTCTCAAATTATTTGTATCCATACTATTTATGTTGAAGAAAAGAATAAAATGCATTAGAATTGAATAATGCATGAATTTAGGGTTAGTTTTCTTCTGGATACTTATGAGGCCTTCATGCATCCTATCGATAACATACTAAATATAGTCAAAATCAGTATTGACGTGGGAGTTCTAGAAATCCAGGATGATCATCAGTAAATCTGCAGGAATCTTCTCAATATATCCATCAATCCCCAATGCTCTACACAACCCATAAGCTATATAATTCATGTAGAAGCTTAAATCCTTGAATTCATATGGTGCAACTTTAGAAGAAGGAATTGACGCTATATAATTTCTATTCGACCTAGGCACATGAGACTGGATCAAATTCTTAACCACATTGACTTTTGGAGTATATTTTTTTTTCAATTTGGTCAGGTAAATATCTGTCAAAGAAGCATGGTATATACCAAAGGTTTTCATAAAATAAGCCCTATCAAGGTTACTAGGGTTGTTTCATCATCTTTCCTGATAGTTTTGAGAAACACTGTCATATCTTTTAGCCAATTCAACTAGCATGTTTGCATCTAGGAAGACATCTGGGACTATTAACTTGGCTAAACCTAATGTCCAGGGGTTTGACACAGGGATTTTCCTATCCTTATTACTGTAAAAGTAATTGAATAAGTGATAACCAGAGCACCCAAGAGTGATGGGATCCCTACAATTTGACATATAATCAGAGAAGTATTCATCATTTACCTTTTTATTCTGGTTGGTTCTACGAAGCAGAGAAAAAAACTCATCTGAGCAATTTATCTTCCCCTTCTATTCTTCTTCTACATCCTTTCCTTCACCACTCACTAAAACCCTACTTGATTCTTCTTGACTCATCTTTACTGATTCTGAATTATCCTTCTCTTTGAAACAAACTTCTCTCAATTGCTTTGAAACTTATGCAATTTTTGCTCTGTTTCTCTGAAAAATTTGGTAAGTAGAATGTAAAAAGGTTGCATCTATTTATCATTGATTCATCGATGCATCAGTCTATTCGAGAACCTAGAAACCAATGCTCAATCACTTCTGTAATAACTGTGTGTATTTAAATCAATTCTGAGCTACCCGTGGTGCTTGAAGTTGACAAGTAATTGAATTTGAATGCTTGGCTAGAAAAAGTTATGAGTGCTTCTCTTCCTTTAGAACCTTATTTTATGTTAAAACACTCAAGATGACATCTGATTGGCCTACTTTTCATGCCTTTTTATAGCTCAATGGATTACTTTTACTTTGTCAGGATCTCCAATCTTTATTAACCCTTCTTTTTATATTATTTCCTTGGAATGGCACGTGAAAATGATACTCAAGATTTTACTACATTGAGCTCTACCATGGTCTATCTAGAGATTACATGACTACACTATCTCAAAGTCTCTAAATGTTTCATCTGACCTAGGTTATATTACAAGATCTAGCACTAGGCACTGATCTTGTATCTCATCAACGGTTCTCACTTAGTCGTCGAATGACTTGCCTAACCTTGATTTCATTCTGAGATTCAGCGTTGGCCACACTTTTAACTTTAATTTACCTCTAGTTCACCTTTTTTCACTGGGTAACTAATCTCTTTGTATCTTTGAATCTCTCAATGAAATTTATTAGGCTTTTCTTTGACCATGATCAAATCTGGAGATTCAGAGAAAAAGGAAACTCCAAGTCGCTGAATGAAATTCTTAACTTGAGTCTCATCTAGAGATCTAGCACTAGCCATTCATCTAGGATGAGATTGACAATCCTCTCTAAGTCTCTTATTTTTTAACTTAACCTTAGGTCCATTCAGAGATTCAACGATAAGGTGAAAGGATAACTCTATTATGACTCTGAGTCTATCTGGAGATTCAGAGATGACTAAGATCTTTGAATCACTGAATGATTTGAATAACTCAAGTTCTATTCAGAGATCACGCACACACAACAATATCTAAATCATATCAACGGTCCAGATCTTTCCTTTATCAACTCAGGTCTTAACTTTATCTTGACTCAAGTCATCTGGAGATTACACTCAAGGAGGCATCATTGAAGTACTAATTTTAACTTGACCAGACTTGTCTTTTTCTTGGTTTTACTTGGAGATTACATGATAAGGCAATCTATAAGTCATTGAATGCATTACATAACCTTTAATCTATTTGGAGATCATGTGCCAACCACATGATGAGATCTTGATCTACGCCTTGTGCTGAATCTCTGAATCATTCATTACTTGATGAATTTATCTAGAGATTACGTGACAACCCTTGATCTTGAATTATGATCCACGGTTCATACTTTATTTCATAATCCTTGGCACTTACTCCACTCTATTATGAGATTATGAGATAAAGCCTATCTTGCAATCTCCCAATGTTTTCACTGACTCTAGTCAAGTCTTGAGATTCAGAGATAAAGTAGTCTGTGAATCGTTGAATGATCTATCTAACCCTGGGTTTACTTTGAGAATTGACAAACATCACAAATTTCTTTAGCAACTTAGACAGGTGTTGCATCTTAGCTCATTACCTCTTGATCATTGAATGATGCATGAACTCTTGACCTTTTCTATCAATTCAGTGCTAGACACACATCTCTGTTTTGATCAACGGTCCATATTATTTCTCAGAAAACTTGACTTGTTTTTGAACTAACCACAACTGATCTTGATTCATCTAGAGATTCAATGACTGATTAGATCACCAAGTCACTAAATTTTTCTTTTAACTCAAGTTTTATCTAGAGATCGCGTGCTAGCCCTCAGATCTTTCTTTGATCAATGATCAACACTAAGTCTCTAAATGTTTTTGTACTTGTCCAATTTTCTTCAAAATTAAGAGACAACCCTTGATCTTGCTTTTAATCCAATGGTTTTCACTAAATCTTAAGACCATTCTCTTAACTACACTTCCATTCCAAGATCACGCGAGCAAGTTATCTCTGAATCTTGCAATAAACTTCACTAGACTTGCTCTAACCAAAGGTTCATCTAGAGATTAAGAGATAACTGAAATTGCAAGTCGCTGAAAGATTTACTAACTCTAGATTTGAATGGGATATTACACGCTGAACACACAAGGAAAACAAGGATATAACAAGATCGACGTCTCTCTCTTCTGATTGCTGAATAAAATATTAACCTTGGCTATTATTTGGAGATCACATGCTAGCTACTCATCTGAAATGAGATCAATGATCCTCACTAAGTCTCAGAACAAATCACTTAACTCTGATTCCATCTGGAGATCCAGCAATAAAGCAAAAGATAACTCTATCTTGATGTTATGTTAGATTACGAGATCATGAGATAAAGGCTATCTCACAATCACTGAATGATCTATCTAACCCAAGTTAAGTCATGATATCTAGCGCTATCCACATGATTAAAATTGCATCCATGGTCCTCATTAAATATCACAATGTTTGAGCTGACTTCTTCTTTGTCTAGCGATCAAGTGCAAACCACACAATCAAAACAAGATCGACCACCTGTGCTTAATCTCTGAATCCATAAGAGAATATTCCTTTTGTCCCAAGATTGAGAGATAAAGGAAAGGAGATTAGGAGATAAAGGAAAGGATAAAAAGGCACATGACTTAAAAGCACTTAAGTTACTCGACAAAAGTAAATTCAAAATAGAATAAGGTCATGGGGGTCTAGGGTTTTGCACGGTAAAGACACAAAAGGGCTTAAGGTTTAACATTTTCATTCACTTTCATTACTCCATTTCTTTGGGAAACATACACTTTCAAAAAAATTTGAGGGCACGTTTGAAAACACTTTGAAATTTAGGTCATAATCTGACATTGGGAATCAAAACTTTTAGCAAGACTCAGAAAAACTATAAATAAAACCAACACTTTCTACATGTTGAAGTTCAAGAAATAAAATTGGTTTTTCTATGTTGGTGGCGATAGAATTTAGAAGGTTTTCTAGTATATATCTATGTTGCTTGTGAAGGAAATCCTTTTAGAGAACAAGGATTGCAACAAGCTATAGATCACTTAGGACAAAACAATTTAACTGCTTAACAACAAAAACCTGAGAAAATACTTCAAGTCTCCAAATTTTGCAGTGTGGGAATTGGGCATAAGAAAAATGACAACTGACACTTTTGTCTAAAGATAAATCAGATACAATTTCTTTGGATCATTAAGGCTACCCACAGATTTTGAAGGCAAATTAAAGGTACCTATTTAGATAATGTTTCTCCATGTAAACATGCTCAAGTGCCAAGTCAGTAACCAACCACAAAAAGACATAATTGATGGAAATTAATTGTTCAACTAGATTTTCCCTTATTCAATTCCATCTCCCATCTAGCCAATTCCCTATCTGTTGGCCAACCAAATTTTTTAATTTAGTCTCTATCTATCCAAGTGCATCATTCTAGTGAGCATCAGTTATAGCCCTCACATCTACAATAAATTTCACAAGGTTCACCTCAGCTCTGGAAAATATCATCTAACACATCATTTAAACTGGGTGTATTAATATCCCTTGTTAGGTGTAACAATGTTTCCACACTATCAATAATCAAATCAAAATCTTTTTTCCACACATTGATATCATTCTTCCCTCTTTGTCATAAATACTAGGAATATAGGCATTGTATGATTCAACAAATAATTGCACCTTACCCTTGACTACATGATCCTTTCCTTTAAAAAATGAAACCACTGTATTAACAATATTAACCATATCCTTTGTATCTGTGATCTTATCAGGTAAGTCAGGCCTATAGAGAAAAATAGCTACTATTTTATCCATTGATACATTTCTTCTTGGACATAAGGTGAAAACAAGGTTCAAGAGGGGCATTGCTTTTGCACACTTCCCCTTAGAAACTTTCAAGGATATATGGGAGCTATGCAAAACATCCAATTTATTCTTCAAAATATCAATCCTATGTTGTAGAATTTCCAACAATACTTTGAATCCAAAAGTATTCTTTTCTTCCTCTAACTTTTCTATTCTATCAACATAATTATTCATCTTCTCATCATTTACACCAGGAATAGAAACATCAACATTGGAATCAGAAGGAGAAAACTCACCAATAGTCTCCACTGAAGCATCCACCATTTCATGAGTAGAAGGCATATTAGCTAACTTTTCAATCATCACAACAATTTTCTCTTAAATCATATTATTTAACATAAGTTGCACTTCATATTATATGGAGATTTTGATCAGAGTATTATACGTCTCTGCAACTCTTCTCTCCAAATATTCATCCTTAGTTCGATTCAAGAATGATACATGAGTTAGAAGATCAAAAATCTCTACACTTCTCACATTCTATATATTCCAAATAATCTTTTCACCCTTCCTTTTATCTTGTATATCAACAAGCCTTGGCTTCTGTGTAGCAAGTCCAAGTGACCAGATAGCTAATGTTTTACTTTTTGGGTCAAAATGAGATCCTCTAATAAACTCACCAACCTCAACTTCAGATTTGAAAATTGGGCCAGAGTGTCTCCTTATTTGATCAATGACAAAAGAGGATTGTGTGTCCCACCTAGGAATTAGAAGCATACCACTTATTTTTACTAGTTCCCTTGCTTGTACCATAGTCAATGCATGACTATTTGGATAATATTATTGCAATGCTTGTACTAACTCTTATTTATTTTTCTCAGTATCATCTTAAGGCTCCAAGTTTAATTTCAACTCATTTTCTTTTAATTTGAACAAAAAACTCTTGAATTCATCAGTTTGGATGAAATCATCATCCCACGGGAACAAATTGGAGAGAAACATCTTGTCATCCATCTGAGTAACTAGTGCTAGATTTAACTCCCCAGTCTCTTCACCCTTATGTGGCTTCCAAGAATCCCTCAATGTTTATCTTATTTCATGGAAATATTCCCCTTCTTAGTGATTACTGCCTTGGCAGTGTCTTTCATCACTCTGACAACATGTTCAATCTTGTGTCTTTTGATTTCTGGCCTTTGTGAAGACTTGGCCTCATCACCTTCCACAAGCACAATACATTCCTTTCTCAAAGTCACATCTCCATGTGATTATTTCACAACATCGGGATTAACCTTAGCCTCAGCTCCAGCAAGCACATTGGGCATCTTCTCCATGATCTCACCACACTTTTCTAGAAAAGTCTTTAGTCTATCCCAATATCCAAGTTCATGATAGAGTCCATGAATTCTCTTTCGAATCTCTGAATTTCATTCCATCTTCTCCCCTTCTTAATCAGCTCATCAACAACACAATTATTTTTTATGATGTCTTCTTCAAGTAAAGGCTCATGAATTGGCAAAGCAACATTTTAAATCTCCTTCAAAGTATGTCTCATGAATCCCTCAGGATCACACACTCTCATACTGGCAATGTACAATCTGTAATGTCCCAAAAAATCAATCATAGGGTCTAAGGCCCATTTACCTATTGTAAAATCACCTACTACCCACAATCTAGGAAAGAAGGTGCCTTTCTTATTCTTAGGACCTAAATATTCTTTATCAACTAATTTTAACTGCCAAATGAATTCAATTATTCCCACCATGATAGGGACATAGTTTGGAAAATATGAGGTGGCTAAGGACAACCAAAAAATCTAGTAATAGTAAAATTCTCAAACAGAAATGCATCCCCGCAATTATTCCTAATGGATCCTTGACTGTTAGCATGCAATGGCATAATCATTCTTCTAATCCCCAAAGGAATTATGTCCTCTTTTGCACCTAACATATTTCTAATAGGATTCACAGTCCAATTTTAAAAATGTAAGAAAGAAGAAGAGTAAATAGTACTTTTCCATACCCTAGTCTAGAGCTACACTGGCATCTGCATGCCCATGTCTTCCTTCATTAGTATCAGTTCCTAATCCATATGATCATGATTGCAAAACAAGATGAGATACATCAGAATTGAGTAGTTCTTGAAGTCAATTGAAAAGGGTTTCTCTAAATAAAAACCAAGTCATTCTGAATTATGTTGACAATAAAGCCTACATAATCATATTCTTTGTTCATGTGTGGGTGTTGAATCTCCATAGCTAACATGAATAGATCTTCCTGTTGGTACTCTCATTTCTGAGAGTTCCTATTTTGTTTTTTTGTAGTTTTGTGTTAGCTTTCGTGGTGGGTTTCAGTGTTGCAGAGGATTTGTTTGTTCTCGAATCAAATTTAGAAGAGATAGAGGCTGGAAATGAGATGATTCAATCTTTCAAGGAGTGAATGGCATGATCAGACTGGGTGTAATCACACTAGGGATTCAATGGTGTCGTTGTTTGAAAGTCTAATGTGAAAAGGGTTCAGGCTCTTTATCCCACATTTCTAATGTTGGGAAAATGATTCATATTTTTATATTTGTGGGTAGACATGTTAAGTTCCTATAAGGCATGCAGTTTTGGCCTTACGAAGGTAACGGGTCAGTGGTCAGTGGTGAACTGATGGCGGTCAAAAATATATTTTTGATGGACTTGTGGTTAGGTAACAAACCATGAGATGATAACATGTGATAGTCAAGACATGTCAGACAGTGATCCAAGTAAGAAGACACCTAGAAGATGATGGGCCCCTGCATGATTGTGCAATTTGAATCATCATCAAGAAAAGGCTTTGCACGATCGCATGAAAGTGGCATGTGGATGATGCATACCAAGAAGATGGGTGACACGGGTAAAGATTCGATGAATAGGGGGTGCCACCTGGAAGACTAAATGAAACAGAAGAATGATGCGTGGTGGAGGATCAATTATGATAGAAGGATAAAATATATTGTCTCTGCTGGTCTAGGTGTCATACATCTTTAAGATGTAATGATTGGTTTTTTTCTTGTTTGGCCTGAAGCTTATTGGCTCCCTTGTTTTATAAAAGGGGATTTCAGGGCCTTTTAAAAGGGATTTGAGTTTGAGGAATCATGCAGCATGTCTTAACTTAGAAATTATAGCACTATAAGATTCCAGAGAGCATTTTGAAATGAATCAGTATGATTTTCAGTAAGGGTTTTCATGGAGTTGGAAGGTGTATTATATAATAAAATAGCAGAGGTTCATTTGATATACAATGGTGATTCAAATCTCTCCTTTGTACAATTTTTTCAAAGTTTTAAATGAAATGAATCAAGGGTCTATCTCATTTAGTGCATTGTTGTGATGTATGTAACTTTTATTTCATGCTATGATCTAAATGATCATTTAAATGCTGGATTAATAGTGCATATCTGACAAAGTCATACATGGATTTTGATAAGTAGTCTAAGATAGTGTTATTGTTGAAGAGATATTGCAAGGTAATACTATTAGATCTATGCTATAAATGAAGCCATATTGTATAATATTACTAATGACTCTGATAACCCAATAGATTAGGCACTGGTCTAGACTTTGAGAATCATACAAGTATAAGGTTATTCATGTTTTGTTGTTACCTATTGTAACAAAATTATTTAAATGAAGAATATCTTTACTTCTGTTGTTGGTTAGTAAGTTATTACATCTCATGCTCCAAAAGGGTAAGATTTGATAGATGATTAGTCATTATCTGGTCTATCTTAGTTGTGTTGGAGTTTGTATGAATTTTCTTCTCGCAATAATGGTTATCACAACTTTAATCTATATTAAGAAACATCAAAGGGTGTCCCCTCTAGGTTTAGTAGAACCTAAAGTGTAGAGGGATAAGTTAGTATCCCTATTAGTTGATCTAGTCGTCTTATAGTTCTCTAAACATTGGAGTTGGCTACTGCGTAGGATATATTCAAGGGTGTATTGGTGGTTTTCGATAGTGTAAAACCTTTTCAGGAACCAACAAAATGGCGACTCTGATGGGGAGAAAGTAAAGTTTCAGAATAATGATCAACAAGTTTAAGAGAGTTGTTTCCTGGCTTTGTTGAATTAACCCAAGAGTCTGGTTGTTATAGAGTCATGTGTGATACAGAAAATTCCTTTTACTTATAAAGTAAGTCCAGATCTATTTTTTTTATTGCAAGAGTTCCTAATAAATCCATGTGACAAAACATTATAAATATACATCTCACTTGTTGTGAGTGGCGACTCTGAGTTCTCTGTTGCACCAGTATGTACTTCTAGAGAAAGACTGAAAGGAAATGAGGTGGAACTTGCAAAGGGGATGAAATAGATGTTTGGGTTTTATGAATAAGAGCGTAATAAAAGGAGGAATTTGTATGAGACCCTAATTAGTGGGATTTGTATGATTTTGCTGATATTAAAGAAGAATATAGTTGAGAGAAGTTTCTCAGGTTTTTCAAACTTTGTCTCTATGAAGATGTGGCGACTCTACCAAGTTTTTCAATGATGATGAGAAAGTGATTTAAGATCAATATTTGTGCAACAAATTCATCACTTCCAAGTATTTTTCTTCTCATTGAAAAGTTGTTAAAAGTTTTCTATTAAAGTGACCAACACTTTTTAAGAGGGAAGAAGAATAAATTTGTAATCATTAATTTATTATGATTTAAAGTTAATTGCAAGTGGAAGTATTTAGTGAATCTTTCATATCTTGCATATATTCAGTGGTAACCATACCTGCTAAGATGTCACAACAATATAATAGGAAATGTTTCAATACTAAGTTTTATGTTGCTCTAAATTTTGAAGGCATCCAGGGTTGCCCAAATTCTTTTCCACTAGAGATCCTAAAAAAATGCCTAGATTTAGTGGACGAAAAAAGGAATGTATTGAGAAGCATTTTAGAAAATTCACAAACTACTTGAGGACTTTGATATTGAATATGAGTAGATAATTATGAAATTATTTATCTAGTCTTTAATAGGAGATGAAAGACAATGGTTTTCTTTTTTTCCAGAAAGTTCTATTTCTTCATGGGAAGAATTAGGTTCATCTTTTTTTATATCAATTTGGTAAGACAGTTAATCCAGCTACAATGATAAAAAATTTCATTGAAATACAGATAGAGAATGGTGAGTTAATCCCTCCTTTCAATTTTAGATTTACAAAGACATTGGGTAAGATCCCAATAAATTTTAGACCAAATGATGTTGTGTGTTTGGTTGTTTACTTTGGTGCATTTGATAAAAAGATGAGTTTCTTGTTAAGAGACAAAGATCCTAAAACTTTGCATCAGGCTTTAATAATAGCAATGGATATTGAAAATAATTTGAAGTTTGGAATCCCAAAAAGATTTCTATCAGTTGGTTTTTGTCGTCATAATGTCCCAAGAATAGCATAAGGGTATCAGTTAAGAAGTGAAAATCAGTATCAATTTGTGATCCAAAGGAAAATATGAATGAAGAATACTTTCTACAGGAAATAGTTTGTCCTCACATTGATGTTAGCACAGTTAGGGAAGAATGATATAATGTTGCTAATATATATATATATACATATATATATGTATATATATATATATATCTATATATATGTATATATATATATATATCTATATATATGTATATATACATATATATAGATATATATATATATATATACATATA
>MU225467.1:34374-52484 GCA_018584345.1 Thuja plicata | reverse complement strand
TATATATATATATATATATAAGGGTTACACACCAAATAATATGGAGATTAGTTACTCTGTTTATAAGGAACTAGAAATAAATTGTCTATAGTCAATAGTGGTAAATGAAGAAGCAAATGTTCCGTTGAATGTTGATGATATTAGATTTCCAGATGGTGATGTTCCCTCAAGTATTGTTGAGGTTGATAATGAAGATGAGCAAGATGTCCAACAGCCCATGTTTATGATATATACGAATTCCCAGGAAGAAGTGCATGAGGAATTTGTTGAGAAACAAGACTCTTGATGTTTGTGAAGACAAGATGATGGTTTCTATGCATCCCAATGAAGATAATGGTGACTTATCAATTGTGAGTGGGGAGAGTGAGAATGGTGATTTTTCTGAGAGAATGATGAACCTTTTTATCCTAGATGATGATGATGTTAACATAGAGATGTTGGATAAGGAATTTAGACCAAAGAAGGATTAGTGGAACCCTAGTAGTGACTATAATCCAAGCAAAGGGTCTAGATGTGCTAATGTAGATACTCCTACATTTTAGTTGAAGAAACCATATAATTTTCCTGAGGAAACTCTTGATCCTGAGATGCATAGGCATTCCTCTACAACAGAATATAAGATATTAACCTCCCATGATGTTTGTGAAGAGAATAGGTGAGTTTTCAGTTCAAGACAAGAATGAGAAAAATCACTAGATGAATAGTGATTTTGATTATGAGGCCTTCATAAATGAATTGGAAAATATACAACATTATTTCAAATTTAATTATGAAATTGATGGTCTAATGGATCATGAAAATATGTATGAATTTGTTGATGATGGGTCATTATCAGACTTGCATGAAATGATTTATAAAAGTTTCCAGCAAAGTGTTCCATGTAATACAGAGATAGGAGATAACTACATTTTCAAGACAAAATTGGATGCATTCAGAATTGATGTGAGTACTAACTATTGTGACATGATTAACACAAGTGTAGAGATGCTATCTTGTAATGAACATATGGATAATGTTGATGGTGTTTCATGCAACACTAGATTGGGTCAAGAAAAGGATATGGAAAATGAGTCACATGTTGATTTACTGGGACCACAGTTTGATTTGTTTCATTTGTAGGAAAAACATATTTGGGATGATGTGCTAGAAGATTTTCTTCAGTCAGAGGTATGATTTTTCATTCAAGACTTGGGTATGAAGGATTTAGAAATATTAAAATTAGTAAGTATTGAAAGGATTGGGTTTACCGAGACATACATTCCATATGATCTTGTTCTCAAATTGCATCACTTGATCATGAAGGACCATTCTGTGTCTTTACAAAATGATTATGATTCTAGGTTTGATGAAGCCAATTATCAAGTTGAAGAAGATTTTTTCCTTTTTCATGTTCAGTAGGATGAGCTTTCTCAAGAGTGTTTTAGGGGATCTGACATCAGTGTGACATATGAATTGGATTTTCCAAGGCTATGTGCTAAAGTCCCTTGTGATGGTTATATTTTTAGTGATCTTAATAACTTGCAAAAAGATGAATTATACCTTGAAGAGTGTTTTTTAGTTCATCATGCGCTAAGCTGGATAATCCCATTGTGTGACCCATGTGATTGTGAGTGAAGGATCGACATATTGTTGAATCATGCCATGTATTTATAGTTTTCCAAGTATTGATTAAAATTCTTGTTAGGAGGGGTATATTATTAAAAGATCAGAACTAGACATTTGACAGAGGAAAATAATTTTTTTTTATTTTGTTTGGGAAAAGGGGCTCTAGGTTAGGGTTGTTAGAAGGTTTCTTGTATGCATCCCAGAGCTAGTACTCTAGCATTGATCTTACAATCAACCTTCCCCAACTGGAGCCACTGGTGGTACTCTCATTTCTAAGAGTACCTATTTTGTTTTTTTGTAGTTTTGTGTCAACTTTCATGGCGGGTTTCAGTGTTGCAGAGGATTTGTGTGTTCTTAAATAAAATTCAGAAGAGACAAAGGCTGGAAATGAGACAATTAAATCTTTCAAGGAGTTAATGGAACGATCAGACTGGGTGTAATCACACTAGGGATTAAATGGAGCAATTTTTTTAAAGTCTACTATAAAAAGGGCTCAGGTTGTTTATCCCACATTTGTAATGTTGGGGAAATGATTCATATTTTTATATCTGCACGTAGACATGTTAAGTGCATATAAGGCATGTGGTTTTGGCCTTGCAAAGGTAACAGGTCGATGGTTAGTAGTAAACAGCTGGCGAAAAGGAAGATATTTTGGTGGACCCGCGGTTATGTAGCAAACTGTGAGATGATAACCCATGAAAGTTAAGACAGGTCAGATAGTGATCCAAGTAATCAGACACTTGGTAGATGGTGGCCCCCCACGTTATCTAGCAATCTAAATCATCAACAAGAAAAGGCTTCACATGATCACATGAGAGTGACATGTGGATGGAGTATGTCAAGCAGATGGGTAACGCGGTGAAAGATTCGATGAATAGGGGGTTACACCCAGAAGACTAAATGAAATAGAAGAATGAAGCATGGTGGAGGATTAGTTATTATGGAAGGCTGAAATATCTTGCCTTTGCTGGTCTAGGTATCATACAGTTTTAAAATGTAATGATTGGTTTTTTTCTTGTTTGGCCTGAAGCTTGTTGGCTCCCTTGTTTTATAAAAGGGGATTTCATGGCCTTTTAAAGGGGATTTGAGGTTGAGGAATCAAGAAACATGTCTTAGCTTAGAAAGGATAACACTATAAGATTCCAGAAAGAATATTGAAATGAATAAGTATGATTTTTAGTAAGGATATTCATGGAGTTGGAAGGTGTATTATATAATAAAATAGCAGAGGTTCATTTGATATACAATGGTGGTTAAAATATCTCCTTTTTAAAAACATTTCAAAGTTTTAAATGAAATGAATCAAGGGTTTATCTCATTTAGTGCATTGTTGTGATGTATGTAACTTTTATTTCATGTTATGGTCTAAATGATCATTTAAATGCTGGATTAATAGTGGAGATTTGAAAAATTCATATAGGAATTGTGGATAAGTTGTTTGAGCTAGTGTTATTATTGAAGAGATATTGCAAGGCAGTACTCTTAGATCTATGCTATAAATGAAACCATATTGTATAATATTACTGTTAGAATAATTGAGAGGGGGGGGGGTGAATCAGTGGCCTAAAAAATTAATCCTTAAATCAACCCAAAAACTTATTATTACATTTATAAGCCTCTAGTTATCTTCATTCCTAAAATATGATTGCCTTATAATATTAATAACACATAACTACTGCTCGGATTACTCTTTCAAACCTTATTCTTACTTTTACTGATTAGGAGTCTTTCTATTTACCAAAATATAGTAAATAACTAGTGTATACTGATCAATCCAGATTTACTTATGTAAAATGTAAAAAAATAAAGTAATGACTCATAAACACATTGACACATGGATTTTTAATGTGGAAACCCTGTTAAGGGAAAAACCACTAGGACTGGTAACCCAAATTTTCACTCTTATGAAGTGAGCTCGATGAAGAGCCAACTCTGCTAAAGGTTACAAACACACTGTTAGGTGTGACCTTGTTAGAGGATTTAAATGAATAGTTTGTCACTTAGTATATAACATCTAATGCTACCATCCTTGATCAAACACTCACTTGGCCTATCAATAGGTATCGGGCATATCCAATGCTACTTTGTATGATCAAAATTTTTGATACTCCTTGGGATGTATCTCAATTAGAAAAGACTTTTAAGTCCTGCTCAGTTAAGAGACTTGATGCTTCAATGGTTAAATTGAAACTGTAAATTGATCTGTTCACATATACAACTAGAATTTTAGATTTTTAGATCTATTGTAAGTACATTACCTTTCTGATCAATGTTCTCAATTCAATACCTTTGCTCCACACTGTTATGCTCTGTGATGTTGTATCACTGTTCGTCGGTGTCTGTAGAATTTAGCTGTTTCCTCAGCTTGATCGATCAGGTCTGAATGAAAACTTTCTTCTCCTTCAGAATCTCTTTAGCATCTATTCTATTGTCACTCCCCTAATTCACATTGAATTAACTTGTCTCTTATATAGACATGATTTCACCATTTCTTGGCTTTCTTGATCTTGGCATGATCCACAATTCTCGCCAATTAGAGTTAAAGAAAAAATCCTATTTTATCTTGTAGAGATCTTCTTTCCAACTGGACAAAGCAGTTTTAAATCCTCTACTTATCTCTGGCTTTATCTTGTCGATTAAAACAATGATAATTATAGTTAAGTCTATATTTAGCTCTTGATAGCTAAGCCTTTTGTCATTTCTGAACTCTTTTTTTTGTCGATCAATACTTCAATTAGTTTTTGGTGACTACTGACTATTCCATCGGTGAGACTTCAGTTTTCTTCGGGATCTTCGTCCATCGGTGTTTTCTATCCGTCGAGAAACACTGTAATTATGTCCATTGGGTTACATTGTGCTTTTCTCATCGGTTAACACTGTAAATTTGCTCCTCGGTAATGTTGTGCTTTTACTCGTTGGGTAACACTGTGACTTTTCTCTCATTGGTTTACTCTATCCGTTGATGTATACAGTCACTTTGTGAATACTTAACTTTTATGCATTACTGATAGCATAGCCTTTGATTAATTGGTTCTTTGAAGTCTTTAGTAGTACATACATGACCATACATATTTTATCAAGTTGACATCAATAACAATACAATACATTAACTAATTTAATGTCTTGCATTAACTTTCTGTATCTCGATGATCATTAACTTAACATCTTCAAACATTCAATTAGTTATAGTTCATCAATTACTAATGACTTCAATAACCCAATAGATTAGGCACTAGTTTGGGCTTTGAGAATCATACAAGTATGAGGTTATTCATGTTTTCTTGGTACCTATTGTAACAAAGTCATTTAAATCAAGAATATCTTTACTTTTGTTGTTGGTTAGTAAGTTTTTACATCTCATGCTTCAAAAGGGTAAGATTCGATAGATGATTAGCCATTATCTGGTCTATCTTAGTTATGTTTGAGTTTGTATCAGTTTTTTGCTTTCAATAATGGTTATCACAACTTTAATTTGTATTCAGAAACATCAAAGGGTGTCCCCCCTAGGTTTAGTAGAACCTAAAGTGTAGAGGGATAAGTTAGTATCCCTGTTAGTTGGTCTATTCCTCTTATAGTTCTCTGAACATTGGAGTTGGATACTCTATAGGATATATTCAAGGGTGTACTGGTGGTTGTCAACAGTGTAAAGCCTTTTCAGGAACTAACACTTCTATCATTGTCTTTCCTCCACCTACTCCCAAAACCTTGCACAAACCATATACAGTGTACATGAAATAATTGTGGAAGGTGTCCAGATCATAGTGCTCAATAACATTATTTGGGATTGGTATTATCTTCCTCCCATCTCTTAGCATGAATTTAGGAATCGCATTCTTCTTCAAGACACATTTATGCAGGTGATATTGTCTCTTTTCTTCATCTAGGTCTATGTAACCAATCATAGCTTCGATGATACTAAATGCTTCCACAAAGATGGCTCTATCAATTCTTGCCAAGGAAGAT
The DNA here is from genome assembly GCA_018584345.1 of Thuja plicata. Taxonomy (NCBI): domain Eukaryota; kingdom Viridiplantae; phylum Streptophyta; class Pinopsida; order Cupressales; family Cupressaceae; genus Thuja; species Thuja plicata. The sequence continues at coordinate 46,916 of MU225467.1, read as the reverse complement.
TTATCCTTTAATCTAATACACTTGGTAAGTGGAAAATAACCTTTTTATAGTGCTTTCACTAGGTCAACATCCAAAAAAAATCCAAGATAATCCATTTCGCTAGATTTAGGACCCAAGGGTTACACACTGGGACTTCCTTCCCTCTATTATTGAAAAAGAATAAGAATAGAGAAGAAGCATTTGAGCCAGGAGTATCTAGGTTCTTACACTAAAAATATGTATCCCTCCATGCTTGCTCATTTTTTTATAATGCATTTGACGTTCCAAGAAGCAATTGAACCCATTCCTCAGAAAACTTATCTTTTTTATGTTTTCCTGTCGCTACTGATTTAGTAGAAGTACTTGGTTCTTCCATCTCTGTGTATTAACAAATTTTCTTACCAAACATAAAAGCATCAATAGCACAATAACTTCTCTGCAACTTATCTGTCCATCAACTTGACATTAATGTTATGCATGCAGAATAACTCTAATTAATCGTATAATATAATGGTCAAATCGTCAAGTTGGATCTCATAAACCATCAATGGTTTAATTTTTTTTTTGAAATAATGTCATCATGACACTAAATTATCCAGCATGTCACAATAACATTGGTCCAGACCCCACTTTTCCTCTTTCAAACTAAGTCAACTATCATCATAGTAAACGTGGAACCCTTGCGTGGCTTTGCATCACCAAACTCTAACTTGCAATATACCTTGCAAACTTGCGCCAAGCCACAACAATAATTTTGCATGGTCGTGACCTTTAAAAGAAACTGCATCATTAACCTGTGATCGTGCACTAGTGTTCATCTCCAAGAATCTTCACATGATCGCAACCTTTAAATGTTAAGGCAAAGATAACCTATGACCTTGCCATCACTGTCAATCATCACATTTGGGACACATGGTAACATATCACATCATCACAGCTAACTAATGTAACCGGTTAAAACCTTGTGATGCTGCGAAAAGGCTTTTCCTTCTTTGAATCTCCTCTAGACATGTGGCACAATTTTGCTATAGAACATGCAAAGTTCAAGTCCTTATAAGAATACTTTAGATCTTATGGTGCCTGCATAAAATGTTAGTTTTTTTCAAAATCTTTGGACACGTGGCACCCTTGCGCTTGATCACACCTTAAAGACTTAACCCTTAAAAATTCTTGTGAACCCGTGACAAACCCAAACTTAACCACTGAAAGACATCATTACATGATTGCACCCATTAATACTTCATAATAACTTATCATGCAATGTTATGACATACTCAACTTTAACCACCACACAAACTCTAGCGCAAGGTCGCAACATAAAATACTGACTTGACTTCCAACCCATGACCTCACGTGAAGACTTAACTTAATCGCTAGGGAAACATCTCAACTTTTTATCTAGCAATATAAAAACCCCCTACAACCTTGAAATACACAGAATTTAACCACTTTTCATGATTGCAACCCTTGAGACTTAAACTTTCTTAACCTTGCGAACCTTGTGCCTCATGGTTTGAAAGACATTGCTAGTTTGCATGAATAGAAACTTTGACCAAATATGACTTGTGAACTAGCGGTAAAGCATGACAAGAAGTTTTGAGTATAGCTGACCACTACAACATAACTTATAGACAAATAAGAAAAGACAGGATCAAACCTGATGCATTTTGACTTCCAACTTGAGTACAAATTTCTCTTTCTCGATACATGAAATTTTTTAGAAAGGAAAAACATTTTAGTACAAATCTTGAAGGAAAAATTAAAAAACTTTGCAAAATTTTCAGAGTTCCAACACAAGGTTAATAAATCAATCAATGTTATCAAATCAATGAAAATCACAAAGGATGAGCATACAGATTGATTTCAATTCCATACCTAGCTTGATATATGTTAAGAATTCTAGCATATCTATCAAAAGTTTTTCCTCCTTCACTAATTTTAACCATTTCGTTAGTCCATTGTACCTTTTTTTCATAAGTGTTTGTCTTCTTGATAGATTTGAAACTGGTATAGATTTGATCTCTAATTTGAAGCATACACAATTAGTTTCAAACATGAAATAGATTGTATCCTTGTATTTCTCAACTATGTCATCAGATAGCTTGTATCTATTCTTCATCTGCCTTTGTAGCATTTTGATCATGCCATATAGTTCACCATCAACCCATGTCTTGTTCTATCTATTGTAACTCTGTAAGATTAGAATACTAGTAGGTATCCTAGATTTCCAACCACTAGGGTGCATACCTAGAAATTTATGTTCAATGTGGATAAACATATGTACCAATAGTGAGCCAAATCTAAAGATCTTCGATCTGTCTTTCTTCACTAGTTTCACATTTTCAAGAAATTGATGTGCCAATACTTCGCATAGGTTATACTTTACATTCTCTTTCACCATTCTCCATGCCATCATGATTACTCCTGTAGATACTGATTTAGGTCTAGTGTTGTAGTAGAATTTATATCCAAGTATCATAGCAATTAGCCTTGCATCTTGCTGAAAGATGTCATTTACCGTCATTGCGCGCCTGTCCCATTTCGAGTGTGTTAGGGTTTTAACTTGTTTCTTTACATGTTTCTCTGTAATAGGAATGATTTCTATATTGTCCAGTCCTTTAGTTTCATGAATTAACTCACTGCAAATATTTACTGGTAGCTCACCTATCCAAATGAATTGATCATGTACTCTGCTCAATAATATCTTGAACCATTCATCTTCATCGAATTTGCACAAATCCAGAATTTTCATGATACTCAACTGATCAATGTGTTTATATTCATCTTTCATGATTCCATTATCATTCATATTATCCATCTTAGTTGACATCTCATCAATTCCCAGTATATCATACTTACAGTGAATGTAAGCCCTAATATCTTCTACGTGTAAAACTCCGGGAGGTGTTTGAGAAAAGGCTCCTTTAGGGTCTTCTTCACAAGACTTGAATAGATGTTTCTTAAACTTATACCTAGGTAGATCTACAACATCATAAACAACAGGTGCATCCATAGCTAGATGATGTAAATACCTCTTTCACAATAAATTATGAGTTTTCACTTCAATCGATCACACATGGAAAATGTAGGATAGATTGAAGCTTTCTGCTCTCTGATCTCCTTAGCTCGCTCTTCGTCGAATGGTAGGAAAATAGATCTTCATATGGTGCTTTATACAATGTTTAAGTTATAAAATTTCACTTTACCCAATACTGTCCAGTCAGCTGTTAGATCTCACGAACAAAATATATGTGTCGCCTAATGTTGCGCTCTTAGCTATATACTCCGTGATGTCGATCGTGTTCATACCTAATCTTGCCTGAGCTCAATCCATAATTTATGGGGTGAGATATATTCTAATGTATTTTTCCAATTCTCCTCCTAAGGTCATGTTTGGCCAATTAGGTTGATTCTATTTTACTACCATCAGGTGAAGATCCAGTAGCATCTACTGACTCTCCCTGAACTGATGTCTCACTTGTTTCTTTGATCTTCCATATCTTGCCATTGTTGTTATCTTATACTTTCTTAAAACAACTTTCAAAATAATTCTTCAAATCTACAACACTCTTACCAATATCATTTCCATTCTTTTGTGTATTCATAGGAGGTGGCACTCTTCTATTGTCTACTCCATTATACCTACAAAAATTTGCTATATGACCTTGATTCTTGCATTTGAAACATATAGGAGGTCTTCTTTCTTGATTAACTTGTAGCTTACAGTACTTCACAATGTGTCCAATGTTATTACATTTGTAGCATGTAGGTTTTACTGTAGGTTCTCTTACATTGTCTTGTCTATATCCAGATTGATTAGGTTTTTTGCATTCTGCTTTCTTGTGTCCATATCCATTACAATTAAAACAACAACCAGAAAAGGTTTTAAAAGGGGGATTACCTTTGTAGTATCTTTTCATGTGTATAAAATTGTTACATCCAAAGCATCTACCTCTGAAAGGTCCGATCTGCTCTCTAGGTTCTTTAATATAGGTTTTTTGATGCAGGAGCATCTTGGATCCTTGGCAATCCTGCTGACCCCAAAATATGTTACTTTCCTTATCAGTTAGTTTCCTTTTTCTCGGCATGTTTTTCTTCTGTTTCTCGACATCCTTTCCAAGTTGCTCGGTCATGATTGTTTTTGTTGCTTGACTTTTGTTTTGTCGAGTGCTCTATTGCTCAGATTTTGCTTTGCCAAGTTGGTTTATTTTGGAATTGGTGTTGGTGGCCGACTTCTTTATTTAATTTTGTAGCTGGGATCTATCTTGGGGCTCTGTGTGGACCTAAATCTGAGTCTCACCTTTGTATTTGAGAGCCGACTACTTTGTTGGACTCTTGTATATATTATTTTGTATGTTCTTAGTTTGGAAGAAGTCTTAGAGAAAGAAGGAAAATGTTAGAATATTAAAAGATCTGAGATCTCTGTTGTAAGAAGGTCAAATTGTAATACACTCTGATGTATATGGCCATAACTAGGAAGGCCTTACAACCTAGCATGTATTGAGTTTGATTGATTAATGATAAATATATCTACATTTCTCTTCTCTCACTTTGTTGTTGTGTAATTCCACATTGTATCCGCAAGTTGGTTGGCTTTGGGTGTGCCCTAGGCCCCATTTTCTTCCCCCCCTTGCATTAGGTGGTATTATAGTGAGTTGAGATCCATGGATCCTTCTTGTAAACTCTAAAGATATTTTTTGTAGTGTGGCAAGTTGCGATCTAACCTACAATTGCAGAGAGTTTCAAGATGGTTAGTGGGAGAGGAAATGTCGATCAAGGTCTAGCTGATATGCTTAGACAAATGGCTGCAAGATTGGAAGTTGTTGAGACAGCCCAATGCAGAGGAAGACATCTTGAAGATGTTAGTGATGATGAGTTCAAAGAGGTTCAAGGTGAAGTTGCACCTGCACCTGTGATGGATCAAGAAGAGGAAAGATTCCTGAGAGTGTTGACAAGACTGAAGTCCAAACCTTAGTTTATTCCCCCTAAGTATAGTGGAAAATTAGATTCTGATGAATTGATTGACTGGATCACTAAGATGGAAAAATATTTTGAATATGAGAATGTTGCAGAAGACAAGAAGGTCACGATTGCAAGCACAAAATTGAAAGGTCATGCATCCTTATGGTGGGAACATCTACAGTTGGATAGAAAGAAGAAAGGTAAATACAAAATCAAGGCATGGGATAAGATGGTGAACAAATTGAAAGACAAGTTTCTTCCTTGTGATTATCTGATTAACCTAGTTCAGAGAAAGCAAAGTTTGAAGTAGAAGGATAAGTCAGTCAAAGAATACACTGAAGAATTTTATAGATTGGACATCAGATCTAGACATGTTTAAGATGAAGTGGAAAGAGTTGCAAGATATATGAATGGCTTGATAAGTTCCATACAAGATGAAATTAGTTTGATCAAGATGGAAGGCATTGAAGAGGCATACCAATTTTCCCTAAAAGATGAAGAAAAGTTGAATAGAAGATATAAAAAAAGACAAAGAGGTAGAGGTGGTAGATTCTCTAGAGGAAGAGGTAGATCTCATGGTGAAAATAGTAGATTTGAACCAGACAAGTCAAATATAGACACTAGTCAAGACAAAGGAAAGACTGAATGAAAAGGTGGAAATTCATACCGAGGACAAGGTAATTACTCCAGAGGTGGTTATAGCAGAAGAGTGTTCCAAGTAATTTGTTACAATTGTGGTGAAGAAGGACACAAATCCTTTGAATGTACACATGCAAGCAAGAAAGGTGGTAGCAGTAGCAGAAATGCATTAGTGCAAGAAGAGTCATCCAATGAACCTGAGAATCTCATGATCCGAAGGATACTATGGAGTGAGAAAGATAAGCAAGATCCTGTCAGGAAAATTTTATTCAAGACCAGATGTAGAGTTGCAGATAAAGTTTGGAAGGTCATTATTGATAGTGGAATCTTAGAGAATCTGGCATTAGAAGAAATGGTTGCAAATTTGCAGTTGGAGAGGATGTATCTGAAACCCTATCAGATCTCATTGATCAAAGATGAGCACACATTAATGGTAAGTGAACAATGTTTTTTGAATCTAAAAATTGTAAAGTTCTATGACATGGTGTTATGTGATATTATGCCAATGGATTGTTGTCATATTTTATTGGGTAGACCTTGGCAATATGATAGACATTCTATACATGATGGAAGGTTGAATAGATATTCTATTAGGGTTGATGGGAAGAAGAATTTTTTTTTACCTTTGATTGTAGAATCTTTTGATGAGTTATGTACATCTATGAAAGTTTGTCTAATGGAAGGTAGACAGTTTGTTAAAGATCTGAAAAGAGATGATATTTGTTATGCTTTGATTCCTAACAAACCAAGTAAGAATGCAGAAGATGACATACCTGTAGAAGTTGAGAAGTTGCTGACTAAATACAAAGAAATCATTTCAGATAATGTACTTGATGGTTTGCCACCAATCAGAGATATCAGTCACTGTATGGATCTAATTCCTTGAGCTAGTTTACCAAACAAAGCACCACATAGGTTGACACCTACCGATAATGAAGAGCTTAATCGACAAGTTCATGAGTTGTTGAACAAAGGCTTAATTAGAGAAAGTTTAAGTCCATGTGCAGTACTTGTTGTGTTGGCACCTAAGAAGAATGGAGAATGTGCACTGGTTCCAGAGCAATAAATAAGATCACAGTTAAGTATAGGTTTCCTATACCAAGAATGGATGACATAAAAGACTGTTTGAGTGGAGCAAAGTATTTTACCAAAATAAATTTAAAGAGTGGATATCATCAGATCAGAATCAGAGAAGGTAATGAATGGAATACTTCTTTCAAGACAAAAGAAGGTTTGTATGAGTGGTTGGTTATGCCTTTTGGTTTAATTAATGCACCAAGTACATTTATGAGATTGATGAATGAATTTTTGAATAAATTCTTAAACAAATGTGTGATTGTATACCTAGATGATATTATGATATTTAGTAAAACCAAAGAAGAACATTTGATGCATATAAGACAAGTGCTGCAGAGGTTGAAAGAGGAATAGTTACTGATAAATCTGAAGAAATGTTCCTTCATGAAAGAAGAGCTTGTGTATTTGGGTTTTGTGATTTCAGCTGATGGTTTGAAGATGGATCCAGAGAAGGTTGAAGCCATATTGAGTTGGCCTACACCTAATAATGTCACTGAGGTAAGATCATTTCATGGATTGGCAAGTTTTTACAGGAATTTTATCAGAAATTTTAGTTCTATCTATAATGCTATGACTGAAACAATGAGAGGAGACAAAAAAGAGTTCAAATGGACACATGGATCTGATAAGAGTTTTGAAGCTTTGAAGTTGAAGGTTGTTAAATTACCTGTGCCAGCCTTACTTGATTTCAATAAGGTATTTCAATTTGAATGTGATGGAAGTGGAAGTGCAATTGGAAATGTATTAACTCAAGAAGGTAAACCTGTTGCTTGCTTTAGTGAAAATTTGAATGATGAAAAGAGGAAATATTTTTTCTATGATCAAGAATCCTATGCTATTGTGAAAGCTATGAAGAAATTGAGGCATTACTTGATGCCAAATGAATTTGCGTTGTATACTGATCATAAGGCTTTACAGTATTTGGGTAGTCAAAATAAGTTGAATCAGAGACATATGAAATGGGTAGAGTATTTGCAGAGCTTTACATTTGTGATTAAAAGCATAAGAGTGGAGTATCTAATAGAGTTGTTGATGCATTGAGTAGAAGAAGATCTTTATTGACTAAAATGAGAATTGAAGTTCTTGGCTTTGATGACATGAAGAATTTGTATGAAAATAATCCTAATTTTTTAGAGCAGTGGAGAGTGTGCAGAGAACCTAATACAAATCAATCAAGTAAGTATGAAGACTATTTCATTCAGGAAGATATGTTGTTTAAAGGAATTCAGTTATGTATACTGAGAAGATCAATGAGAACTATTCTAATAAAGGAGAAACATAGTAGTGGATTGGCTAGGCACTTTGGCATTGATAAAACATTGAGTTTGCTTAAGGAGAGGTATTTTTGGCCTCAATTGTATAAGGATGTTCATAAATTTGTGAGAAGTTGTGGAGTTTTTCAAATTGCAAAGGGAGTGAGTCAGAATACTGGATTGTATACACCTATTACTATTCCTGAGAAATGTTGGAGTGATATCAACATGGATTTTGTTCTTGGACTTCCGAGGACAACAAGAGGTAATGATTCTATATTTGTTTTTGTGGATAGATTTTCTAAGATGACACTTTTTATACCATGTAAGAAAACATCAGATGCAGTTCATATAGAAGATCTTTTCTTTAAGGAGATTGTCAGATTGCATGGATTACCAAAGAGTATCATCTCTGACAAAGACAGTAATTTTGTAAGTTATTTTTGGAGTACACTTTGGAAGAAGCTGAATACTGAGTTGAAATTTAGTTCTACATTTCATCCACAGACTGATGGACAAATAGAAGTGGTAAACAAAAGTTTGGGTAACCTGTTGAGATGTTTAGTTGGAGACACACCATGCAATTGGGATTTGATGTTGGCACAAGAAGAATTTGCATACAATAGTTCAGTAAATAGAAGTAATGGAAAGACACCTTTTGAGATTGTTCATGGCACACAACCTAGAGGTATATCATATTTGAGAGACATTGTTGGTGAAGATAAAAGAAGCACTGAAGCAGAAGAATTTGCAGAATTTATGATGACATTGCATAAGGATGTAAAGCAGAAGCTGGAGAAAAGTAATTAGAAATACAAAGATGATGTAGAAAGATCAAGAAGACATAAGAAATTTGAATTTGGTGATGTTGTGATGGTTCATTTGAAGAAAGGAAGATTTCCTATTGGAACATATGGGAAACTGAAGATGAAGAAATTTGGTCCTTGTAAACTACTGAGAAGATTTGACAGTGGAAATGCTTATGAAGTTGAATTACCTGATGACATGGATATATCACCTATTTTCAATATCTCAGACTTGTAGGAATATCATGAACCTGATGAAGAAGTGACAGTATCAAGTGATTATCCTAAGAAACAGATAGAGGAAGTTGAGAAGATCTTAAAACGGAGAGTTGGTAGAAGTACAAGAGGAAAAGAATACATGGAATATCTGGTAAAGTGGAAAAATAGACTGATTGAGGACTCATCTTGGATTTATTAATCTAAGTTGGATTCATTTTTGGTTGGACCTAATGCATGATTTAGGGAATCATTTCTTTTCAACCCCAGGTGTCTGATGCAGGAGCATCTTGGGTCCTTGGCAATCCTGCTCACCCCAAAATATGTTACTTTCCTTTTCAATTAGTTTCTTGTTGCTTGACATGTTGTTCTTCTATTGCTCGGCATCCTTGCCGAGTTGCTTGGTCATGCTTGTTATTGTTTCTCGACTTTTCTTTTTCTGAGTGCTCTGTTGCTTAGATTTTGCTTTGCCGAGTTGGTTTATTTTGGAATTGGTGTTGGTGGCCTACTTCTTTATTTAATTTCATAGCTTGGATTTATCTTGGAGATCCGTGTGGACCTAAATCTGGGTCTCACCTTTGTATTTGAGTGTTGACTAATTTGTTGGACTCTTGTATATATTCTTTTGTATGTTCTTAGTTTGGCAAAAGTCTTAGAGCAAGAAGGAAAATGTTAGAATATTAAAAGATCTGAGATCTCTGTTGTAAGAAGATCAAATTGTAATACACTCTGATGTATATGGCCGTAACCAGGAAGGCCTTACAACCTGGCATGTATTGAGTTTGATTGATTAATGATAAAGATATCTAAATTTCCCTTCTCTCACTTTGTTTTTGTGTAATTCCACATTGTATCTACAAGTTGGTTGGATTTGGGTGTGCCCTAGGCCCCATTGTCTTCCCCCCCCCTTGCATCATTTTTTAGCATTAATATTTACATTAAATTTCTCTTCCCAATTCTTTGAGAATTTAGCTTCATTGAATCCAATACCTGTCATATTACCTTTAGGTTTCTATTTGTCTCTTTGTTTATCAATCAAATCACTGCTAGTGTGAGGTTTCTCAATGTGTTTCTTTGCTTCAACAAGTTCACCTTTCATAATCTGATTGTATCTCTCTATTTGTAGATACTTGTTCTTGTAGTTTTCAGCGTCATTCTTCATTTGTTCTAATGTATTGTTCAAGTTTTCTTCAATCTTCCTTTTAACATTTATCTGTAACTGAATCTCTTTATTCATAGCTTCATTCTCAAGTTTCAGAGTTTCATTTTCTTCTTCAAGTAGCTTTATCTGATCTGAATTGTCTTTGTCTGAATCTTCTTTAATCTGAACCACAAGATCTCTTCTATGAGTTTCTTTATAAATTTCTCAACTCTTCGCATGTTGAATCTTAATTCTCCATTTTCTACTTTTTCTTTGTCAAGGTCTTCAAGTGAAGCTTCAAAGTTCTCCTGTAGATTATCTAAATCCATTCTAATCTCCCTTAAGATGTTAGACTTTCTCTCCAAGGGCCAGAAGCTCTGATACCAATTGTTAGGATTAGGTAATACTGAGAGGGGGGTGAATCAGTATTACAACACTTATTAAAAAATTTCAACCAATTATACATTAACCATATACATGCAGAAATGAATAGAACATAAGAAAATAACACATTACTCATAACACCATATTTTGTTGTCGAGGAAACCCTGGCCAAGGGAAAACCCCAGTGGGGATGGTACCCACAAGCATGTACTAAAGTATAATGTCCCTATAAGGAGACCTAGCCCTATTAGGAGCTGAATATTACATAGTACATTTCCTTGTAAAAGGAATAACAACCGTGTTAAAGGTTCACAACACCATGTTAGGGGCCAATTGAGCTTACATCTCTTACAAAGTAATTATGTTTACAAAGTGTTCTCAGTCATGAACGAAACAAGCATCACTAATTCTTAGATAGTTCCTTTATAGTTCATCAATGATCTCTTTCATTCTCTGCTCTTGCATTCGCACATCACATCCAAAAATTCTTCTTCAATTATCACACACATATCTTTATAAAAAAGATCTTGCATATATATCTCACAACTTTACAAAGTCGGCTCCCAATAAAAATATTACAAATATTACAAAGTTGGCTCTCAGTACAAATACATTTAGTAAGGAAAAAATTAAGTGGATAGTCAGCACTCTTACATAATAAAAGTGTAGGTTATCAACAACCATAATCCAAATTCGATTGCCTGGAGTCCATGTCATACTCTCTTAATCTTCACTTCTGTCCAACTGCTCTGTATCACTATTCTACTGATGTCTGTCTGTCTTCAAGTCTCTCTAACTTGTTGTAAACATATCATAAACAAAATTGATCTTAGGAGGAGGTCACATATACCTCATTCTATCTTCCTCTAAGCTTGCTTTCCCTAATTCATCAATCTCGATCTTCGACACCCAAAATACCTTTGTATCTTTGCTTCTATACTTAGTCGATTTCAAGGTCATCAAAACTTAACTTTATAAGAATCGATCTATAACCCAGATGTGTTGCCATAAATGACAACCAATAATAGGATCTCACCATGCAAAATAGATCACTTTCTAACATTTTTAGTGTAATAACTAGCAAATTTGTGAAGAATTTTCCTTTGTTTCTCAACCTTTATCATCTGCAAACCATTTTTAATAATAATTATCTCTCTATTTCACTCAATTTAATGCAATTTCAAAAGCGACATAACAAAGAGTAAAGGTGACAATAGTGTGTTCAGAAGCGATGTCCTTTTCTTTAAAAGCAATGCAATTTCACTTAAAAGTGATGTTATCGTCAGGACTTCACTTAGTAAACCTAAATCAGAGCATGTCCATTCATGGCATACTAAAGAATCCCCCTATTTTCAAATTTTTTTTCCCCAAACTCCCTTTTTTTCACCTCACTCCAATACCCCTCCAATACCCCCCATGTCTATTTTCCTATCTAAACCCTCAACCCCGACCCCCAAAAAACCCCCCTACCCCCTATTTAGGCAATATATTGCCCCTTTTTTTGCCCTTTTTAATCCCCAAATATGAACACACATGATAGTGTATTGCCCCTTCAGTGAAGACCCCATAGATGTTATTTTTTCCAAAAATGATACTCTTTAAATGATGTTATTTGTAAAGTATTACTTGCAACATTAGCTTCCTTACTGTTATCTTCATTTTCATCTCCTTGTTTGTTTTTTTGAGACCAACAGTCTTTCTTCAGGTGACCAGGCTTTCCACAGTACCAGCAATCTTTCTTTCCTTTAGATTGAGAACATCCTTTGTTTGACTTCCCTCGTGACTTGCCATGCGAAGGGCCTTTGCCTCTTTCACTTGTTCTTCCTCTGTTCTCCATGTTTAAAGCAGAACCTGATGAGGTTGAAGTTTCACCTGTACTTTTCTGTCGCATTTCCTCACTTAGGATAACACCAACAACTTCATCAAATTTCAAGGTATTTGAACTAGAGATAGAGTTTCTTATAGCCATAACCAAACTATTCCAGCTTTCTGGCAAAGAACATAAAAGTAAGAGAGCCCTAACCTCTTCATCGAATACAATTTTTACGGATGACAATTGACTGGTGACGGTATTAAATTCATTTA
>MU225467.1:18442-30333 GCA_018584345.1 Thuja plicata | reverse complement strand
AGCATGGAATGAAGCCCCAGAATCAATTACCCAGGAATCATTAACATTATCCAAACATAATATTAAAGCATCTTGTAAAGTATTACTTGCAACATTAGCTTCCTTACTGTTATCTTCATTTTTGTCTCCTTGTTTTTTTTTTTGAGATCAACAGTCTTTCTTCAGGTGACCAGGCTTTCCACAGTACCAGCAATCTTTCTTTCCTTTAGATTGAGAACGTCCTTTATTTGACTTCCCTCGTGACTACCAGACATGAGGCCACAATATCAACATATACTACATGATCAGTCACCAAAATATCAACAATTTGTTCTCCTTTCCTTCCTAAATCTATATTGATCTCTGCTCCTTCAATTTATGACCACCCAATCTAAGAATATGATCACAATTCTAAATCAAACATAGTGCTCCTTATATAGATTGTCATTAGGTCACACAAGACCTAGAAATTTCCACCACAGTCGGCTCAAAGGATTAGCCAACCTCCTCAAAATAAAAATCAACATCATCCAATATGTCATCCTAAAAATGTATTACCAATATTAGAATTAATGTATCAGCCTCAAATCCACTTCCTTAATCAAATTAACATAAAACTTTGATTGGTGATCAGATAGGTAAACTTCCTTCTGGTGCAGAAGCACCTCCAAATGAACCAATTTAGGGTATGGTTTAGAATGGTGGATGAATGGGTAGATGGTTTGGTGGATCAATGATCCCTAAATATAATAAGAGTCCTACATGTAACAATAAGTACTATTTGTAAGACTAGGAGACACAGGGTGCAGTTATAAACCTTGGGGTCTACCTTGGTCAATTTGGACAATTCAGGGTAGGATGGGTTAAAATAGGATAAAATAAGTACGAAGGAGTTAAAACATTCAAATACCTTCCCTAAGGTCCTTAGTAGAGTCTAGAGGCAACAATTTGTAAAGTCTTACAACTTTTGTTAAAAAGTTATCAAAGTTGTCAATTTGCAAAAATATAACTTTTTGAAAAGTTGTTGCACCTTTTTGAAAAATGGTTGCAATTTGAATCCCAGCGCTCACAACCACTTGGATCAGTTGGAACTAATTTGGAATTGTATAAAATTTTTGAAGAAACCTTGCTCCAAAGTTGGAGAAAAACTATAGTATTGAAGCTTTCTCAAATCAATAAAATAACCCCCATTTTATGTTATTTTCATAGTTTTTTGCATTTATGGCTCTGTACAGATTCACATGGGAAGATGAATTAAAATAGAAGATATATTTGCAATTCCTCTATTGTATAGATTCACATGGGAATATGAATGAAAATAGAAGATATATTTGTGATTCCTCTATTGTTTTCAAGTGGTTTTAGATCTTTAAGTGAAGGGAAATGAAAGTTATAGCCTCTAGACCATTGAGAGGTCGTTGTATTGACCAAGCTAGGGTTTCGAGAGAAATCCTCTCATTCCTGGAGTTCCACATGGGAAAAATCTGAGCCTTGGTGGAAAGAAGGGTAGGAGGATGTAATATAATAATTTTTTTGTTTTTGGGTTGGGCAATTCTGGTCGTGAGAGAAACATTTAAAATCTCAGGACATGAGTCTCAATGTGACTGTCCTAGATTCTGCATTTAGGAGAACAACTTGGCCTTGAGATGGAATGGAGACTTGAGAGTAGAAATTTGGTATTCTTTAAGTTCCCTACACATGTTCCAATTTTTTTGGTAGAGAATTAGATCCATTTGAGGACACTTGTTTTGTTAATGGAGGCCTAACAGGTCATTTGGCCGAGTGGTGAATTTGGGCATTTGATGAGTTGGGTGATTGGCCATAGACCCTGACTTGGAGAGTGTCAAGGGGAGTTGAGAGGAACCTATGAAGGTTTTAGATACTTAAGGAGAAGATTCTTCAAGTAAGTTTATGTCAAAAGTTCCTAATTCCTCTTATAGGTGCTAAGTGACAGTTTTTTCCTAGTGTTCTGTATGTCTCAAGTTGTCCAGTGTTGGCCGAGCACTCCTGCATGTGCTGAGTGAACTAGAGGTACCACATAGTAGTCCTTAGTAAACTTAAGTGTCTAAGAAGTGTCCTAAAGTGTATGTATGATTTTTTTTATCTTTAAAATCATTTGTATAGTGTGTGTAGACATCAATGAACCCTTGTTCCATCCCTGAAGTGTTGGGTTCAAGTTGTGGTTGAATAGTGCCTTGTAGATGTTTCAGAATAATCAGGAGGATTAGTTGATCATGTGGGTTTGGGAACCTTTGTAGAGCCTTGAATTGTATGGGATTATAAGGGAGTACTTGGCATTTGTAACTCCACTTTGATATATAGTTTGGGGCTCTGCACCACCTTCACACTCAAAACATAATTCAATAAAAACTTGAGATAAACTATTATGGTTGAAATAATGGATTCCTCATACCATATACATACTATATCTCTGATTACACCATTTGAATCTTTCTTGAACTTGGCTGCTAGCAAAATCTGTATCAGATATTGTTCTTCCTGAACACCAGTCAACATACATAGTTGATCTTCCCTTTACTGATCATGTACAATTCTAACCGATCACTGTAATCATGGTAAGTGAATACATTTCCATCAAGGACAACTAATTATGCTTCCACTCATGACTACTCTACATATCTCCTCCAAAACTATCATAATGCCAACAATCTCCCCTTTTGGCATTGATGGCAAAAACTTCTAAAAATCATCTCAAAAATCTTACATTGCATACATACTATAATATCATCCTCAAATTATAATTCCCCTTACATTATGCATGTTATCATACATCATTATATCATTCTCCCATACAATACAATACACATCATTCTCCCCCTTTTTGTCAACAATGACAAAGGATTATAAGTACTTACCAAAATTACATTCTTGAAATTTGACTTTGTAGTCTCCAATTACTTTTCTCATGACTCTTGTAAGCGTTCCATAGATAAAATTTGTGCATGTATAATCGATGTTTTTCCTTCCATATCATTCAAATTTCTCACCTCTTGTAGACTTTGTATTGATTCTACATCACCCACATTTTGTTGCATGAGATCTATGGTGGGAGCTAGATAGGTATGCAGCTCCATAAGTGATAATATTATGTTATATTTCTCTGCTTGCAAATTCTTCATGTTGTATGAAATCATTTTCACCTTAGCAGTGTATGTTGAAACTGAACTAGTTAGAGGATCAAATTTTGCAACCAAATCATCAAGTTCCTTTTTAGCTCACTCTTTCTTCTTCTCCAGGTCTTGTGTAAAATATGTAAGATTTTAAACCTTTACAAGTATCTTTCCTGATTCCTGTAGAATTTCCTTTACTTTTTTCACTAGTACTGCAAGTGACTCTTTTTCTATTGATATGATCTCTTTCAACTTGTCATCTCCTTTCTTCTCATATTATTTTATTGCTAACTCCATAGGTGCATTCTCCAAGTGAGGTACTTGATCAAAAAGAACCTTGACCAATACACCCAATTGATCAATAGGATTATCGTGTTTCTCATATTTCACATTAGGTACTAGATTCCTAATGATGTTTCTGGCTCCTTTTAGTATTCTAACCTTCTTTTTATGCCTCCTCAATTTTTCCCTTTCTTCTTTCTCCCCAAGTTTATCAGACATTTTCAATATCTCTTTAGCGCTCATCTGAGTAATATCAATATTTGTTTGCATTCTTTATCTTTAGATTCTTCTTTGTCTTCTTCAAAATTAGTTGGAATATTTGTTTTTCTCTTCTTCATTGTGCTACCTTCACTGGTTAGATTAAGTTTTCTCTTTAGTGAAAGTATATCCTCATCATCCTTATGACTTGTCTCTTTCTCAACAATTTGTGGTTTCGGTGCTTCAACACCAGTTTGAGTTTGAATGTTTTGTGTTAGCTCTGGGATATCAGAGATAACATTATCTATGACATCATTAATCTCTTCAGTTGCTCTCTCTTGTTATTTTCTTTCCTCTTCAACCAATTTGACAACAACAATAGTCTTAAACTTCACAAACTTTGTCAATAAATCCACTGTTTCATTTCTTACTGATTGTGTATCTCCAATGAGAATTCTTGTAACTGTGTTCCTTGTCTTATATTCTTCTCTCATTTCTTCAATTGTTAACTCTATTTTTTTCAATAGACAATTCAGGTTGTAAAAGTGCAAGTTCTTGTTCCATCATTAGTTTTTCAATCTTCAAAGTTTCTCTCCATATTTTGTCAACTGCATTAAATAGTTCTTTAGGTACAACTTTTTATAGTTTACTAGGTGATTTGAAAAAAGTATGTAGACTTTCTACAACTACATCTTCTATCTTTCTTTTCTCTTCACTGTCAAATTTATCAAAGTGAGTCCAAAATTCTATCATTTTTCCATGTTTCTTAATGTCTTTAAGAATGTTCTCAAGAATAATAGTATTTTCACTTTTATTAGCTTCCATAGTAGTAGAATTATTGTCAGACACAATTTCAATCTTTTCTTATTCACCCTTTTCTTTATCTTCTTTCATACTCTTTAACTCTTTGTACCCTGATGTCATTTCTTTCTTTCTTTTGTAATTTATCTGAATAGTCTCAGGTGTCTCCTTTTCTGACTTTGACTTAATAGGGGTCGTAGAAGTAGATGATGTTTGTCTTAGTACTGAACTCCTTGTAACTCTTTGAGGTGTAACCTCTTCCACTTCAACTTCAGTATCCTTGACTCTTGTAGCATATTTTCTTTCTTACTCTCCATTTTCTTTTTAATTTTTATCATCATTTCAGGTGTTATGCCACTCGTTTTGGCTAGATTATCAATTTTTTTCCTAATCTTTATTTGGATTACAGGTGTTCACAATTCATTGTGAATTTTTAGTGATGACTCTTCATAACTTCCAAACCTAGGTGTTGAAGTATCAATAGGTTTTGAAAATAAAACATCAGTATGAAAGTGACTATATCACCATCAACTTTATAACCCATAGTAGGTATCCATCATGTTCTAGGTTGCACTGCTTGCAACATGCATGTATCTTTATCTACTAGAAAACATATATTAGTTTTGTACGTCTCAACAATACTGGTTGGGATTCTTTCTCTTAAGTTCATTTTTCTTTGAAAATCATTTCCTAAAGTCCTTATGCATTGCTTAACCTGCATTACTACCAGTCTATCCTTTGACCATGTAATAGAATCTATTCCAGGAAAATGATTCTGCAGGTAAAAGAACATACATGCCAGGAGTGATCCATTTTTGAATGATTGCTTATTATCTTTCTTGATCTTCTCCATTTTCACTAAGAATTTACTCCTCAACATCTCACAAAGATCATATTTTGCATCTTCCTTCACCATCATCTATGTAGCGTGAATAGTTCTACCAGACACAATGTTCAACCGACTAGACTAATATACTCTATATCCTATCACCATTGAAGTGAATCTCACTTCCTTGTAAATTATATCCTTGATAGTCATGGATTAGTGATCTTGTTTGGATTTGGTTAAATGAGTAACCAAATTTGCAGCAATAGTTTGTAGAGTAGGTGCTTCACCAGTAACACAAAATCCAGTAACTTTGTTGAATAACTCCTTTGTAATTTTGTGAGGCTTGTCCAGCCAAATGAATTGATACTATACTCTTCTCAAAACATATCTTATCCATTCTGGATGAAAATAATTAGGTATCTCAGCCACATAAATGAAACCTTTATGAACCAAATGTATATGCTCGTCTTTCACCTTCTTATCATCGTTCAACTTAAGAAATTCATTACAGATGTCATCAGCTCCAAGTTCTTCCTATTTGCAATGAATGAATGAATGAATGTCTCCAGTTAACAATACACTTTAGGGTATCAAAAATAGGGCACCCATTGGATCATTTTCATTTGCCTTCATAGGGTGTAACTTAAATATAGATCTTAGCTTGTCAACGATGTTGACAAAAAATGGAGTAGCCATGATGTCAACAATCAACAATAATTCATGTAAATATATTTTCAATTCAAGCTATAACCTTTACTTCACTGATTAGTGTACTTAGACAACTAATATAATTTCTTGCTTAAAATCATATTCCACAAACATAAATAGTTCTCGCTATGGAATGTAATCAAATGCTCTTCAGTAAACTTCATTAGGATGTAAAGTGACAAAATATTTTAGTTTCTCATCTTTATAATGTTTGAGAATGTAGTTTTTAGACATAACAGTCAAATAATGTTTTCCACCGACCACCACAGTTAAAACATAACACTTGTTATATGCACACAAATTCTTTATCTTCACTAAACATCATTAACTCACAAATAGGCATCTCAAAATTCATATGAATCTTACCACTCATGAATTTAGAAAATCAATAGATGATTTGAATTTAAGTGCCCTCCCCAAAGAAAATGATGTGCTTCCCCTAAGAAAATGATGTGCTTAGTTCACTGATGGATTCTCCACATTTCCTGGACTTGTGGAGTTCTCAGTTAACTCTGATGAATTCAATTCTCCTTTCCTCGCCCGTGTCTTCTTCATATCATTTCTTACTTCATTAGCATTGACAGTTTCTTTTCCTTTGGCATTTTCATCATTGTTCACTGGTTGACCTCTAGTATACTTTCTTTCTGTACATGACCTAGCAAGATGACCAACCTTGTTGCAGACATAAAAAACCATACCTGTTGGATTCCACAATCCAACATTATCTCTAAATGACCTTAATCTGCAATTGAAAACCACATGTCCATAGTTGTGATATTTAGAACAAGTAACATCTGATAGGTTACCTTGATTGATATGTCTCTGACTATTGTAATCATATGACCACTGGTTGTTGATTCTTTCCCTGCACTCATTAGCTCTATGTGCAAACTTGATGCAATAGTAACAAAATCCATTAAATGTATTAGATCTAGCATTGTAGTTATCAGTTCTAGCATAGGAGTTTTATGATCTAGCAATAGAACCTCTAGGTCTAATGTTCAGACCAATTGTTTTAAACCAACATACATTAGTAGTATGACCTTCTTTATGACAATTGAAACATACCGGTTTATACCTTGTCTTGCCAGTATTATTGATCACCTTGGGTGTTGATTTTCTTTCTGCATTTATGTCCTTCGCACCAGAAGATTCATGAAATTCAAAGTTTGAAAAACCTAAACCTTGTTTCTCTCCTTTTATCCTCTTCCTTCCAAGTTGTTCATCAAGTATAGAAAAACTCTTTCTGAATTTATCTAGCAGATTGTTTGCAGCATTCAACTCTTTTTTTTATATTTTCATTCTCTCTCTGTATTCTCTCATTCTCTCTTTCAATATCATTTTTATCTTCATCTGTATCATGTAAGTGTTCTTTTGATGTAGCAACCTCTTTCTTTGATCTAAATAGTTTCTCCAACTTATATGTTAGGGTTTCATGTTTAACCTTTAGGGCATCTTCATCAATTTTCTTGGCATCATTAGCATCTCTTCTTTTTTCAAGTTCTTCAACCATCCTGATAGATTGAATTTCAAGGTATCTTTTCAAGTTTGCCACTTCTCTTTTGAGTCCACTTTTTTTACCCATTAGATCTACAAGTGCTTCCTCTAATTCTTTAGATAAACTACCTTCAGACAGTTGTTTAATGTAGTCTTTAATTTCACTCAATTTCTCAGCAAGCTCTCTTCTCTTAGAAAGGGAATACCTCAGCTTTTCCTTCATCTCATTGATAAATTTGCATATATCCTCAAGTTTCTTTTCATATGTGTATCTATCCTTGTTGACTTATAGGGATGTTTTCCTCAAGCGGTTAGGGTTAATATCAGGAGGACCTAAGAGCTTTGATACTAATTCTTGGATATCTTATGACTGAGGGGGGGCGGGGGTGAATCAGTACAAATATGTAATGAATAAATTCAACCACTGATCTAATTAACTGCACTAGCAACTTCTAAACCACAAAGCATATAACTAAAGTAAACATATAACAATAAACAATATCAAGCATCCAAAACCTTAACACACATAACACAGGTATTTTTTTTATCGTGGAAACCGTTGTTAGAGGGAGAAAACCATGGTGGGGATGACACCCACAACCCCAATATTGTAGTAAATTATTTGTACTTTTAGGAGTACAAATAGATTATCTATGATCTACCTTGCTAGAGGATTTCAAACCTTAATAAAGAAGCTACCCTGTTAAAGGATTTACAAATAAGAACTTGTTAAAGTTCAACCTATTGGGGGATTTGACCTACCGCAACTATTAGGGAACAACAAGATTGTTGATCTGTATAATGGAAGTGATTTCTTATTAGATCCTTTTTGCTCCTTTCCATCATGATGCTATATTTATCGTTTCTCCTTCAATTTGTGACCACCCAATCTTAAAATATGATCGCAACCCTAAATCAAATGATTTAGTGCTCCTTATATAGACTGTCATTAGGTCACACAAGACCTAGAACTTTCCACCTCAGTCGGCTCAAGGGATTATCCAACCTCCTTGAAACTGGTATCAACAACATCCAATATGTCATCCTAAAAATGTATTACCAATATTAGAATTACTATGTCAGCCTCAGATCTACTGCCTTAATCAAATTAACGTAAAACTTTGATCGGTGACTAGATAGGTAAACTGCCTTCACACTTAAAACATAATTCAATCAAAACTTGAGATAAATTGTTGCGGTAGGAATCGTGGATTCCTCATACCATATACATACTGTATCTCTGATCGCAACATATGAATCTTTCCTCAACTCAACCGCTACGACAATCTATATCTGATATTATTCTTCCTAAACACCAGTCAACATACATAGTATATCTTCCCTTTATCGATCATGTACAGTTCTTATTGATCATTGTAATCATGATAACTAAATACATTTCCATCAAGGACAACCAATTACGCATCCACTCATGATCGCGCTGCATACCTCCTCTAAAACTACCATAATGCCAACATATTTTTCAACTCAAATAAAAATATAAAACTATTTTAAATAAATGAATTGAAAAGAAATCATGAGCATCCTATTGCTCTCTAATTCTAAGGACTTGAGTAATGATCTTAGCTATAAATTGATTCTCAAGTGACTGTTAGGCCTAAAACAAGGCAAGCACAATTGAGAGGGGGGTGAATCATTTGTACACACATTAAAACTTTAAATTCACTTTATCCACTTAGATCTGAAAGATAAATAGTCAAAGAAAGATCCACAACACATAACATAGAACACTAAGATTTTTTCTCAAGAAAACTTGGTTAAGGTAAGACCCTAGTGGGAATAAAACCCACAAGATGCATGCACATTATTGAAAATAATGCCCAGTTAAGAGAAAAATGGAGAACAAAGGATGCATAAGAAACCACACTCTTATAGACCAATCTGTAGGCACACTCCCTAGAGCTCACTGCTCACAATATAATCACAAATCTGGCCCTCATTCAGGTTCACCGATCTATCTTCAATTACAATAGGGTGGACATATAGTCCATTACAACTGGACTGACAAACATCATCTCCAATGCCAATACAGTTCTAATGATGTACAAATTCTTCCTTAAATGTAGAATACAAGTATCAAAAACTCTCCTTACAATCACATACTACCACATCTCTCTCCTCTCAAAATGATCTCTCATTTATATAGATTACAAAGAGTAATCAACCACTAGGCTGGCTAGAACTATTACAATAAAAGATGTAAACAATATACTCAATCTCCAAAGTGATCCAAATAAAGTTTCCTAAGACTTAGATAGGACCCAAATTTCCCATCACAAACACAATATTGTGTCACCAAAAAAAAATCAAGAATTGCAACACGTTACTCCATCAACTCGACAAAGACCTAAATGAAGAAACACCAACACACTACCCAAAACAACAAATATAATCACCTCAAACAATACAATCCACTAGAATGATCATTACATGATCCAAGAACACCAACAGGCACCATGACTACCATCCAGAACAAAACTCAAACTCACCTTCATATTTGATCAACAAGAACACTAAAATACCAAACTCTATCACAACAAAAGATAGCTTTTTGTACTCTGAATCATGAACAACACTAGTTGTGAACACAATGATAAGGCACAATGTAACCATGAGCTTTACAACCTCTAAAACTTTAAATCCAAGATGTGCCAGTCCAAATACTCAACCTTTGTACACAGGAACACTATAACAACAACAACCAACAACTTGACCAAACCTCACTCAAACTGCCATCCAAACTTCTGCGAACCTCTTAAGACAAAATACAGACACCATAAAACAATACCTTACAATCACAATTCAAGATCTTCAATACAGAACCTGAACAACTAAAATATTCTTCACTAAACACACTGAACACACTGTCAGAAACATAACCCAGTATGTTTACATCAATGACAAAACATTAATGTCAGTACACCAAAAAATAAACTCTAGCATGCTCAACAATCTTCCAATAGTGACAACTTAGAAAATGAGATTATTAGATTAATTAAGCTATGATGATTGCAAATTCTATGCTAGATGATGAAGAACATTAAGATGCAATTATAATTTTTCATTATAACAATGCTCAAAATGAACAATAGATATACAAACCAACATTATGGCTATGTTTTTTATGGAAGTGGATTCCCAAACTAGCGTTATGTCTTTTCTAAAATGATAGTGGATCCTTTTACCCTAATTATGCATCCTATTTATAGGATTTCCCAAGGTGTAGGGGTGAGTGTGATTAACCCTAGTTAAGGTATGATTGGGGTTAGGGGTTGATGATGTGTCCCATTTGAATGGTCAAGATTCCCTTTCAAGAATTAATGGTCAAAATATCAAAGCCTATTAGTGATCCCTTTGCACTTGTTCCTTGTCTCCCATTGGTCAATTTGATTGTTGTCATGTAGTGGTAGGTGAGAGTTTTTAGGAGGAACTAATTCCAAAAAAAATTAAATTAGCCATGTGAATTGTTAATCTCTAAGTTATGTTGATGATTAGTGACCAACACTTAGTCATTTACTTAGGTAGTTTTAGTTGGCTATCACTGTGGCCGAGCTAAAACTATCCAAGGCTGAGCAACATTGTCGAGCAGTATTTAGGTTGCTGAGTTGTATCATACCAAGCTGAATAGGATACTTAGTGTCGAGTGACAGAGATGTTAAGTGCCGAGCAGAATTTTTTTTTTATACATGTCTAGAATGATTCAAACTTCGAGGATAAGTGTTCAGGCCGACTTGTATAAGCTTTTTGGGCCAACTTATGTACGTGTTTAATATTTTCTTACGGAGTTAGTTATGCATTTAATTGTTTTATCCTATGCATGAATTGTTGTAATCATTAAATGTAATGCCTTGGAGGCATAAGTATTAGATCTTGATCATTGATCTAGATCTCGCTACCAGACTTGAATAGATATATAAGATTGCTTCTAAACCCTATTTTGTAAAAGCGTGGAGAAAAGTGGTGACTGCATTTTCAAGTGAAATTCACAGAGGGTTATTTTATTAAGAAGCTTAGATCAGATAGAGTGACTGCACAGTGAATAGCAGAGTAAAGACATATCAAATTGTGAGATCATAGAAGGTACTGGAAAGAGGAGATCCATCATCAGCATCTGAGTGCATAATGAAGGATCATTACTTGAAACATTCTAATCATTGTATCAGGTGAAAATCTCTTAACAAAGTGGTTCTAGCAGACCTTTCTAAATCTCCTAACATAGTGCTTACTTTATTGTAAGTTAAAATCCTTTCAAAGGGTAGATTATAATGATCTTTAGCTCTTAACCAAGCAGACCTTTAACCGGGTAGATTGCATTTTTTAATCAACTTTTGTAGCCCTAACAGGCACACTTTATTGCTGCAGTAGTGAAGAATTTTGTGGGTGTCATCCCCACCCCATTTTTACCTATTTGGGTTTCTGGGTTACCAAGTTCTTGTGTTATGAGT
>MU225466.1:2597555-2617504 GCA_018584345.1 Thuja plicata | reverse complement strand
GAGCAGCCGAAGGATGGTCTCACTCATGATGAATGTGGAAAAGAGTTTCAGGGAGTCAGCAAAGAGATACAGGACAAAGGGGTTATATATGATTACACACAAGAGGAAGTTGAATCATCTTGCGTTATGGAACAACAACAAAATGAATCGTCTCAGGATGGATGTGAAAGTGAATTTCAGAAAGCTCGTACAGAATCACAAGAGAAAGAAATTGCCTATGAGGACATACAGAACGAAGTTGAATCTTGTTGTGTTACAAATCAGTGCCATGACGCAACTATACAGTTTGATGAAACTAAAGAGGTGAGCCCGAGTTTTTATGTGGGTGAATTAGAAATCAGTATTGATGAATATAAAATAGGGAACAATCATGCTCTCGAGGTTGAGGAATCTAGGGTAACGTCAAGTGAGTTAACTATTCATGATGTGGGAAGTGTCACTGTTGAAGTAAACGAAATCAAAGGTTTATTAGGTGATACAGCCACTAGCTACTATGATAACCATGAATCTTTGCCAAGGCGAGATTTGAAGGATCAACTGGTGGTGACAGAGGAAAGGATTATGCAGGTGTTGTCAAGAACTGACACTGCTCATAAACAAATTGAAAATCTTTTATGGAGTTTTCAGAATAAGGAAAAGAAGAATGGAGTTACAAATGGGATTTCTATTGCACAGTTACAAGCAATCAAGGAGGAATTAGAGATGACAAAATTTGAATACTTGCTATTACTTAGGGACAGGGACATCGCTATCCGATTTTCTGAAGATAAGGACAAAGAGATTAGTGATTTGTCTTTACAATTGAGTATGGCTTACGCAGAGAGAATGACAAGTGAACATGTCATCCCTTCAAAGATTGGGGAAGTGCAACAAGCAGAGGGCATTAATGGCATCAGTCAGGAAGATTTGTTGTCACAGGATTCAGGGTTACCACATTCAGTACAGGACTCAGAACATCAAAATGAACAGATTGAAGGATTTAGTGAGGAATCAGTGGTTACAAGTATTGAGCCCAAGGAATTGATGACTGGGCGTAAACATGTAGAAAGGACCCTCTTGCAATGTAATGAGTGGTTGGAAAAAGCCAAACACGCAAAATTGATAGCTGCACAAGCAAGAGAGAATTTGCAAAGAATTTGTAACACCCCAAAATTGGCACCTTATAATCCAATCAATTTTGGTGCATTCCTTCAACTTTCTCATCCTCGAAGTCCTATTGTACTAGGCAAATTCTTCTCCTGATTGACTTTAATCGACTGAGTTTCAAATGCAAAAAACCCAAATTTGCATAAATCTGACATTATATTTAATTCCTAAATTCTCAATGATTATTACCTAAAAACCCCTATGATTAATTGATTTAATCCTAAAGTTTTAAGTGCTTTTAATTAAATCAATTCCACCCCCTTTGGCTAATATACATAAAAGAAATTGAAAGGTTATTTAATTATTGGGTGAATTATCCTCAAAAAGGAATTTCATAATTCCATGTGAAAGGACACTTATGTGGCAATAATTCATTCTTTTATTTAAATAATCTTTGCTTATTTGTCTCCAATGGAGAATGAAGAGACAACTGTTTCTTTTCAAGAAACTCTTCACTCTCTTTCCATGGTTTTCTATAAATTGGACTTCTTTTCTTCATTAGAGAAGACTTTTTGGAGAGCATCAATACTATAGGCAATTTACATTTGATTTTCATGCTTTAAGCTCATTTTGCATAATTAGGCTAAGATTTCAATTGGAATTAGAGATATATGCTTTCATCTAATATTCATTTCTATATCTAGTATTTCAATTTGATGTTCTCAAGCTTTCATAGATTACAAGCAATTCAATTCTAGTTTAAGAGCAAATTCTTTTCATAGATTACAAGCTTTTCATTTCTAGACTAAGAGTATTTGCTTTCTTTTGCTAGTTTAATTGCATCTTTACTTCCATAGAATAGCTGCAAATCATTCTTAGATTAGTGCAATTCAATTTCTTAGTTTAAATTGCATCTCTTTACATAGACTAGTTGCAAATTTCTCATAGAATAATGGCATTTCTCATCTTCTTGCATTCTTAAATCCCCCATGTTAGCAATGGTCAGGTTGTTGGCTCTCGTTTTGAGGGTAAAACTTAACATCCACATCTAATTAGGAGGCAACAGGTCGCTTCAATCGTATTTGCAGAACAAACAATTCATGTTTGTCTTTGTGAATTAAGCGATTATGTAAGGACTATGTTGTGTTTGTGTTGAATTCAAAGGTCCACATTCAGCATACAACAGAATTAAGGGAAGGTATAGGAACAGGGAATCACATACAAATTCAAAACTGACTATTCCAGTGAATACTTTTGAGGACGAACAATTAAACTTACAGTTAGAGTTTCAAACACTGTGGGTGATTCAAGTGGATGATGTGCCGCATGTATTGAACTCTTGTGTGTTTCTTGGTTCTTTGGTTCAGAAGGACAGGGTGATTCATAATAATGATATGAATTCAATTTCACCACTATTATATTTGTTGAGTACCGTTGGTTGCACGAGTCATATCAGGATATGGACGATGGATGAGCAGTTCAATGATGAATCCTGGATGGATAATGTTATTCTTTCCTTTTTGACATTTAATACTGAAGTTGGTATTCAGCTTTGGGATCCTGGACCTGGCAGACTTGGCAGAGGATTTCCAATTGAAGCACATGTTCAATATATCCAAATGAAGCCGCAAAGTCGTGTTAGAGGATTTGGAAGATTGGTTTGGGATCCAGGAATTTTGGTTCAGATGACAATAATCAAACAAGGTGCAATTTGATTGCTTGAGGACAAGCAATCTTGGGACGGGAGGACTTGTAATGTCCCCAATAAATAAGAAAGTAATTATTTAATATTAATTCTTAAAATCACATTAATAATAAATAATTATGAGTTATGGTTTGGTTCGAATAAGTTGGGGGTAGTTCCTTACGGGATTTCTTAACCAATAACCAATATTTTCTTTGTTAAATAATGGTTTCCGGGAAGGAACGAGGAGGCTTGAATATTTTAGTAATTGGTTACGCATTGAACACAGAGAAACATCCTTGAATTTGTTTCCGAGTGAAGGCAAATTTCATTCCTTTCATCAGATTTGGTCTGGCCTAGTGGAGACAGTATTGGGAATTTTACAGAGGCGACAGAGGAAAACAGAGGTAATAAGACAAAGACATTCATTCTTCCGTCAAAACGTGGGTCCATAGCCGGGAAGTGTAACACCGGGAGGGAACATCTGTGCATCGTCCAGGATAAAAATATTGACCACGAAGAAGATTAGGGACCTGCAGTTGTAGTCGGGCCTCATCTCAGCTATCCACGTCGCGGTTATGTGAAGACATAATCGAGTCGAGCGTGTTTGGGCTGGAACCAGCCAATGACTCACCGCAACCACAACTTCCCCAGTAGAAGACAAGCGTTCTTATTCCGCCAGCTTTATTAGCAAAAGACAAACTTGTCGTATTCTGCGATACTCATATGCTATACTCGGCTGAAGTCGGGGTGTCGGACGCACAGATAGCTATCTGCAGGATGATACCAGCGTGTCGACAAATGTTAATGAACTACGAGGTGACTCTCAATCGCTTAAAATGTCATCTTTAACCACAATTTCTTGGGAACTTTACATGGTGAAGGCGGATGAGTCAGCATGAAAGGAGAGTCTACAACAATGTGTCGGATGCGCTAAACGTTCTTCCAACAAAAGGGAAAACAATACAGTCAGCAGAAACACAACATTACTACACAGGTGCATACTTCCATTTATACTTTAGAATAATTTGCAGGCTGGTGTAGCGTTATTACTCCTTGGATTCCACCATACTATGATTATTTGTGTAAATTAACAACACCTAGAGGTTTGAAGTAATCCGTTGAATTTTTGGAATGCCTTGTTTATCTTTATTCAGTCTCAATATAAATATCCCTGCATTTCTCAGTAAAAACTCAGAACTGTTACTATCCAATTGTATATTTGCAAACCGTGAATTGGTTGAAATTGGGATGATTTCGGAAAGGGAATTTTACATCCACCAAACCATGCATAACCAAAGTGTAACTCAAAATCCCCCAAAACTGCTCCAAATCTCCATAAAACATGCAGAATCTGTGGGGGTCGGATATGAAGACAAATCCCACCAAATCAGGGCCATAACTGCTGTCAACTGTGATCAAATTGTTGTAAAAAGGCCCCCCAACTGTTGACCACTGAACTGCAACTGCAAATGGGCCCCAAGTGCTGTAAACAGTCCCTTAACAGTAGCAAAACTAAGCAAGAACAAAACCACTCTCCTAGAAACGGGCATGGGATAGACAGTCAACTGCTGGTCAACTGAAAATAATCATGACATCACCTAAAGGAACTCCTAGATAAGACCACCCTTAATTGCACTTAGAATAATTAATAATTACTGCCTAATAAATAATTAATAATTACTGCCTTATAACTGTGACAAATAATTATTATTATCTACAAGCTTTGTGCACAAAAGAAAAAAACCCCTCCCTAAGACCAATTAATTATCTATTTACTAATTATTAATTAATATTATCTTAGTATATTTAATTTATAAAACAAACAATAAGTAATTTGTTTTATAAATTTAATATTTTAAGGCGATATTAATTAATAATTAATAAGTAAATAACTAGACTCATATTCATTTATTTATTTACCTAACTATTATTTTATAATATTTAATTTTTTAAACAAATAAGTTTATTTATTTGTTTAAGACTAAATGCATTGAAATATTATTAAATAATAGTTAGTAAATAATTAAATAAAGATCTTCCATAAAAACTCAATCACTTAAAGATATAAGCAAAGACCTTTAATAATTCATAATTATGAATAATATATTTAATATCTTTGTAAACCATAAAATTTACTTAATATTAAATATATTAATTACAATTTATAATAATCCTTATTTATATATTTAATATTAAGTAAATTTTATTAAATTTACAAAGATATTAAATATATTATTTAGAATTAAAATCAAAAACTTAAATGATAAACACAACAATAATATTTATAATTAATATTTAATAGACAAACTTATCTATTAAATATTAATTAGAAATACTATTGTAATATCTATCATCTAAGTTTTATACCAATTATGAAAGAAGTCTAAACTTAATTTAAAAGGAAAGGTAAGAAGGAGAAGAACGTGGACCTAAACTTGGGGAATTAACTTGATTTCAACAAAACTTGAAGTCCACCAAATATCTAAGGTAATGAAACCTAAACTAAACCTAATACTCTCATATGCGATTTGGCTTTGCTATTGCTTAGAGAGTTCTGCTGCCGCCACCATGGTGATAGGGTTTGGAGGAAGAACTTGCTATTTGTTGATTGATGTTGGATATTGCCATAACTGGCTACTTAGCTCGCCACTACTCTTGGGAGGTGGCATGTGCTTCCTTTTGCTACTATTGTGACTAATATTACGAGTGTTTGAAGCACTTGCTGCAGCTTGGAATGTTGTTTCTCACCACCTTGCTGGATTCTTTACGCAGCTTTTGATGAATGCTTCTCTCTGTGCTATACTTCAACGCCTTCTTTTGGAGATTTTCTGCATTTTCTACTTGTCTGGCCGCCATTCATGAGGGTTTTAAAGATTAAAAATGCTGCTGTCCTCTCTATTCCTGAACGTTACCTTGCATAAAGATTCCTTACTTTGGCTGCCGACATGAGGGTTTGAGTGATTTTAGAAGTCGCTGTTATGTTTTGGAAAAATGGTTTTTTCTTTGACCACGCTGCTGCCATGAAACCTGGAGTTGTTTCTCCTCTCTCACGGCCATTCAACTGGTATTTTGTGGCATTCTTTTTCTTCCTATGGATTACATTTTCATTCTCTGTTGTTTTTGCAATTCTGGGTTTTTATCTGCTGCTTTGATTTCTCTTGTAAATCTGGGCATCTAGCATCTCATTTTGGCTGTGTGCTTCTTTGTTTCACTCCATTCGAAAACAGGTTGTTAAAGAAGATAGATAACTCCATACTTGCTATTTACTTTCTCCTTTTAGAATTCTGGAAACTCCATTGCTAGCCGCTACTTTGTGAAAATAAAAGAACAAATTCTTTTATATAAAAAAGCCCACGGCTATAATTGCAATTTTTTGAAAAAAAAAGGTTTGGGATCTCTTGAATGTACAAAAAATTGGAACTCTCTGTAGTGAGACTTTTCAAAAAAAATGAAACGAACCACAACCCTTGTTGAAACTTGAACACAGACTTTCCTGTTGAGACCTCACAGCTGTAGCATAAAAATAGTAACTGAAATTTTTTTTCCAAATGGTATCTTTTCAGCAATCATTCTTAAATGAACTTTTGGCATAATGGATTTTGTTTCTGCATCATTCTGAAGCTGAACTTAAAGAAACTATTAAATTGTGGACTTAAACAACACTGATATTGACAGTAAAAATGGTTTAATCTTTGAATTTATCATGAAAAGACCTAGTTTGAACCATCTGCAGCTTTATGGGTAACCTTGGTCTCCTCCCAATTTTTTTCTTGAAGCTCTCTAAACAAGAAAAAATGAAACCCTAAGGTTTTAAAATGTAATTTGCAGCTTCCTTATAAAAATTTGTGCACCTGTAGATATTACAACAACTACTTATTTACTCCTGAAGTATCAAAAGATATCATTGTTTTGTATTGTCATGAAAATCCTATGTTCTTCAAATATGGCATCATTTGTATCCTGTTGTTTATAAACGTGAGGGCCATACTACTGAAGATGTTTTTCTTATTTTTTATGTTTGTAAAACAGCAATATACTTCCTTTACAGAATTTATGTCATTGGCACCGTCAGTACTCTTCTCCTTCTTTGATGGTTCCGTGATTACTATCCATTCTTTCTGCATTTCTCAAAGCTGAGATTGACATTTTCCTAGCTGTGTATCACTTGAAACAAAACTCTGCAATCTTTTGTGCCTTTGAGATTCTTTCTTCTGTAGTGCACCTCATTGAATTTTATCTCTATTGAGTCTTGACCATGAGAAAGTAAGCTTTCTGCATGATATCATGGCTGTCCCTTCTATGCATTACTTCCTTTGATTCTGAGCTTCATGATTGTCTTTTCTGTTACGTTGTAGCATGATAACAATCTCTTGAAATGCTATCCAAAACATATTTCTCTTGCTGGTATGATAATTGATCCATGTATTAGTGTATCTATCACAATTCCTTGAAGCATTTGTACCTTTTGAAATTATAACATTATTGTGTTGAGATATGCCTGCACTATATAAACATAGTTGAAACTTGCTTGGCACCTTCTGATAATGTTGCCCCTTTTGTTTTGATGTTCGTTCATCTTCACTG
The DNA here is from genome assembly GCA_018584345.1 of Thuja plicata. Taxonomy (NCBI): domain Eukaryota; kingdom Viridiplantae; phylum Streptophyta; class Pinopsida; order Cupressales; family Cupressaceae; genus Thuja; species Thuja plicata. Next base: position 2,610,147 of record MU225466.1, on the reverse strand, counting down.
TAGCAATACTTATACAACTTAGAACCTTGCACATTATTGTGTCTCTCTCTTAGAATGTTTGACTATCTCTGTTTATACCTTTTAAATATTTGTTGTCCTTCTGCTTCTTCTAAATGACATCTTGCTCTGCTGCTTCATATGCTTAATTTTGACATGCCATACATCCTTGAATGCAAATATGATATGTATATGACAGCCAATGTTTTGTAAAACAATTTTCTGTAGCAGAGTAGGAAAAATACCTCTTTCAGCAATCTTGTAGCAATATAATCACTTGTAGCAACTCTGGAAAAAACTAAAATGAACTTGAACACTTCCTGTAGTATTGAATGATCAATTTAGAGGCTAAAAGGTTTCATGACAGAATGTCATGTCCCTTCGACAGCCCATCTTCTGCAGCATCATTAATTCAGTCGGAAGGTCCCATGCTTATAATATACACATGCCCCCTCTACAACCTCCTTAATTGGTCTTCGCCTCTACATGACTTCGATTGGAAGGTTTCACACTTGTAATGAATGTGCGTCCCTTCAACAACCTACTTGGTCTTCATACCTTAATCTGTACATGAAACAAACAATATTAGCATAAAAAATGATTTTCCCTCTGTTTTCCTTCTTCTCTTTTGCTTCTTTTAATGTTTTATCTGAGTAAGCATATTGTTGTTTTTAGAGTAGTGTGCAGGTATTAGGAATGTCTCCATTGCTCAGTTCTTCTGAACTGACTCCTTCATTCTGTCTTGCAGGTTTGCGAAAGCTGGAGATGCAGCCCAGATTTCCAACACGAAGTCAAAGATCGCTTCTCCGTACAGGCAATGGAGGCTTTCCCTCTATCCCTTTACTTCTTTATATTTGCAATGTGTTTATTCAGATGTAGTGTTAATAGTTGCCACGGCTTGTGTGGATCTGAATGCATTGTACATATTTTGTAAAATTGAAATCTGAACAATCATTGTACCTTTGTAACAATAGCATTTGAATAATGTCATGAAAAAATGCATTGTCATTGTACTTATTTTTTCAGATTTGAATAAAAGTGAACAGATTAATCAATTCTTTATGCATTATGTACCTTACTTTCTGCATTTAATCAATTCTTGAAAACTTAGAACAGCAACTTGTTCAATCCATAATCAATGCAAAAGTAGTTTCCACTTAGCAATTTAGTATGCAAACTAAATAGGTAACAATAGTATCACGTGCAAAGTAGTCTCATGTAATCATGCTGCAAGAACATTAGGTTCTGCAGCATTGAATAAATCAAAGTTACTTAGTTATAGATAAGCTTTGAATAAATCAAAGTTAGTTAGGGATAAGGATGGAATAAATTAAAGTGGTTAAGGGTTTCCCCTTTCCTCTCCACTTTTCTCTCTCCTCTTTTCCTATATAAAGAGGGGGGTTCATTGTAAATAATCATCTTTTGTTGTGTGCAAGAAAACTATAGGCAATTCTCTTGTATTCTAAAAACTTTGAGTTTCATTGTGCAAAGTTGAGCATTTGAATAAAAGAACAAGAATTGGCAAACTTTGTGTTGTTGGTTTTGAAAATTAACGAATGTGTTCTTATGTCGCATTGGTTAATCCTTTCTCAAATTAATAGTTATCTTGCATATATCATTTGAGCGTTTTAATTCGAGTTGTCTGAAGACTTTGAGCTTCAGGAGATAAGGGTTACTATAGAAAGTAGTGGCTGCAATATTCCAAGGACTGGAGACTTTGGGCTTCAATATTGGGAATTAGATAGATAAAGTACTTATTTGAAGTGAGGACAAGAGACTTTGAGCTCTTGTATCATTTCATCTTTAGATAAATTCACTGCTGTCTTAGTTGATTGTTCTTAAGTCAATCTCTGAGCCACCAGTATTACTATTGCAAGGGGAACTGTATGTGTTACAGTTCAATTCTACTTGAAGCCACCTGCGGTAAGAAGGGAGCCTCCCCTATTGCTGAGAGGAGAGAGTAATCTCACACACTGCTGCCTAAAATACACATTTTGCAAGTTATAGTCTTAAAGACTTGCAAAATATTTAGCCAACACTTATATCCAAAAACTCCACCTTTTATCTTATGCATTGAAAGTAAAACTTAAAATAACATTTATATTCATGATTGAATATGCAAATGTTAATAAAAAGTCCATTAACTGAAGAACAAACTGAATCCTTTATATGCAAACTTATGTTCTCAAATGATCTGATGTGCAGACAAGATTAAAAAGCCCACTATCATTTAAAAACATTAAGCAAAACTTCACAGAATGATGTGAAATTTTAAAATGGGATCTTAAATCCATCCTACATATAAAAATAATTCTTACTTCATGCAATTGACAAGAAAAAGTCCACTTTTTAAAGAATTTTATAAGACGTGCGATTTGTTTGGAAAACCCCACTGGCAGGACGCTTTAAACTTCTATAACCCGAGCTAGACAAACCTGATTGACGCCTAAGATAGCTCGAAACAAGCGGAATTTTGAAGGCCACAATCCTAAGGCAAAAACAAAACCAAAAATGAAACACAGAACAAAGAAAAACAAAGAAAAGCCAAGAAAGACAAAATGCCTTTAAGAAGTAAAATCAGAGGTAAATCAAGGGATGACTGATTTCTTCAAACAAACTTCTTTCAAAGCATTGAAAACCTTAGAGAGAACTCCAATGAATTGTTTAGGAATTCCGTAGGGTTGTTCAATTTTGTGAATGCAAAATTGAGGACAACAGTATTTATATAGACAGTTGTCTTTGGAGCTGTTTTTAAGTCAACCCCGAGCCACTTGTCATATCGTAGCAATAGAGCCTTTTTGTTAAATTTGAAAGTTGTCATTTGTGAATCATTCCTAAAAAAGAGGAATTGATTAAGAGAACCACCCCTTTTTCATAATTTCAGTTAAGTTCTTGTTGAAGCCACCTACGATAAGGGAGACTCCCCAATTGCTGAGAGGAGAGAGAAATTTCATTCAACGTTGTCTAAATTCACAATTTTGTAAGTTGTGGAGAGAGAAATTTCATTCAACGTTGTCTAAATTCACAATTTTGTAAGTTGTGGTCACAATGACTTACAAAAACTTTAGCCAACACGTCTGTGTTTGTTATTTAGCATGTGGGAGTTCATTTTCACATTTTCTTGTTGGTCTACCTTAATGGATAGATGATTCATGGGGACTTGAGATATTTCTTATGCATCTCATACGGTAGGATTGATGGATTGGTTTGGGATCCGGGAATCATCATGGTTGACGCATTGTTTATTATGGATCTTGATGAGTTGCTTCACAACTTCTGGCATAATGTTGTTATTATCAGAGCAACGCAGAGGATTGTTGGAGCAACGTTTCTAGGATTTATATGGGACCCAGGTATTTGGTTTCCGCATGCAGGTGCAAATTGCTTGAGGGCAAACAATCCCAGGAAGGGAAGACTGTAATGTCCTCTTCTCCTCAGTGATTGCACGTGACTTGATTAGCCTATTTCTCATCATTATGATAAGCTAATTTGGAGTTATAAGGGATGATATGTTGTACTTGTTAATATTTTTGGGCAATGGAGGAATTAAAAGTTATAATATTATTTTATAAGATTAAAAGATAATATTATCAGAAAAAAGTCACTTTTGAAATAAAATATAAAATGACTTAATTTATAAAGTCATAAAGTGACTTTATAAAAAGGGAAAAAATTAATCGAATTATTTATTTTAAAGTTGTCCAAATAAATCAAATATTAAAAGGATAACTTTATTTAATTAATTTGATTAAAAAGTGACTTGAATGAAAATGTTAAAATATTATAAAGTCACTTAATCAAATAATTGTGGTGTATCCTCTAGAAGCTTTTTAAGGAGGTTAATATTGTAATCTTCTAGAAGACTTTATGAGCCTTTAAAAAGGGGAAAAATCAGGTCATTTGGCAAATTGGATATTTGAGAATTTGATTATGGATTTTTCCTTTATGGCTGCAACTTGGTTCAGCTAAGGATTCAAGGACAAAATCCCTTGCTATCCCTTGTGGGTTGGATGAAAAACTAGCTCACAATTGAGAGGAGTTTACTACAGGACTTCATTGATCAGTTTGGAAGGTTATTTGAGCTTCACAGAATATATTCCTGCAATAACCCATATTTGCTACAGTGCTGCTACAGTATGGCTAGAGTAATCGCTACAGTGATGCTATAGGAATCGCTACAGTGATGCTACAGGAATTGCTATAGTACCGCTACAATATATTGAAGGAGTTTGGCACATCAGCTAGGGTTTGAATCTTCTATTACCAAGTTGAAGGCATATGCAATCAGATTTGAAGGATTCCATCATTTTACACCTAGGGTTTTAAGGAAAAAGTGCAAATACAGATTTCACACCTAGGGTTTCATATCATTTGATCATATTTCACTCCTAGGGATCCATCAATCCAATTTGGACTTGAGTGCTAGGGTTTGGAGGAGAGTTTGGAGAGTTTGGCATTACCAAATTGCAATCAGCATTGTGTTTCAGACCTTCCAGTTATGTACAAAAATTTCAGACTTGTTGGAGTCTAGATTTGAGTTTGTTTCATCATCATATGGTCTTCTACATTTCTCATCTCATTTCCATTGGACTTATATATCATCGGGGTATGTTTTAATCGTTGAACACTCAAATACTTAGGGTTTGTACTTGTTACAGTCTGATAAATACCATATCAGACATGATTTATTTGTAACCAGACCTCATATTTCATCAATAAAGCGTACCTTTGGTATTGTTAACTTGTTTGGTATATTCTCTCTTATTTGGTACATGTAATTTCAACACAATCAATCCAAAATTCAAAAAGCAAACTCAGAAATTCATATCAGACCCAGAAAATTGGAATTCAGAGTTTTACATGACAAGTGTTTGATAAATTGACGAAAGGTCAAATTGAAAAAAAGAGGAAAGAATCAGTAGCTATTATTACATATTGGCATTCTGTGAAACCCAATAAGAATCGAAGGGACAAAAGGATTCTCCTATAAAAATAGTCTTATGGTTTTCATGGAGGATATGATCAATTCTGAAGAACGAAATCTCCTCAATATCTATGCTCCTAATACTACGGTTTCAAGAGCTGAATTGTTCGTTCTTTTAGTTTCCTCAATTTCAGGGAGAAAAGAGTATTGTTGGATGCTTGGAGGGGACTTTAACTCTCCTATGTTTCCCTCAGAAAAACAAGGACTTGATGATTTCTCTAATATCATGATAATTTTTCTCGATTTTATATCTACTATGGGTTTGATGAATATTGACCTGCAAGGGATCCTCTTTACCTGGACCAATAGAAGACAAGGTGATCACTTAAGTCAAGTCAACTGGATCGGTTCATGATTTCTAGTAATTGCAACATTACGCAAACAACATCAAAATGAAGACCAATTTTATAAATTGGTCTTGATAGATTTGTTAAAGCACCCACCAAAATTCATGTCAAAATTCGTTGATAATTATAGCATCGATCAGATAAAATAAAGTCCCTACTATAAATAGATAAATTGTGAAATATATAAATAGATATTAATGATTATAATATATATATTATTGATATCTATTATTTATATTTATTATCTAATATAGTAATCATTGTTATAATATAATAATGATAATAATTATCATTATTATAATATAACTAATTTTATATTATAACATATACGATGATTATTAATACCGACCGCATTAAATATGTTATGGTCGGCATATTAATAGCTCCTGTCGATCATGACTATTATAATCACGTTATTTGTGATTAGTTGTCGACGGTATAAACCGTGTATGCCATAAAGTCGACGGTTCATATTATTAACCATGAATGATATAAAGTCGATGGTTTTATTAATTACCGTAATTGTTATGGTGTCAACGGTATATTACAAACCGTGTATGATTACGGGTAAAATGTTAGGAGTTGTAATACATGTGCTGTTTAGAACAGTCACGCCTGTGATAGGTGTGACTCCTTGGGAAGTCGCGTCTATCATAGACGTGACCCTTCATATTACAACTAATATAAATAAGGTGAACAATCTGTTTCATGCTCACACAGAAAACTACAGTGCTGAGTAAAGTTAAACAGTGAGTTCGACTGAATATATTTCTTCATCAAGCATCTTTAATACAAGGGTATTATTATTTGCACATATTCTGATTTATTCTTCTGAAATTAAAATTGATATATATATATAGTCAGCACTCTATATATATAGATAGTTCAAATTGAAATTAGAATCATAAGTACAGAGTTGTTTTAACAAAATTCACCCATTTCATGCCCACTTGCACAATTAGGATTGTTACATGTTTTGGCTGACTTTTCCATAGGATGCCGAAATGAATTGAAATTGAACTACAAAAACTACATCCAATCTATCTGCCCCTTAACATCTAGCCAAATATTCTCTACCCCTTAATATTTAGCCAAATATTCAACTGTTTGATACATAAAATTGGAGCTGCAAGTCAATCAATGGTTTCTAACTTTCTTGACAACAAGAGGCTCTTACTTACAATCAGCAGAATTGAACCAGCAACTGTTAGTTTCTCAATCCTCAACTGACAAGATCTTCATCTTGCCATATTTTCAAAAACTATCAAATAATTATAAAAAGTGAAAGGAATAAAATGACAAATACATCCACAATATCAAATACAACCTTCCCAAATGAGATTGATCATCCATCTTAGAAGAGGGGATCATCCATTGGAGCTTGAGGTTGAAAGTAGGGGTTTTAAAGACCAAAGTTCGACGAGGGGAAAGGACCTTCCATATTGTAACAGAATGAAGTGCAAGAATCTTCATGCTCTTATGTGGACTATATATGTCCCTAATACACGTCATAAGCTTTTTCCACAATTTTTTCTACTCCGCGAAGATTTTCCGCACATATATAGTACTCTCATGTGTGTATGTTTCCATTGATAATGATTTCCATGACAATCATGCAAAAGTTTAACCAAAGATGACTTTAACAAATGTTGCTCCCAGCGTATATATTTTATTTTATTAGCTTGTTCACGAAGAATTGCCAAAATGAATTCATTGAGTTTGCAAAAGGATATATAAGAAATTCTCCAACAATGCGAGCACAAACCAATGGACCTTGCTTTTAGGCATATTTTATATGAGGAATCTTAATGACTTAAAATTTGCATCTCGTATACAACTTCAGTTTGAGAGAAATGGGTATAAATAGATTAAAACAAATTGACTGTCAACATCTAACCCATTTCTTTTGTGTTTCATGTTATAGGACATAGTGCTGTTAAAGGTTCAAATTATTATAGTAATAAGATTTCAAGAGACTTGGTTTTCATATATTATTTGATTAGTTATCAGGTGTATTATCTAGTCAAGTGGACAGGTTACATATCATTCTATTATAGTGCAATCATAAATAACTTTTATATTAAAAAGAAGATAGTCTCATACAGTTAAAAAAATTGCTCAGTTTTTCTAAATTGAAACAAGATATCTTCTCCATCTATTGATTATTTAAATATAGTTGGATTTTATTCAGAAAATTAAAAAATAAGCATATAAAGAAACTTACGAAAGTGAATAGCGCTCAAGCAACAAATCCAACTTATACAACAACCATGACATTTTCCAACCGATTTTTGGTAATGTCGAAGGTACCCCATCAAGTCTTAGAGGTAAAGGTTGAGTCAATGTAGACACACCAAAAATACTTGCAAGACAAGGTTGTTTTGATGTCATGACTTTCAACATACTCGAAAATATAAATGCAGCTTTTGTAATACATATTTTGGCTTTCTTTAATAAAACCATTCTCATTGATGGAGAGATGGTTATAGAACATGCAAAAAGTCCGACCAAGAAACCCTGCAAAAAAAAGAATGACAATTATCAATTGGAAACCTTGTTCACATTCATGAAATCAAGTGGAATATATGATAATATGACAATACCATAATAACTATTGCAAGAATTTAGTTAACAAGAAACCAAGGGAAAAAAGATATGCCATAACTAGAAAGACTCCTCCATAACTAGTTAGTATCTTATCATATATCCTTCATTTCCAAATAGGTGGGTCACTTGATACTGTAACTAATTTTTATTAGATTCCACTACTGATAAATTTATCCATTTTAATCTAGTTTAATTGTAATATTCATCCCATGCATATAACCAAAAGGAGGAAAAGAGATGCTTAATTAGTTATGAACATCAATGTTACCAAAATCAGACAGCAGAAACTCGGGCTGATTTCTGGCTCAGACCTGGACTTGGCAAAACAACTTGACACTATTGTACCCATACAAAAAAATTGCTGTGTTAAATTTTCAGCTAAAATTGTGTCATTTCCTCGATCAAACAGTCATGTTCTGAAACTTGTTTTGTTTGTCCCTATTGACCTGGTCATTTTATTTGTGTCTAACAGGAACAACAAATAACATAGCTTTAAACATGTCCCCGTGATGAAGAAGGGAATTTCAAATGACAAGGGGAAGTGGCTACAATCAATAAGGCCCATTAATGGAGCCAGAAATCTGGTTATGGTAACCAGATCTGCAAGTCGGATATATATGTCGCAATCTCAAATTATGAAGTGATCGCCTCTTATGATGATGTGATTATTGCAAAATGTTATGCAATGATATGTCGTGAACTTTGAGCATAAATTTATCGCCTCTTGATGCGATCTGCTATATGAAGATGTTATTGTTTTTCACCAAGATCGAAGAGGTCTAAGATATAGTCGCCGAACTTCAGAAGGTCGCCTTTACTTCTATGATCACATGGAAATAGGTATCGTCAATCCTTAGGAATGTTGGTGATGATATCGACAGTCATGCAATGAAGTTCCAATCCTATCAGCCAATATCATAGAAGACTAGAGAGGTGTCTCACCTCCGAAACTACACTTACCCAATGAGTCCCAACAATGGAATCTCAAAGACAAATAGAAAGCAAGTTGATCAATGATGATAATGCTCTATCAATGTCAATATAAGTATGATGCTCAAGCAATGCAAAAATAAACAAGTTGGCTAACCCAAATAGGGGCCACAAATACAAAACTTAAAATAGGTCTATACTAAGATAGGGTGTCGCACAAGTGCACCACCCAAAATGGGCCCCCTTACAAGGATAACTAGCTCACGGGGGACCATATGAGATAGTAACAAAATAGAAATAGGTCTGGGCTATGGAGGGGACATGACAGATGCCTTGAAATTTACTCACTCGCCTACTCAAACAGAAATGCTGAGGTTGCCCCTTTTATCAGTGGGCTCGCCCCTTTTGCTAAGGTGAGTTGCTTGAATGACCCTGACAATTCTCTGGTGACTCGACCACATGAAAGGTGAAAAAGCAATTTCAAGCAAGCATAAGGATACATGTACAAAGAAAAAGGTTCAAGAGTCCAAGATAAATGCAAGGGAAGGTTCTAAGGGCTAAGCAAACACTTCTCTCGAGGTCATAGATGCTAAAGGGGTTTTATTCATGCCATGTGGGTCGTGAGATGAACTGTCAAAATATCATCAAACTATCATGTATGTCCATATAATTTTGGGCACTTACAATGATGACAAACTTTTGAACTTATATGTCAATTGTGTGCAATGTTGATACAGAAGCATCTAAATTCATGAGCAATCCTACATCACACAAATAAAATAAAGCTTAATTGGGAATAATTTTTGGTTTTGTATGGTTTTTGCTTAAATGTCATATTTGGATAAATCAGAGAGTCAAAGGAACATTCTAGTAAATTTTGGCAATGGTAATAATGTAGTGCATCTTTAGTAATAGCCTATACCGTGGTTGTAAAACTTTGCGAAAACTCACAAGAACTCGTGCAGGGAAGAAGTCTGCAAGCTAATCACCTATGTACTCGATGCCAAGTTTTTCTCAAAACTCGCAATGCATTTGTCCAAAAAATGTGCAATTGTTTCATTCAAATCACCAAAAAACCTATCACAATAACCTATAAAATCCATTTTCAACATTTTTGAAGTTTTTTTATGTTTTTCAACGTGAAAAAATGGTGCACTACTAAGGGAGGGCATGAGAGGATGGCACATGAGGATTTTGATCTGAGTTTTCTTCAAGTTATTGGATGCAATGCATGACAGAGGTAGGGCACGTCATCAGTTATGCTTTGTTTCTAGAAATTATTGTGTTTATTCAACTACATATTATTTCTGATGTTTGAAACCATCTTCGTGCTTATTTTAAATGTTGGAAACTACCACCGTATTTATTTCGCTGGGAGTGCACATTGTCAACTATGTGCTAGATAGGAAAAGGAGCCTCAAATTAAAGAGGAAGTGGCAATCAGGTTTTTAGTCTTGTTCTCCTTGGCATGCTTTCTCATGGCCCTTCTCTTCTTAGTCTTTCATCTCATAACAAAGAAAGTGGTTTATGTTAGTAACTCAGTATCTTCTAAATAAGTTCAATCCCACATTTCACAAATAAAAAGTATCGTTTGCTATCCTAAGATTAAGGGTTTGAATTTTTTAAAATTTAAATGGAATTGAATCACCAATTTATATATTTTATTTTGTAGGTTTTTTACCATAAAGATGTTTTCCATTTACTATTCGGGCTTTAAAATTTGAAGATGAGAGACGATTCTCTATTTTATGTTGATTTGCTCCTTTCCATTTCTCTTCGGTTTGTATTTCATATTTCTAGTTCAAAAGGATTATTCTCTTTAGAGTTGAGTCGCAACCAAACTTGATTAGTATATGTCTCATTGATTATTAGAAAAAACAGAGTGGAAGCTTTCTTTTAACTATTCAATACATACTATATCCAACTTGACTAGGTATAGATGGACACTATTTCTTTCTAGCTTAAGTGTCTTGATATTTTTATTTTATGGATTTATATCAAATGTTAAAATTGTGTAGAAACTCTAGAAACTTAGACATTTTCAAATTGTAAGTTAAATTATAACTTCAAATTCAGTACATCATTTCTCCATATTAAAGGAATGAAGTAAGCACCACCCAACATTTTTTGCTAAAAGGGAATCAAATCTTTTAAGACAAGGAACACCACTTAATTCAACTAAAATATGTAGAGCACCACCATGGTAAAATACTTGTATTACACACAGGTTCCACTCAAAATGTGCATAGTTAACAATAGAACATCAGTCCATACACAAATAGAATATTAGTCCATAAGCATTTCTGTCAAAAAGCATTTATAAACTCAAAGAGGAGTATTACTAATATTTTAGGTCGTATCATTTTTGCAAGCTACCATTTGTATATTTCTAAAAACAATGGCCGCTACAAGTAGAACCAGCAGCAAACCATGGATCCTTAATAGAAACATGTGACACTAGGTGTAGTGCGAGGAGAGGTTACTTGTAACCATTGCACTAAGCCTATGAATGGTAGCATAAATTGACTCAAATATCACCTTGCACAAATCTCTTGACAAGATGTTAAGCCATGTAAAAAAGCTACTAAAGAGGTTGAGAGGGAGGCAAAAGCACACCTTACAGCATTGGAATTGGAACAAAGGAAAATAAGTTCTACTAGGTCACAAGGAGATATGGAGGCCTCTTCATTTATTGGGCTGCGAATATAAGAATCAGGAAGCGTGGACAACCTTCCTTGTAGCTTTTTTGTTCCCCATAACACTCCTAGTGCGCAACCTTCATTGCAAGGTACTGCATGGAATCAAGAATCGCCACATGATTCAAAGTTGAAACATGCAATAATTTGGTGCTACAATAATATTTTATTCAATGTTGCGCCTAGTCCTTATTGGCAACAATTGGTCACTGCATTAACCGTGGTAGATAAGGGGTTCAAGGCCCCAAGTTGTCATGAATTGAGTGGGCCATTATTGCAGAATGAGGTCCAAAACACACATTGACTAGCAGAAGAACAAAGGAGAATTCAGAAAAAGAGAGGCTGCACCATTTTATCTCATGGGTGGACGGATGGTAGAACTAGGACACTTGTCAACTTTATAGTGGCTTCAAGGGGACGGTATTTTTAAAATCAATTCATACCTCCAATCAAATAAAAAATTCAAATACATTGTGCAACATGTTGGATGAGGTGGTGATGGAAGTGGAAAATGTCAGTTAAATTGTGACCAACAATGCCGCTGCATGTGTGGCAGCCAGCAGACTTTTAAAAGTGAGGCACCAGACAATATTTTGGAGACATTGTGTTACCTATTGTTGAATTATAGCGTCGATCAGATAATATTCAGTTTGCAATATTAATAATAATAATTATTAATGTTTATTATTATTCATATTTATATTAATATTATAAACAAATATTATTGCCTTAAATATAATAATAATGATTATCATTATTATTATTATCTAATAATAATAATAATGATAATAATCATTATTGATCGGATGACTCATATCGACTAAATAGTCGATTCATGATTAGCGATAAAGTATCGACTTAACATTTAAAATGTTACAGCACCGATTAATATCGTTCTCACCACTTAGCAAATTAACTATTATAGTTATCGGCTGGTATTCCACGCAAACAAGTTAAGCGGTGTTTTTAATACCTATTACCATCGGCTCCACCATGGATGCTATCGACTGACAGGTAATATGAAGAGCCAC
>MU225466.1:2578734-2597532 GCA_018584345.1 Thuja plicata | reverse complement strand
AAGGAGTCACATCTATTACAGACATGGCCCTTCACAGATATGCTGAGCCTTATTTACACGGCTAGTTTGCACATCAGATGTACACACAGAAATCGATTAGTGAAGATACATCGACTGGTCTCTGCAGAATAATATTTACTATTCAGACTTCAATAGAAGGAATAAAATCTCAGTCAATTTAATTATATCTAGATTTTTATCATAGGTCCATTTGCATTAATACCTATTCCCTTGACTTACTCCTTGAGGACATGGGGAAACTAAATTGGGTGAAGAATGTGCTTGAAGATGGAAGGAATATCATAAAGTACATCTACAACCACGTGGAACCTAAATCTTATGAATGAGCACACTAATGATAAGGATCTCATACGATCAAGAGTCACATGCCTTGCTACTAATTTCCTCACCTTGTAGCATATTAGGCTATTAGCTACATTGCCCAATCTTAAGCACATGTTTGTGAGTGAAACATGGTTAGAGAGTCCTTATTGTAGGAAGCATGAAGCAAAGAAGGTTGTGAAGGCTATTTTCGATGAAAGATTTGCCAAAGTCATGGAGATCATCAATGCAAGTTTTCAAACTTCAATTGATAATTTATTGTATAATTTTCTAATATTACAAATTGCTGATTTTGTTATTTGTTATATTTAGGTGTCAAAACCTTTAATTAGGGTTCTACAATAGGTGAATGGGGAATAAACCCCATGGGGTATCTATATGAGCCCATGGATAAGGCCGAAGAGGTGTTTCAGAATTTGTATGAGTCAAACAAAATCAAATATGAAGCCATATGGTGCATAATTGATTGGAGGTGGAACCAACAACTCCCCCAACATATTTAGATTGTTGCCTACTATGTGAACCCCAATATTTATTGTAATGTCCCCAATCCCGCAGTAGGCCAGTATGGCGCCTAGTTGGTCTATCTCCCCCATTCGGAAAGGCTAAAGGTTTCTTTCAGAGGATGTCCGCTAGTCACAGGTTTCAGTGGGCGAGCTTTTATTATTCGAGCACACTTTATAGAGTAAAGTCACTTTACTTTATAAAAGTATATTATAAAGCCACTTTATGACTTTAAGTTACTTTATTTTATAAAAGTGACTTAAGTGACTTAAAGTAACTTAAGTGGACATTTTATCCCACATTGCTTACGTTGTGGAGTTTTCCCTCACTTCGAGGTTATAAAAGGACAAAGCTTTCTTGGGAAAAGCACCATGAAATAATATAAACAAGAAATTGAAATATCTGGTTGCTTATGTGACTGGTTACATTGTTCTTGAGGACACAAACCCTTGGGAAGAATTTGAGAAACTGGACGTAGCCCCAGCATTTCTCACATAGGTGGAATCACTTCAGATTTCACATTTGGGATTGACAGTGTAAGTACAAGAATCAGTTTGTGACTTTCATCCAGCATTCAGAATCATCATTCATGACAGCAAGTATCTAGTGAACGAAATATCACGCAGGTAGCTGGGGTTCATAGCAAGTTGATACCAGACCATAGTCTCTCCATTTGCGTGGCATTACCAATAGGGACTGCGGTTTACAAATCACATAAATTTGTTCGCACTCTTATATAGTGTGACAAGGCAATATAGCTTTGGCGTGGAATCACAACGCATTGCCTATTTAATGACTTGGGTGTAGCTCCTGGAGTTCTTAGTTCCTGCTACCCACGAGGACGTGAGCTACTGTTATACGCGTGGAGTGTTGGAAACTCACGCAGAACTCCTCCACGCACCGGAAGTCGAGCTGGGTGGCTGTGTGGGTGTCCAGATATTACAGTAGGTGATGGTGGTTACCAGGTGGAAGGCAATTGCTCCCGCATATACACCTTGCGCGGGATTGCTTCAGATGCAAGCTGAGAGTTTTGTCTAGCGCGACAAAGGTGATCATACAGCAGATAGCGTGGGGCATTCACCCTCACTACTACGGGGGCTTACCTTTCCGGGCACATTGAAACCGACAGGTCATCTTTCACCAGGTGCATAAGCTCGATTGTCTCTTCTTAAATTCCTTGAATGTATTGTAATAAGTTTGGATGAAATTCGATATTCAGTTTTATACTTGAAGTGTCACTGTGTTATTGTCATTAAACATACATGAATCACAATACCATTGAATTCATCTTCTTGCAAATACCACTATTACTTTGGGAGTTCTATATGATATAATTCCACCGCAGTGACATCTTGGGTTTATGTTATGTAACTTCTGTGCACATATATTGAGATTTTAAATCAGAGTTAGTCAGTCATTTTGTATTAATTTGAACAAGAGAGGACAGCCCAGTAAACTAAGTACAGGCAAAAAAATTGTTAATAGCCAATCAAGGTCATTACAGTGGTATCAGAGCCTTGATCTTGTCATCCTAGTGGGATTATTATAATCAGATTTTCAGTGTGGTCCAACAGTAGCCATGTTAGCCAGATATGCATAGCAGGCACAGGATACCCGGATTTAGACATAACAAGGTTGAACAGGAACAGACAGATTCTTCCATACAGGTTGACTTTGAGACCAGTCATACAGAAAACGAGGAGTTTGTTTTGGAACAGACTATTCCAGGTGGGAAAATGACTGATGAGGCAGATAGAGAGGCCAGGGAGATGATGAGACAGATACGAGATGGACAGGACCATATTGTTGATGTATTACACCGGCTCACAGGGGTTATCCAGCAGTTATCAGTTACAGTCAGGAGACCCGCTAGCCATCACAGTACTGGAGGCAGTACAGCGGGATCACCTAGGGCAGTTAGGGCCCCCACTCATACGTCCGATAGGCCCCTTATGCCAAACTTTGTGGATAATAATGCAGGGGAAGAGGTAGCACCACCATAGCCCACATGCATTCTCTCCGAGAATGTAATGACCATGCATGACGAGTGGAAAATGTTACCAAACCATGTCAAAGCAGATTTGACTTTTCCACAGTACATGGTTCAGAAGAGAGAGTTTCGCAGGAACCAGCAGGATAGGAGACCCAGGGGTCCAAACAGGGACTTAAAACATGCCATGAACAAGTTGACTCTCCCTACATTCAATGGCAGCGGTAGGACATCCGCTAGAGTTGGGATCCACAAGCTCGATACCTTTTTGACTCTCAAACCCATGTCGGAGACTGAGGCAATTAAATTTGCCACTATGCATTTAGAGGGAGCTGCATATGATTGATGGCATCACGGCCTTGTCACCTAAGATCATGAATTGATTGCTTCCTATGAGATCTTCAGCACGAGATTGATCACTCGTTTTGATAGGAAAGACATAGAGGTCTACTACAGGGAGTTAGCTCAGCTAAAACAAAGTGAGTCATTGGAGCATTATATTGATGAGTTTTAGAGGATCTTCATTATGGTACCAGACATGTCAGAAAAGAGAAAGGTAATGCTATTCATTGAGGGCCTGTATGATAAATTCAAAGGGCTGGTTAGAGTTCTCAAACCAGACACCTTGGATGATGCTATTAAGTTAGCTCATGATTTAAATTCACCATCCTCCATTTTACAGCCACCTAAGAAACCCTTCAAGGGATCCTCTTCATTCCAGAAAAGTAAAAATCAGAATAAGAGTGTGCCTCCTAGACTGGATTTTGAGACTAGAAACGAGTTGAGGAGGAAGTTATGCTTTACTTGCAGGGAGCCTTGGACTCCAGATCACAGGTGCCTTGGGAAAGGCAAACTACATTATATTGAGGTAGCTTCTTAGGATGAGTATGAGCAGTGTGAGGGTAGCAATAAGGAGAACAGTGATGAGGAGACTCAGGTAGAGCCATCATCAGAAGGAAAGAAGAAGAGAGCCCCCCACGAGCAGCCCCCGGTTACTTTAGCATCCCTTTCAGGGATTCCTACATGTCACCCCTTTCGTTTGAAAGTAGTAGTTAGAGGGCAGAGGAATTTTTTCCTTTTAGATACAGGTGCTATGCACAATTTTATCAGCACAGGTATGGTCTCCAGGAGAAGGCTACAAGTAGATGACATTTCAGAGTTTGAGGTCAAGGTGGCAGGAGGGGACTTATTGAGTTGTACAGGGAAGATCTCTGGTCTTCCAGTTCACTTTGGAGATTACCTTCTAGAGGCAAACTTTTATATCATTGACCTGAACAGTTTGGAAGCGATATTAGGTATGCAGTGGTTGCAGACTCTAGGGAGGTACACCACTGATCACAAGCTAAAACAATTAGAGTTCATACAGGGTGATCAACAGGTGATTCTTAAGGCCATGCCAGATGGCGGGCCTAGATTAGTATCCACTCACAAGATGGAGGCCATCATGAGACATAGTGACATGGAGTGGGCAGCCCAATGCTTCATATCCACTAAACCCACACCGGACTCAGGGCAGCAGGTTCACTTTGATGTTTAGAAGGTGCTTGATAAGCACAAGAGGGTTTTTGAGGATATTCCGCCAGGCATACCTCCAAACAGGGGATTTGAGCATATCATAGAGATGGAGGAGGGCGATAAGCCCATTATTACTACACCTTATCGTCATCCGAGGCACTATAAGTAGGAGATAGAAAAGACGATAAAGGAGCTCCTAGACATGGGACACATCATGCGCAGTTGTAGTCCTTTCGCTTTCGGTGGTCTTAGTGAAGAAGAAGGATGGTACTCTTCGCATGTGTATTGATTACCGTGCACTGAATAATAGGACCATTAAGAATAGGTACCCTATACCCCAGATTGATGAGTTGTTAGATGAGCTACATGGGGCAGTTTACTTCTCGAAGATAGATCTTCGATCGGGGTGCCATCAGATACGTGTCCGTAAAGAGGACGTCCATAAGACGGCATTCAGATGTCACTACAGGCACTACGAGTTTTTAGTAATGTCATTTGGGCTCACTAATGCACCAGCCACCTTTCAGTCTTGCATGAATCATTTATTCAAGAAACAGTTACGCAAGAGTGTTTTGGTATTTTTTGATGATATCTTGGTCTTCAGCAAGACTTGGGAGGAGCACTTGGGACACTTGGATGAGGTTCTCAATATCATGAAGAGTCAGTCTCTATTTGCAAAAGAATCCAACTGTGAGTTTGGGTTGACAGAGATCCTCTATCTGGGTCATGTAATAGGGGCAAATGGAGTCAAGGTCCATCAGGAGAAGATACAGGCAATCAGGGATTGGCCACCACTACGGAATGTGTTAGACTGAGATGGTTCCTTGGGTTATGTTCTTACTACAAGAGATTTGTAAAGGGATTCTCTCAAACAACAACACCCCTCACCGATCTCACTCGGAAAGGGGCTTTCAGGTGGACAGATGAGACAGAGGTAGTCTTTGATAGACTCAAGACTGTCATGAGCACGTGTCCGGTTCTAGCACTACCGGATTTCTCTCGTCCGTTTTTTTTAGAGTGCGATGCCTCAGGTAACGGAATTGGTGCAGTATTGATGCAGGACAGGCATCCCATAGCCTACAAGAGCAGGAAACTTAAGGACAACGAGAGGTTATACTCCACTTATGACAAGGAAATGCTTGCCATCATGCACGCCTTAGCTAAATTCAGGCAGTATCTGGTGGGTGGTAAGTTTACAGTTAAAACCGATCACAACAGCTTGCAGTACTTCCTACAGCAGAAAGAGTTGAATGAGAGACAGCAAAAGTGGGTTAGTAAGATCTAGGCTTATGATTTTGACATTGAGTATGTCAAGGGCAAGAATAACATTGTGGCTAACGCACTTTCTAGGAGACCTTCAGTTGCAGCTTGTTGTGTTCTATCTGAGATTTCCGCAGATTGGAAATCCCACTTACTGGTTGAGTATTCTAAAAATACTCAAGCATGTCAGATTTTGGACGGGCAACTTCCAGATAGCAAGTACAAGGTATTGGATGACATCATCTTCTATAAGGACAGGATTTACCTAGTGCCAAACTCTAAGCTTAAAGCTAAGATAATGAGAGTTGTTCATGATGCACCCATCCGGGGTTTTTTAAAACCTACAGACAGGTTAGAGAGAGGTTCTCATGGAAGGGCCTCAAGGACGAGGTCCTCCAGCATGTTAGAGAGTGTCAGACTTGTCAGCAGAACAAGTCCACGAGCACCCGGTCAGTTTACTACAGCCCCTACCCATTCCCTTTCCAGAAGTGGGAAGGTATTTCGATGGATTTCATTACTCGTTTGCCGAGAGTACAGGACAGGGACAGCATTTATGTGGTGGTGGACAGACTCACCAAGTTTGCTCATTTCTTTGCCATATCAACAGATTGGTCAGCTACACAGGTGGCTGAATTATTCTTTCGAGAGGTTTTTAGGCTGCATGGTCTTCCCAAGACCATCGTTAGTGACAGGGACAGTGAATTCCTCAGCACCTTTTGGCAGGAGTTATTCAGGTTGGCAAGCACCAAATTGACTCCCAGTACCAGTTACCATCCGCAGATAGATGGCCAGACTGTAATGTTCCCAAACCACTTGGAATGAAGTATAAGACAATCTCCAGCAATGTTCAGAAATCTAAGTCCGTACGGTATGGGTGGGTAGCAGAGGGACCGAACGGTAGCTGTTGTGATGCACAAAGAGTCCGTATGGAGGGCACAGAGAGTCCGTACGGTATGGACAGGGAGACCGTACGGTAGGAATAGGGAGACCGTACGGTAGGGCTGAGTGTAGCAGACTAGGCCGTACAGTTATGGCAGGGTGTCGTACGGTAGGGTTGCAGGTCGTGGCCGTACGGTGGGAGGAGACAGGTCGTATGGTGAGGAGAACAGGCTGTATGTGCTGGTGGAGTTGGTCGTACGGTGGAGGCTGTACGTGTGGAGAGGGCCGGCCGTACGGAAGTGTGCTGACTGTACGGTGGTAGTGGCTGGCCGTACGTTGGAAGTGGGTTGGCCGTACGGAGGAGTGTTGGCCGTACGGAAGGAATGCCTACGGAGTATGAAATGCACCTTCTTGACTGCAATGCAATTACTTAGCAATTCACCAGATGTTAATAGGCGCACAAACAATGAAGTACCAAATATGGACCAATTGCCAGGAGATTATATTATGAATAATGAAGTACTTCGGATTTGCCAGATCCGATACAAGAAAAACAAAGCAGAGTAGGGCGAGGGTTGAACCCCCATGCCTCATCATGACCACACACATGCACCTGGAAGTAAGTGAGAAGAGTAAAGCTCCATCAAGCTTCCGCTGCGCTACTCTGATATAAACGTTGCCAGGCCCAGAGTCACCAGGATCCCACTGAAGCCAATCATCACGTACATCGATGCTCAGATCCCAAGCCAAACACGGACGTTGGTCGCAGTATCCGTTGAAATCACTGTGCTGTTTCAAGATCACATGTGTATAATTTGATTCAGTCGAGACGAGTAGACTGCCACCGAAATTTCGCTGCGGCACTCTGATATAAACATTGCCATGTCCGGAGTCACCAGGATCCCACGGAAGCCAATCATACAAAACATCAGTGCTCAGATCCAAAGGGTAAACTCCATAATCAACTAACTATAGAGGTTGCTCCTGCAAGGAATCATCGGCAGAGTCTGCATCCCCAAGAAGCTGATCACCCACTGGTAGAACCGGCTCATACGAAGGATCACTAATAAAATCTGTATTTCCATCAAGTTTATCATTGGGTGTTGGTTCGATATTTGTGCAAACATCTTCTTTCTGAATCCTTTCCTTCATCTTGGACTCGGGTACCAAATAGAGTTTGTCCTTGTAGTAAATGATGTCGCCAACCACCTTGTATCTGTCATATTGTACTTGACCATCCAACAGTTGCCATGCGAAAGTATTCTTGGAGTATTTGACCAACAAATGTGTCTTCCAATCAGCTGAGACCTAAGATAGAGAATATATGGCATCGTTGAGTGTCATAGTGTGATCCCAGTCAAAACTCTCAATCTTCCCAATAGGCTGGCAAGATCACCAACTCTGATACCACTGTAATGTCCCCAAACCGCTCGGAATGAAGTATAAGACAATCTCCAGCAATGTTCAGATTTTTGTGTCTGTACGGTATGGCTGGGTAGAAGAGGGACCGTACGGTAGCTATTGTGATGCACAGAGAGTCCGTACGGTATGGACAGGGAGACCGTACGGTGGGAACATGGAGGTCGTACGGTAGGACTGGGAGACCGTACGATAGGGCTGAGTGTAGCAGAGTGGGTCATACGGTTATGGCAGGATGTCGTACGGTAGGGTTGCAGGTCGTGGCCATACAGTGGGAGGAGACAGGTCATACGGTGAGAACAGGTCGTACGTGCTAGTGGAGTTGGTCGTACGGTGGAGGTCGTACGTGTGGAGAGGGATGGTCGTATGGAAGTGTGCTGACCGTACGGTGGTAGTGGTTGGTCGTACGTTGGAAGTGGGCTGGCCATACGGAGGAGTGTTGGTCGTACGGAGGGAATGCCTGCAGAGTATGCAATGCACCTTCTTGACTGCAATGCAATTACTTAGCAATTCACCAGATGTTAACAGGCGCACAAACAATGAAGTACCGAATATGGACCAATTGCCAGGAGATTATATTATGAATAATGAAGTACTTCGAATTTGCCAGATCTGATACAAGCAAAACAAAGCAGAGTAGGGCGAGGGTTGAATCCCATCGAAACTGCAACAGGCCAAATAGGGTAGGTCTTTCACTTCCGAAGTGGCGCACACCAGAACTCCAACTAAAATTCGCAATAATAATAAACTATAAAAACTCAACATATCTACGACTACCTACATACCGGGCATAAATACCCCTTCGGAGAAACTCCCGAGGGTTTACAAAAGAACGCCGACTCGGTAAATACCTACAGACAATAATTAAATAAAAAGGGGCCCCCCATTAATTAATTAAAGGTCCTTAATAATATTTCTTTTAAATAGGGACCAAATAATTAATTAACTTTATTTATTTATTCTCTATCAATTTGGGGACATTACACAGATGGAGATCGTGAACAAGTGGGTAGAAGGATATCTCCGTAATTATGTAGCGGGGCAGCAGAGAGCCTGGATCAGATGGCTGTACTTGGGGGAGTTTTGCTACAACTCCACCTACCATATGACAATTGGCATGTCACCATTTCGAGCTCTCTATGGCAGCGAGCCATTATCTTTCATAGACTTGGCTCTTCAGGACAGCAGGGCGCCGATTGCGAGAGACTGGCTACAGGACCATCAGGATATCCTTAAGTCTCTCGGGGAGAACATTCAGAGGGCACAGAATCAGCAAAAGATGTATGTTGATCGACACCGGATAGAGCGGACTTTTGAGGCAAGGGATTTGGTTTATCTTCGTCTCCAGCCATACAGGTAGAGTTCTCTAAAGAAGAGTGGATCGGAAAAGCTCAAGCCCAGGTTTTATGGTCCCTACCGCATCTCAAGGAGGGTGGGTGAAGTGGCATATGAGCTCGAGCAACTGGCTGACAGCCGGATTCATAATGTTTTTCATGTGTCTTGCCTCAAGAAGGCAATAGGATAGCAAATAGTCCCTTTGGTTAGATTACCCCCACTTGATGAGGAGGGGAAATTGGTTTTGGTGCCAGCTCAGGTGATCGAAATCAAAGAGAGGAAGCTGCGGAACAGGGTTATCAGAGGATACTTCATTCGTTGGAAGGACTTACCGATATAGGATGCTACTTGGGAGGGTGAGTCTATTCTGTAGCACCCTGCATTGAGATAGCTTAAGGGCAAGCAATCCCTGGAAGAGAGGATTGTAAAGTCCCCAATCCCGCAGTAGGCCAGTATGGTGCCTAGTTAGTCTATCTCCCCCATCCAGATAGGCTAAAGGCTTCTTTCAGAGGATGTCCGCCAGTCACAGGTTTCAGTGGGCGGGCTTTTATTATTCGAGCACACTTTATAAAGTAAAGTCACTTTACCTTATAAAAGTATATTATAAAGTCACTTTATGACTTTAAGTTACTTTATTTTATAAAAGTGACTTAAGTGACTTAAAGTAATTTAAGTGGACATTTTATCCCACATTGCTTACGTTGTGGAGTTTTTCGAGGTTATAAAAGGACAGCTTTGTTGGGAAAAGCACCATGAAATAATATAAACAAGAAATTGAAATACCTGGTTGCATGTGACTGGTTACATTGTTCTTGAGGACGGAAACCCTTGGGAAGAATTTGAGAAACTGGACGTAGCCCCAGCATTTCTCACATAGGTAGAATCACTTCAGATTTCACATTGGGATTGACAGTGTAAGTACAAGAATCAGTTTGTGACTTTCATCCAACATTCAGAATCATCATTCATGACAGCAAGTATCTAGTGAACGAAATATCACGCAAGTAGCTGGGGTTCATAGCAAGTTGATACCAGATCATAGTCTCTCCATTTGCGTGGCATTACCAATAGGGATTGTCGTTTATAAATCACAGAAATCTGTTCGCACTCTTATATAGTGTGACAAGGCAATATAGCTTTGGCGTGGAATCACAACGCATTGCCTATTTAATGACTCGGGTGTAGCTCCTGGAGTTCTTAGTTCCTTCTACCTGCAAGGACGTGAGCTACTGTTATACACGTGGAGTGTTGGAAACTCACGCAGAACTCCTCCACGCACCGAAAGTCGAGCCGAGTAGGCCGTGTGGGTGTCCAAATATTACAGTGGGTGACGGCGGTTACCAAGTGTAAGGCAGTTGCTCCCGCATATACTCCTTGCGCAGGACTGCTTCAGACGCCGGATGAGAGTCCTGTCCAGCGCGACAAAGGCGATCATACAGCAGATAGCGTGGGGCATTCAACCTCACTACAACGGCGACTTACCTTTCCGGGCACATTGAAACCAACAGGTCATCTTTCACCAGGTGCATAAGCTCGATTGTCTCTTCTTAAATTCCTTGAATGTATTGTAATAAGTCTAGATGAAATTTGATATTCAGTTTTATGCTTGAAGTGTCACTGTGTTATTGTCATTAAACATGCATGAATCACAATACCATTGAATTCATCTGCTTGCAAATACCACTATTACTTTGGGAGTTCTATATGATATAATTCCAGCCGCAGTGACATCTTGGGTTTATGTTATGTAACTTTTGTGCACATATATTGAGATCTTAAATCAGAGTTAGTCACCGTCATTTTGTATTAATTTGAACAAGAGAGGATAGCCCAGTAAACTAAGTACAGGCAAAAAAATTGTTAATAGCCAGTCAAGGTCATTACATTTATTTATCCTCTATTTTGGAAGTATATGCAAAGGTTCTTGTTGGCCTCAATGCATGTATTGAGAGTACCTTCAAGATATCATACTTGATGAGTTACAAAGTTATAAGAAGGCCAAAGGGGCAATCTTTTCTTCAAATCCTTGCATTCGTATAAGAGTCACTCTGTAGCCAATGTTTCCTCAACCCCCAATTGTACTATCTTCTCTCTCTCACTCATCCACAATCACAGGCTGGCAGGAAAACTAGCTCTGATACCATTGAAATACCCCTGGCTAATTTCAACAATAAAGCAATACAACAACATTAACATACTAGATCGTTTTATGATTAGATTTTCCGATTTCAAGCAATTTCAAATGGAAAATCTTCCCAATAAGATTGAAAAAATGGATCAACTTGAATACAAATGAAACGACGAGTATGTAGTTGCAGAAATAAAATAAAGGTATGTGTTGCTATTTGTGGCCTTTTTGCAAAGATCAAATCAATGACATGTATGCTGAGATGAATAATAAATAATATACCTATTATTTATTATTTATCTCAACATACATCTCATGAATTGTTGTATTAAACTCTAAATGAAAGATACGAAACATCTTTATATTGTCCTAGAGGGACGACTTCATATTGTCCCAAAAGGGACTTGTGTTAATACTATGCGAAATATACTTAACCGATTCAAGTCGGCCTTTACCATTGATGTTGAGGTGTGTCTTTTGAATGCCTTCACACATATATATGTGACCTATGGTGTGAATTATCTAAGACATAGAAGACATAAATGTCAAGGAAATTCGCTCTATAAGCAGATTCGAATTTGATTATTGCAGCAGTCATACATTGAATAATAATTATTCATTTCTCATACACATTAGAAAAAGATATGCAGCTAAAGATGGAAGTACATTAGGCTCAAAGTGAAGAGGAATTATTTGCTACAAATCGGGTATTATCTTCTCCTTTCTTTGTTAATTTTTGTCATTATTATTATCAGTCTTAAAAGCTATCTATAGATTGTATTTTTCCTTACATAAATTTGAATATATTAACATGGTATCAGAGCCTAGGTAAGAAAAGATCCATCTCAGATTTTAGGAAAACAATCTCAAACTTTTAAGACTTAGAAATTATGGGAAATCTAGCCCTCTATTCTGCCCTATCAACTCAAACATCTAATCGATATTCTTGGGTTATTAATAGCAAGGCTTCTAGGCATATAAATGGATTCAAAGAGAATTTAGATTCATTTATAGAAACCTGTAGAGAAGAAGTCACCATAGGAGATGATACCTCTTATCCTATCATGGGAATTGAGAATTGTCTCATCCAATAGAAATCCGGGATAACCCTTCAACTATCCGAAGTCTTATATGTCCCAGGCATAAAACGAAATCTTGTCTCCATATCAGCCCTTGAGGATAAAGACTATAGAATCACCTTTATGGAAGGGAAAGTATTGGCATTGCCTAAAAATTCAAACCTAAAACAAGCCTATACTATAGGAATTCGTCATGAATGCTTATACAAGCTTGATACAACCTCTCTTCAAGCTTGATACAACCTCTCTTCAAGCTCTCTCAGTTGCATCCACTGATACTTGTGAACTATGGCATAGGAGATTCAGTCACCTAAATTTTCAAACATTATCATCTATGTTCAATCTGGTTCTAGGTCTTCCTTACCTACCCTTAAAACATGAAGGTGTCTGTAAAGGTTGCGCTCTAGGAAAGAATATTAAGACTACCTTTAACAGCAGTGAAAGTAAAACTAAAGAAATTCTAGAAATCATTCACACTAACCTTTGTGGGCCCATGTCTATACCATCCATAGGAGGATGTCTATATTATATTATATTTGTGGACGATTTCTCTACGAAAACATGGATATACTTTCTCAAAAGCAAAGAATCAATTGAAGTTCTCAAGAAATTTAAAGAATTTAAATCTCTAATAGAAAATCTCACCAACAAAAGGATAAAAGTTCTTAGATCAGATAATGGAGGCGAGTACACTTTTGAAGTCTTTAGCACCTAATGTAAAGAAGCAGGAATTAAGAGGGAGTTTACAGTTCCTTATAATCCCCAACAAAATGGTGTTGCAGAAAGGAAAAATAGAACCATAGTAGAAGCTACAAGAGCTATGCTTCACGATCAAGATCTTCTCACTCCACTTTGGGCTGAGGCATCTAACACTGCAGTCTATATTCAAAACAGATGTCCTCATTCATCCTTAGAAAATAAGACTCCTGAAGAAACATTTACTGGGAACAAACCTGACATCAGTCACTTAAGAATCTTTGGATGTCCTGTATACTACCATATTCCTAAAGAGAAGAGATCTAAATTAGAACCATCAGGAAAGAAAGGTATATTTGTAGGATACAATGATTCAACCAAAGCATATAGAATCTACATTCCGGGTCAAAATCAAATCAAATTGAGTAGAGATGTAATATTTAAAGATCTTGCCTTCTCAAAATCTAAGGATACTTCATATGAGTATAATAATTTATCTCAATTCATTGATAAAATTCAACCTTCCAAGATTCAGAGGGGGAGAAATGAGATCACTGAAGATACTCCTGAACCTATAGATATCCCATGCCATCCTAGCTCTTCCACTATCAACAAGAAGAGGCCACTTTGGGCCACGAAGATGTTAGAAGATGCAAATAACTATGCAGCTCCTCCAGGAACAATTAGGGAAAGCAAAAGACCAAAGAGATATACTAACTATACTGCATTTATGAGTGAGATTATAGATTCAGAACCTTCCTCTTCTGAAGAGGCTCTCTCCCACCAGACATGGTGAATATGAGCATTTTGTTATACTAACATGTTCATACAATTGTTTTTGTAGGCATTGCATATTTGAGCGTTGAGGCTCCTACATATTTGAGCGTTAAGGCTCTTGCATATTTAAGCGTTGAGGCTCTTGCATATTTGAGTGATGAGGCTCTTACATATTTGAGCATTGAGGCTTTTGCATATTTGAGCATTAGAGCATTGAGACTGTGATTATACTTTACATCATGAGATATTCTTGGGACATGATATGATTGATTACTTCACCTAACTACATTATGTTAATTATGAGATTTATTTTGATCTTCCCTCAAGACCAAGAGGGAGTGTTGATATTTGTGGCCATTTTCGGAAAGATCAAATCAATGACATGTATGTTGAGATGAATAATAAATAATATACCTATTATTTATTATTTATCTCAACATACATCTCATTAATTGTTGTATTAAACTCTGAATGAAAGATAATAAACATCTTTATATTGTCCTAGAGGGACGACTTCATATTGTCCAAAAAGGGACGACTTGTGTTAAAACTTAATACTATGCGAAATATACTTAACCGATTCAGGTCAGCCTTCACCATTGATGTTGAGGTGTGTCTTTTGAATGCCTTCACACATATATATGTGACCTATGGTGCGAATTATCTAAGACATAAAAGACATAATATGTCAAGGAAATTCGCTCTATAAGCAGATTCGAATTTGATTATTGCAGCAGTCATACATTGAATAATAATTATTCATTTTTCATACACATTAGAAGAAGATATGCAGCTGAAGATGGAAGTACATTAGGCTCAAAGTGAAGAGGATTTATTAGCTACAAATGAGGTATTATCTTCTCCTTTCTTTGTAAATTTTTGTCATTATTATTATCAGTGTTAAAAGCTATCTATAGATTCTATTTTTCCTTACATAAATCTGAATATATTAACAGTATGCACCTGTATAAAATCTCAGTTTCACAGTTTTCTTAAGCAGCAATTAGGGAAGTTAGCTACTATTTGGATAGAAGGAAGCTCATATAAATCGATAATCTTTCTCTTTTGATCGCAATTATTCTGAGTGCAACAGTTCTGTCCTCCTGATCGTGTTTATCCCATTGTAACACTATATCAATACGACGCAACAATTCATCTCTATTTTTGCAAGCATAGCGAATGCAATCTTCTCACTGGTGGTAGTCTATTCTTAGACAAGACACAGCTCCGGGTACTTTGCTTTTTTAGATAATAATCAGTTCTTAATCAAACCACAGTATCACTATCCTTTTTGTTCTCCACTGCTCTTCAGAACGTATTGGTCTATGGTCATATGACCTCGTGCTAGTGGTTATTGTAATCGGACCCTTCAAGATCCCTATGCAGCTGATGTAGAATAGGTGCCAGTGAAATAGAAGCAAGCTGCCAGAGTTGATGTCTGGTAGCCACAATGACTGTGATTATAATTCAGTGCAACAATTGTATTCACCTCCTGTAGCTAGTCATGCACCAATATCTCCAGTAATGCGATGTATTCCCAATTTGCAAATTCGTAATATGCAAATTCGTCTCCAAAGGAGACTTCTCGAATTTGGTAGTTTTCGGGCAGACCACAGTGGTTGATTTACCACCGAAACTGTGCACCTTCTTCAGCTCCAATCCTTTTGTCAATAGACAAGAGAATCCAAGACTTCGATGATGCAATTGCTTCAAAGAGTGTTCCTTTTATACTACCTCCGAAGGTATCTTCCCTCCAAAATATTTGAAATTCAATTAGGCCCTTAAGGAGGAAAAAGAAAATAAAGGTGGCCCCAATTAAAAAATATTTTTAAGAACGAGCCCTCCTGTTAATTAATTAATGTTATCCTTTAAAATAAGCTTGTAGGAGATAATATTAATTAATTGATTATTAATTCCCTTGCAATAATTAATAATCCACAGAAATTAGATAGGTTATTAATTTAATTCCCTTTTTGCTAGTTTGAAGGGGACATCACGTCATTGCAAGGCTTAACTATTGACGATCTAGTGCTTGCATCAAAGGCAAAAATATAGTTAGTTTATATTTTATACAAAACATTATTGAAACCTTGTATTGTACATACTTGTAAAGTATGTCAATAGCTTTAGGTTTTTGGTTTTAGGAAGCTTTCCTTTATAATTTGAAGAACAGTTCTACAAAATGTGTTATTCTATTTTGTGTTGTCTTGCAAAAGATAACTTCAAATATAACAAGATTATTATGGTGGAGCATTGGAGGCTATCAAATATAAAGATGAAAATGGACCAAGAATATTAGAGCAAGCATACCGAAAGAAGAGAATTCTATGAAGACCACAAATACAAAAAAGTTCCGAACTTGGTTGAAAATGTGTAGATAAGTCTCATCATGGCTATTCATTTTTTTAATAAGAATCGTCTTGAATTCACATTCTATCCCAACAGTGCGAATAATAACATCATAAATGGAATTGAGAAGAAGCAATCTACATAAATGTGATAATAATACAACAAACCTACCTTCAAGAATTCTTTAAGGTGGACTGTTTGCATCAAACTTCTATCAACGATTGGCACTTCATGTATGCCAAACTTATCATTATTCTTAATGTTTCTCTCAAATTTCAAGTTATTTTCATGCTGGTCCCTTCTGCTGCAGTTATATTGCACAAGTCTTAGAGAATTCTGAGAACCATTAAATCTTGTATCATGTGAACCCCGGTCATCATGAGATCTCTGATTACTTGCCTCATCTCCTGCCAGAAATAAGTCTCATATTACAAATAAGTAGTCAAGAATATTAAAAGAAATGATCTACATTAAAAAAGATAGAGAGTTGAAATCCCGATGTCAGAAGTTTGAACACAATGAGCATGTCATAACGAAAATATGATATTGAAATAATATAAATTTTCAGAAGTGTACATCTCAACTATAATTTGCAATCTTCAAAATTAGTTTATTAAAAACCTCTTCCCCAATAAAGTAAGTTGTAACAATAATTCCAACCAGGAATCATTTGCTGTAATGAAAAACTACGATGTAATAAACATTAAAGTGAGGCATTATTGTAACATAGATTTGCTTACAAATCACCTGAGGGGCAATGTTATGATTGGGAAGCTATCTCAGCATTACCATCTTCGTATCAGAAAGTTGTTTCACTCACTTCAATGCAGATTTAGTTTGAAAGAAGGTTGCATGTCAACCATGTTTGCTGTTCCAATTCGTGACATTTCAGAGGGTTGCCAGAGACCCAGATGTGTTTGTAACAGATTTAGCAGTATTTTGATCCCCAAACAGATGCCAACCTATCCCTTTACCATTTTTGTTTCCTCATTAAGATCTGAATAAAGTGCAAGAGACAATGTCGGTGGCTGTTAGCAATTTACCTTTATCTTCTGTTGTTCATCAATGCTTCCAGCTCTACAAGTAGAACTTTTTGAGCGTGACACTTGTAATGTCCCCTTCTCAGGCTTAGTCAGCTGACGTGACCGTTAGCTAATCAGTGGTGGTTAGGGGACTGTAATGTTCTTGGAGAGCTCAACTTTGGGTTTTCTTGGCATCCAATGATGGTTTGGAATTTGTAGTCAGCATAAAATGCATATTGCTATGGTTGATAATATTGGTTATCCGTAATGTAGTAACTGTCTGTATTTAATTTGTTAACACTCTCGGGTAGTTGTTGTGTCGGATGGTGGACAGCTGTGTCCCTCTTGGCAACCATCGGGTCCTTTAAATATGTCATGTACCACCAAGGAAGGCAGCACGGTATGGTCGGGTAAATTGTAATCCTTGGCGGACCATCTCTGGTCTTCCTCTCTCTAATGTATTCATGAGCTAATAAAGATATATTTTACTCCTATATTTGGTATGCACTTTCATCTGTATTATTATTCCATATATGTAAATTACCAAGTATAGCAGTAAACATTTTGGCATCGTTGCCTGTGATGTCCCCTTTCTGAAAGAGAATTTAATAATTGGTATTAAAAATAAATAAATAAATTACAAGAAACAAAATTGTAAAAGTATGTTCCCTTTTTAAAATAGAATTTAATAATAAATAATAATTAAAATATAAAAAATAATATAAATAAAAGCTAAATTAAAATATAAAAGAACTAAATTAAAATATAAAATAAATATAAATAAATCTAAATTAAAATATAAAAGAATTAAATTCTAAAATATAATTAAAATAGAATTAAGTTTAATGAATGGTCAAACGGAATGAAATGAAAAGATGCAACTCCCTCAAACATGAGATATAAAAGGGAGAATAGAATTTCATTTGGAAGGGACGAGGAAAAGAAGAAAATAAGAACAATGTAGCAAACTTGGATCAATCCAATAATACATTACACATAGAAAGCAAAAAGGGTAAATATAGATAGATAGATAGATATAATTTTTACCTCCACGAGGCTAAACATAGCCTATGGGACAGCAAAGCAACCTAGGCTGACTTCAGAAGCTCGGTTCGTTTCTTGTGCAAACTGATGATGAGCTCACCTAACTTCTCAATGTATTCCTCGCTAAATATGTTATGCCAAGAGCTATCTGATAATGTACCCGCAAATTTATCTCTGCTGTTCTTGTAAGCTTCACATTCTAAAATAAAATGCTGTTCGGTTTCCACTTTCCCAGAGTTACAAAACATGCAAATTCTCTCTTCCCAAGCCTCCTTTGGTCTCTTCCAATGCCCGGTCTCACAGCGGAGTTGATGAGAATTGGTTCTTAGCTAGGCAATAAGAGTTTTAGCTCTCCAAGAAATGTTGGCGCCTATGTACGCTTTTTGGAGTTGGTCATATGCGGGGTTGAACTCATTAATATAATATATTTTCTTCCTTCCAATCTCATTTCCCCAATTT
>MU225466.1:2493558-2505655 GCA_018584345.1 Thuja plicata | reverse complement strand
CATCCTACCTTTCTACATTCTACATTTGAAGCATACTTGTGGATTCAAGGATTCGAATCCTCCACAAGGACTTTTTCAAGCAAGGTGAATTTATGCATTTACTTTGTCCATTTTTGCAATTTCAATTGCATATATTTAAGGTTAATTCCAAAACCGGGGTTTGAACAAGGAAAACCCCTCCCCCACAACAAAAAAATCTCCTTTTTCTTGCAGGTACAGGTATAGAACAGTGGATTTGAACCCAGATATGGATACCATTTTTGGCAAACTTTTGGGATCCACAAACAAAGTCATTTTTGGATTTGTGCAGGTCAGGGTCGACATTATTGGTCAGGGTTGACATTTGTGGGTCAAGGTCAACCTTTTTCATAAGATGACATTGGAACGGAAAATGATTTCTGGGTTTTGTTTGTCTCTGCGTTTCAATTCGGTATCAACTGTCAGTTTTTCTAGAAACAGTTTACAGACCTCAGAAAACAACATTCTTTGATCTGCAATATTTTAAGGTTAGTGCATTTCTCAGATCTTTTCAATTACAGTCATATATCATTTCTATATATATAAATTACATAATTTAAGGTATCTCCTTTTTTATTTTCCTTTCCAAATAGTTGATTCATTTGCGCATTAACCCTTCTCTTGGGTTGATCAACTTGGATCTCCCATTTGTGCATTTGGGAATAGAAAAGGAACATCTTATCTTCTCCTTAATCACAATTGCAATACATAATCAATTCAATTCAATCAAGGTTAAAATAATCCAATACAATCTAGGTAATTCAAAGAACAATCTACACATTAACACCTTATATTTCAAGATAATCAATTCACAAACAATCTATAAATCAAATCAATCAGTTCTATACTTTATCTATTACATTTTAGTAAGATCATATCATCCCATATGATAAACATATTTTTCATATCTTACAATATGCATGATCAATAGCCGACTTTTCTATTTCACAAGGTTGTTCATGGGAGTCATGATCCTGTGCTCGAACCCCACGGGTAGTTTTTACTGCAGATG
This sequence comes from Thuja plicata, assembly GCA_018584345.1. Taxonomy (NCBI): domain Eukaryota; kingdom Viridiplantae; phylum Streptophyta; class Pinopsida; order Cupressales; family Cupressaceae; genus Thuja; species Thuja plicata. The sequence continues at coordinate 2,504,625 of MU225466.1, read as the reverse complement.
GGATATGGTCTCAAAAAAAATGAAGACATCCAGTGGCTTTGACTTCAATATAATAGTCACTGTCAAAACAAAAAAAGAAGACAACATATAACAAAAATACAGACATCCAGCAAGTACAATATCAACATTATGCATAAAGAGTGGCACGGCTTCAACAAAGTAAGGCAACATTCAAACATAATAGTTATATGGGTGCAGTAGAGGCCGAGTTCAACAAAGAAGCCCAAGATTCATCTCAAAACTCATCTTTCGAAGTCACAATAGATGGTGAGTAGCACGGTTCTAGTAGATAGAAATCATATACTCAGGTCAAAATAACCCCAGACAACATGGTGGAGATAACAACATAAACAATGAATAACCTAGAAATTATGGCAAGAAAATATGGAAACATCTAAAGCCAAAACCCGCAACTCAAGCACTTTGAAACATGAAATAAAAACAACCTGTTCAACATAAGATACGAGAAGTCAAAGGGAGAGTGAGTAAAAAAAAGAAGTAACTTATCTATGAGTTGCAAGTCAAGCCATGGTGGAGCCTGAGTTAGAACAAAAATGCATGGAGAGTGTTGTGTATTGTGGCATTTGAAACTCCAGATCAAGTGGAGGCCGCGGCAGTGGAGAGTCCAAGCTCTCTAAATGTCAATGATAAAGAACTCCAACTCATAGCATGAAGAGCAGAGCCCGAGTTCAACAAAGAGAAGCCCAAGCTTCTTAAGGAGATATATAAATAACACCAGTCATATGGCATGGAACTCCAGCTAAGAGCCCGCGACATAGAGGATGCTTCAACTCTTTTATTTAAAGATACAACTCCCACTCCAGCATGGAGCCCAAGCTTCATGCATAACCATAAGCCATAGGTAGAACAAGTAGAAAAATCCACAGACCCAGAGAAGAGCCCAATTTTAATAGAGCCCAAGCTCTTCAAACAGTTGGCTCCAGTTTGAGCACACATTTAAAGAGCCAACAAAGCCCAATTTCATGCATATCCACAACAAGGTGACGCTAGATGCCAAAAAGAGATACCAAAACTATAATATAGCCTATGCCAACTCCCAGATTGAATTCCAAATTAGCAATGAAAGATAGAGAGGCCAAGAACAATGCCATAACCACAAGCATGGTGATGCTAGAAGCAGAGAACCCTAACATTTATCCCAATATAGCTTTACAAAATGAAATGTGAAATGCATATGCCAAGTTTTTACAAACTTTGGAGTCCGCTGTTAGAGCATTAAAAATGCCAGACCAACTGCAGTGCACATCGACCTCACCGAGTGCCACAACAACTCAGCCAGTACCACTGATGGAGATCTTTTGCATCGAACATTAGTAATGTTGACCTTAGGTGTGGGTGGGGTTGTTTATGCATAGTTAGGGTATTGTATATGCTATGGGTTAGGATTTCATATGATGGAGTTAGGGTTTAGGTATTTTTGGTTATGTTTTTGGGATTTTGGGTGATATCTTTGATGTATTGGTATATTCTTTGAAAGAGATATATTTTAATAATACCAACATTAGGGGGGACTATAGTTAGGGCATGATTTATGCCTTAAATTTAGGGTTTCTAGCTGATTATTAGGAGCTTTTGGAGGGAATTTAATTTTTGAAATTGGCCTTGAGGGACTATATAGCTGAACCTCTTTATCAGTTTTAGGGGTTCAGAATTTAGGAGGAAGATTGCATTAGTGAACACTTGGTTCCTTTGCACTTTTTTCTTGTATATTACAGCCATCAGTTCATGTTTGATACTAATTATGTTCAAGTGAATGCATATTTTCCTTGGCATTTTCATACTTTCTCATGTAACTATCTTACAGATTTTGAGGAGAATAAAGCTTGCCCTATTTTTCATACATCTTTCTGAGTTTTTCTATCAATCCTTTCAAGTTTCTGCATTGAAGTGTAAAGTATTTTATAGTATAGTTTAGTGAATTTTTCCAAATTCCTATTCTAGGTTGTGGAGTGTAGACCTTTTGCAAAATATGCATGTTTGTTGGTGGAATTATCACTATTAGTGGTACAGACCCTAGTAGTGGAATTTAAGTCAGCCTATGCATTGAATAGTGAATGTTATTGCAGAAATCATTAATGTATGTCCTATAGATGTTAGTTTGAAATTCTGACAAGTCTGAATCCATTTGGTGTATCACCCTCTTAGTTAGTTTATTCAGTTTTAGTTATTCTTTCTCCTTTTTCCCAAATCAAAAAGCATTCGTAGGTGATATTATAAATCCAATACGAACCGGCCTAGAATCTGGAGATTCATTCTCTCTCCCATTAACGAGAACGTTTCCATGTTTCAATAGGATAGCTCTATTTTACATCCAAGCTATAGGCACAATCCTGATTTGACAACAATTTTTGGCATGCCCGGTGGGACCTAAACTACAACACACTTCTTGCAAGTTATTACTTCTTATTGCTATTTTGGTGTGAATATGAGTATCTCTACCTTTTAGAATGTATTTGTCCAGCACCTGGTGACTCTTTTTTGAAGGTTTTATTTCATATCTAGTCGCATATCTATCTTAATGAGAAGGAATCCTACTAGAGCAAACAACGAAGGATTTATCTATCAAGAGTTACAGCCTAGTTGAAGAGGAAGCAGATCAGCAAGAAGAGATAGAGCATCTCAAGCTGCAGGAGAAAGATATTTTCTCAGGGGGTATGATTTCTCACTATTTGAAAATCCTATCTTTGAGGATCAAGTTGCAATCTTAGAGGGTCATGAGGTAATTATTGAAGATTTTAGTTTTTCTGAAGATTTAAGTGTTATTGACAATTCTGGATAAGAATTACCCATTTTTGAAGAATCAACAAAGGATCAATTTGATGTTGTAGCATCCACAAGTGGTACTACTACCCCAGGATTGAAAACATATCATAGGAAGGTAATTCAGTCTAACAAATCTATTGTACCACCTGTAGTTCAACAAAAATTACCACCAGTAAAGATGGACCGAAACTTGCCATTTGTGGCTTTCAATGCTGGCAGCCCATTACAAATTGCTGCCCATCATGATATTCCACCAACAACATTTAAAATTTTTTCATAGCTTAATGGAAAAAATCATATTTTAGCAATAGAGCATATTAAAGATATTGCCACACTTTGTGCTTTGCATTAAGTGACACATGATGATGTGGCACTAAAGTTACTAGTAGCTTCTCTTAAGGGCAAAACATTAATTTGGTTTCGAAGTTTAGCAGTAAATTCTATTTCTACATGGGATGAGTTAGGAACCATTTTAATCAGCAAATTTGAAGATAGGTCTGATAATTTATCATTGGTTGAGCAGTTGACTATAATTAAAATAAATACTAATGAGCATATTTCAGATTTCAATTTTTGTTTTCAACGAACTTGGGATAGAATTCCAGCCTCTGTTAAACCATCCAATGATTATGCATTTCTATTTTATCTAAAGGCTTTTAACAATGAGATTTCAGTTATGATACAGTCTATGGGAGGATATACCTTACCTAATGCTTATGATGTTGTTGTTAGAGATGAAAACAACTTGATACAAGCTGAAAATTTACCTCCGAGGCCTCTAATGCCATATTGTGCAGAAATACAGCTAGTGGTACCATCTGTTATACCACCTATAGCTGTTATTCCACCTGTACCAACGCTAAATATGCAAGTTGCAATAGAAGAATATGTTGCTACTCCAATCAGGGAGTTAAAAGACATAAGTGACAACATGATGAGGACTCTTCAGAGCTATGGTAACGAGTTAATGAATTTCAAAAGACAGCAAGGCCAATTCAATAGGCCTCCTCAAGAAAATTATCAACAGAATAGGCCATTTAATTAGGCTTCTAGCTCAAGCCAACCAAGGCAAGCTCAAGGTGAGCAAAGGAATTATGGTCAAAGAGCTGGTCAAGCATATAATTATGTGACTCTGAGTACTTCCAAGGAGATGGTAGTTGTTCCTCAAAATAATTATGTGCAAGAAGTAGAATGGTGTAGCACACGTAATGATGCTCATTTTTGGTTAGATTGTCCTCACGCACTCAAGGATAGAAGGAAAGATGTTATGAAGGGACAACTGGTTAATAGCCAAATAGAGGTAGAGTATGATCAAACACAAACACAAGGTAATCTTGATGTTTCTTTAGTCAATTTTAATGATGATGACACTGTTTTAGAAGCAAATTTTGACTCAAATCAAGCATGGAGACCTATAGCAACAGGAACAAGGTAAAAAATCAAGGCTAGAAATGATCAACATCAAGAGGATAAGGTTCAACAGCCTTCTGTTATAGTACAACAATAGACAAATAAATCTAAGCAGCATGTACGAGCTCAAAAAGGAGCAGGACAACCATTACAAACAACAAATGAGCTTGCTATTTTAAAACAACACCAAAAGGTTAGTGATCAATATTGTTGATCACCTAAAAAGGATACATGTTCCCTTGTCTATGTGGGATGTTTTGGCTCTTATAGGCCAAAGAGACATGTTACAAGAAGCATTGCAAGCACTTATATTATCTAATAAGGTTTTGTCTCAACAAACCCCTAAGGTTTTGATGGCTGCAAGTACTAGCACATCCCAGAAACCATATAAGCTGATCAAACTCCCTCCATTTTATGTTATTGTCATTATAGGACAACACCTAGTTCACAATTGTATGATCGATTCTGGTGCTACTAGCTTGGTTATGCCAAAGAAAATTGTAGACCAGCTAGGCCTTAAGTATGAACCACTTGAAAGAGGTGTAGTCCAGTTAGACAGAACAACAGTTGCAACTGTGGGGGTTATAAGGAATCTAGATTTGACATTGCATGCTTGTCTTAGTTGTTTAGTACCTATGGATGTCTACATTATTGATTTTCCTCCTAACTTATTTATATATTTGTCATGAGAATTTACTGCCAAGATAAGAGGTTACTTGTCTATAGATTGGACTCACATGCTTTTCTACACTAGGTACGATACCAAGGTAACCATTAAATTAGAACCTATTGCAAAGTTATGTGTTGAACAACATATTGTTGATGTTTTAAATGAATCATCAATTGTGTTATTTGATCAAGAGGAAATATCTGTTGTTTGCGAGACTCAAACACAAATAAGTAATTTTCCTAATGTGTTGTTAGATGAATGGGAAATTAAAAATATTAGAATTTTAGATCAACAGATTGAAGAACCAAGTTTGGGTAACTATGTTATCCATGAAATTTCTGATTTTCTACCAACTGTTGTAAAAAGTGTAGATTTAAATTTTGAACAACAATCTAATGTTGTTTGGAAGCTATTTTTTGATGGTTCATGCAGCAAGATAGGTGCAGGGGGAGGTTGTATGCTGGTTTCACCAGCAAATGAGAGGTATTATGGTTATTTTAGATTCACCTTCAGTTGTACTAATAATGTTGCTGAGTATGAAGCCCTCATAAATGGATTGAAGTGGGCCATTAAGGGAGAGATCAACTATTTGCAAGTTTTTGGTGATTTAGAACTGATTATAAATCAAGTTAGGAATGTCCATGCAACTAAGAATGATTTATTGAAAATTTATAAGCATGTTGTATGGGATTTAATTGATGGTTTTGAGGCTTTTAATTTGCAATATATTCCTAGAAATCAGAACAAACGTGCTGATAGGCTTTCTACTGTTGGTACTAATGATCAATTTAAGAAGGATAAATCCAGCTTGCAGATCAAAGAAGAACATTATGAACAAGTATTAGTTGTAAAGGATAAAGTGCTGAAACTTGGAAAGGTCTGTCCACCTGAAGAACGTCAAACCTTTGTCAACTTATGCAATGAATTTCATGATATTATTGCTTGGAGTTATTCAGATTTGAAAGGACTTGATTCTAGTATTTCTCAGCATACAATTGAGTTAGAATCAGGAGCCAAAACAGTTAGGAAAAAATAGAGGCCAATAAATCCTAAACTAGATCCTCTCATGATTAAAGAATTGAATAAATTAATTGAGAGTAATATCATATTCCCAATCAAACATACTTCATGGGTATCCAATCTGGTTCTTCTAAGAAAAAATAATGGAGAAATCAAATTGTGTGCTATTTTCCGTGACTTGAACAAAGCTTTATTAAAGGATAGACATCCTTTTCCTTCAATGGAAAAAATTTTGAAGGTTGTTTTAGGTTCAGAATGATCTTTATTGCTTGATGGTTTCTCTGGTTACAACCAGATTCTGGTAAAAGAAGATGATAGATTCAAGACAACATTTACAACCAAATGGGGAATTATGGCTTATCAGAAGATGCCATTTGGTTTGTCTAATGTGGGTGCAACATTTCAGAAGGCTGTGGACAAGGATTTCATAAACTTAATGTACAGGTTTGTACTTGTATATCTTGATGATATTATTTTTTTCTCAAAGAATGCATCATATCACTTACAACATTTAAGAGTTATCTTTGAGAGATGCAAAGAATATGGTATTTCTTTAAATCCCAAGAAAAGTATATTTGTTGTCCATGAAGGTAAATTGTTGGGATTTATTGTCTCAAAAGAGGGTATCACTATTAAACCTGAAAGAGTAAGTGTTATCCTTGCCTTACCACTTCCTCTTCACAAAAAGGGTCTTCAACATTTCTTGGGAAGAATCAACTTTGTAAGAAGACTTATTCTAGAAATTACTGAATTACTAATGTCATTAACAACCATGCTCAAGAAAAATATTGTTTTCTAATGGACCAAAGAAGGCAAACATAGCTTTGAATTAATTAAGGAAGCATTAGTTATTGCCCCTACCTTGTTAAATCCTGATTTTTCAAAGGATTTCATTTTGTATGCATATGGGAATGTTGATAGCATTGTTGCCATGTTAGTTCAGAAGAATGACATAGGTTTTGAGCAACCAATAGCTTTTTTCAGTCAAGGACTTAAAGACTATGAGCTACATTATTAATTTGTTGAAAATCATGTACTTGCTGTGATTAGAAGTTTGAAGAAATTTAGGCATATGCTTTCTAACAATAAAATTAAACTGATGATTGCACAGTCTTATGTTAAGGAGTTTTTTCTGAATAAGGATTTCAACACCAAGAGGGCTGGCTAGATCACAAAGGCAATGGAGTATGACATTGAAATTAAAGTTACCAAGCTGGTAAGAGGTTAGGGTTTATGTGAACAACTTTCTGGAAAGGGAGATAACACTCCAAAAAATTATGTTGAAGTAGTTTTGGCTTTAGAAGACAATACAAGTTGTTGTCCCAGATTCGCAGAATGATTGGGTGAACGATATGGTTGTTTTCTTGCAAACAGGACATTGTCCTGTAGGTTTGGAAAGATAACAAAGAGTTATTTTAGATTACAATTCATTCCATATTATTTGCTGAATAATATACTATTTAGGAGGGATCACAATGGCGTGCTGCTAAGATACATTAGTGGAGATCAAACTGAAAAAAATCTGGAAGAGTTCCATGATGGACCAAAAGGTGGATATTTTGCTACAAGGACAACAACGTTAAAGATTATGAAGGTTGGCTATTTTTGGCCAAACTTGTACAAAGATGCCTTCATATGGGTGAGAAGGTGTTTGAAATGTGTTGTTTTTGCAAATAAACAAAGGTTAGCAGCCTTACCTCTTAATCCAGTTCAAGTTGAACAACCTTTTGTCAAGTGGGGACTAGATTTTATTAGCCCCATAAATCCATCATCAAGTTTAGGACATAGATATATTTTGGCAACAACAGATTATTTGACAAAGTGGACTGAGGCTGTTGCATTTAAAGATGCAAATGAAAGTTTAGTTTTAAATTTTTATGAAGATCTGATTGCCAGGTTTGATACACCTGAATCCATTATTTCTGATAATGCCTTGGCATTTTTAGGCACAAGAATTACTGATTGGGTAGTTCAGAACAATGTTTATCTTAGTACTGTATCATCTTAAAATGGAAGCACTTCCATGTCAAGAATGTTTAGCCCTCCTTAGGGGATTTTTTTGACCACCATCATATTGTCCCCTCCTTTCTGCATCATCTCTTGCCTCTGTGCCTATTTAGGACCCTGATTGGGCCTCTCCAGCCACCTTCTATCCCACCTAGCTCTTTTTCCATGGGTTCTTACCCCCTGGGTCAAGGTCAACCTTGACCTTGACCTAGGTCAGGGTTGAACTCAACCTTTACCTGGGTCCCCCTTTCAAATTGGAAACTTGTTGGCTTCCGGAGGTCATCAAAAATTCATTTTTCCTGCTTCCAAGTCGGCTGTTTTGGGTTCCGAAACAACAAATCCTAAATTGTATTTAATATAGGTCCTCTTCTAGGGCCATGGGTCTAATTGGAATTTAATTCTCCTATTTCAGCCTCCTTAGAATATTGTGCTCTAATTTTTTTATAAAAGGAAGCCTTTCTCTCTCATTTTCTCTAACCATCATCAAGCAAGAACCATCAACTAAGTAGTAATAGGTGATCAAGCAAAAGGTTCAAGAATCCATTGTTCTAAATGTTCCAAAGCTTTCAAGGTGTTCAATTCTTCCTCTCAAGCATTCAATTCCTCCATTGAAGATCAAGGATTCAAGCTCTCAAGCCTTTGAAGGGATTTGGTTCAAGCATTCAAGATTCATCATTCAAACCCTAGATCTAGCCATCATGGTGGTGTGATCTTCCTTCAAGATCCTTTGTGCATCCTCAACACTCATTCATTCTCTTTAAGGTGGATTCCAAGCATACAATCATGGAGGTTTATGGTTTCTATTAAGTCCAAGCTTTCATATTTACATACTTGTTACATTTGAATTACAATTGCATATCTATTCAATATCATAGCTTCATTCTTAGATTCAATTCTACTGCTTGCTAGCATTCTATACTTTATTGATTTCAAGGTTAATTCCTAAATCAGGGTTTGACTAAGGAAAACCCCTCCTCCCCAACAAACAAATCTCTTTTTCTTGTAGGTATAGGTTCAGGACTGTAGATTTGAGCTCAGATTTGGATACCCTTTTCAGCGAATTGTCGGTATCCGCGAACAGATTTTATGTCGAAACTGTGCAGGTCAGGGTCGAGATTATTGGGTCAGTAGTGAGATTAGTGGGTCAAGGTCAATATTTTTATCAAGACAATGTTGGATCAAAAAAATATTTTTGGGTTTTGTTCTTCTTTGTGTTTCCAGTTCCGGATCATACTTCAGATTTTCCAGAAATAGAGTACAGACCTCAGAAAAAAACATTCTTCAAATCTGTAATTCTTTAAGGTTAGTACTTCCTCTCATTCTTTTCAATTACTTTTATATATCATATCTCCTTAAAAATAAAATAGAATTTAATATCTTATTCCTTACTCTCATTTCCAAATGGTTGATTCATTTGTGCATTTATCCTTCTTTTGGGTTATTCAACTGGGATCTTTCATTTGTGCATTTGGGGATAAAAGAGGAATATCTTATATTCCTTCCCACTACATGCTTAATCACATTACAATATCACATTCAAAACAACAATTAGATGTAAATGTTAAGGAAATATAACACCCCTAATCAAACAACAATATATAACAATCAATTTTCTTCCTTTACATTTTGGTGAATCCGCGATAGACAACTCTTTCTTGTTGGTGTTAGATGATTTTACTCTTACATTAGCTCTTGCATGCATAGTAAATTAATTTTCTTTTATGCTCTTGCATTTTAAAATACACACACACACACACACACACACATATCAAAATACAACACTTCTTGCATCTCATTCATTATGAAGATCTTTTGGTGTATGGCTATTTTTCTTATTATGCTTCTTTTAGCATCTCTTTGTAGTATATATGATGTCTATGAGAGTATCATCCATTTCATCATGTTTTTTAATCTTCATATTTCACTTGCTTATGCTATTTTGAGATTAACCAATACTACTTTTCCTACTTTCAAAACTTTCATTAAAGATTTGTGTAGTGGACTCATTACTCTTTTGGATTATGTGAAGAATTGGGTTGATGATACCTCACCTCCTAATCTTCCTACTCCTATTATGCCTAATATAGCTCCTAATATTCCTACTCCTCATCCTATAAATCCTAATGCAATTCCAAATATTCCTATTTTTATTTCTCCACCTTCAATCCCTAGTTCTTTCCACACTTATGATGGGGCTCAAGCTAGGATCCATGATAATGATGTTCGAGAATTCTTTCATTTACCTTCACCCCCTTATCCAATCCATGATGATGATAAAGGGAAAAACAAGCAAACTTCTTCTAATCCTATCATTCCAACATACATAAAATTTTCTCATTAGCACCATAATCAATCTCCTCCTATTGAAGCTTTACAAGAGAGGTACACTACTAGATATACTATGGTAGATAAACAAGGCTATAAAGGTTTAGGGCTTGGTATCAATGAACAAGGCATTAAAAACTTGATTCATTCATCTCCTAAACAAGATATGAATGGTATAGGTTTTCCACCTTGTCCAACCAAGGTGTTTGATCTTAACCTTCGTCCTCCTCTTCATGTTCTTCTTCCAACACCTTCTCTAGATCACCCTGATACTCCTCAAGATGTGGCTAAGAAAGTGTATGTCCAATTAATGAATTCCAAGAAAGAAATCTTCAAGCCTATTCTGAGAAATGCTCTCTCTAAATATAAATGTCCTTTTCATTATATTAATAAACATTTACTTGCTGATTGTGTGCATTTCAAGCTATATGTTAGAGAAAGAGCTGCCTTGGGAATTATATCTCATTCCCGTGCAGTATTACAATTTATTCATAATTTTACTATAGGGCATTCCCCTCATTCTTCTACAAGTTAGATTACATTTTTCCTCTTGTTCTTAATTGGGGGGCAAGAGGTATCTTATTCCAGTATTCTAGGATCCATTTTACTCTTAGCATGTCTTTTGTTTTTTGTATAATTGGTTATTCTTTCTAGATTCTATCCCTATAAAATCATTCATGATATCTTTTCTAGGACATTTTTTTTGTAAATATATCACTTTGCCATGAAATCTATTGATATAATTTGATATATCCCTTGCCTTCACACCTGGGGGGCAAGGTATTCTCCTTCTTCCTCTATCTAAGGATCTACTTTCCTTAGCTTAGTGGCATTTGTTTATCATATAACAT
>MU225466.1:2449128-2493508 GCA_018584345.1 Thuja plicata | reverse complement strand
TAGCTTAGTGGCATTTGTTTATCATATAACATTATTTCCTTATAAAGATGTATGTTTTTTACTATGGATACCCTCTTATATGAGAGGTGATTGTCCTAGGTCATCACCTCTTCTTTATTTTGCAAACCATGCTTTTGATAAACTCTTACTCTTGCTCTTGCTTGGGGTTAGAGTTTGATTCCTTCATCCTAAGATTCCGCTTCCTCTTGATTATAGGGGGCTTGTTGATTGAATCTTTGGTCCCTCTTTTCTTTAGAAGATGACATTTTATCCTAAGCACTCCTCTATGGTGAGGGTCTTGTTGATGAGATCTCTTCCCTTTTTGAGGATCCTTTTTCCAAGTGACATATCCATTTCATGATTATTTATGTTCTTGGATGTAAGGGTCAAGACTCTTCGCTAAGAATATGGTATACATTGTTGTTAAGTTGGATATCTCCTTACCTTGTGAAGTAGGTATCCTCTTTTCTCTTCCTTATCCTGCCTAGTGGGTAGTCATGATAAGGAGGGGGGCATATATAGGGTCTCCCTTTTACTATAGTTTACATTAATTTACATTTTTCAGCATGCTAAATCCTCGGAAGGTAACACACATAAGTTGCTAAATTCTGAAGGGACACACATTTTTACTTTTACTTTTGCTAAATCCTAAAGAGATACACACCCTTTTAAATTTTGTAATATGCTAAATCCTTGGAAGGTAACGCACATAAGTTGATAAATCCTAAAAAGACACACATTTTTATATTCCATAGGGATACAAGAATGTGGATCTATGAATATTTTCAAAATTCGTCAGAAGACACATTACAATTACAAGCACAGTTTATGGGTGAACTTGTTGGGCTCTCCCTCCTTGGTGATTCATAGTAAGGTGGGAATCTTACTAGGCAAGGTAATAACTTTCCCTTCTCTCTCTTTCTCTTTCATGCTAGTAGGATTAGATCATGAAGCTATGTTATCTATAGTGTTGCTTTTGTCTTGCTTATGTAGCCATGTATGTTTCTATGATTGATTGCTCTTTATTTTTCATATATTTATGCATGTATGTTGAGTTAGAATCCTTGGTCTAGGGGCTCATGTCCTTGACCAAGTGATGTTCTACCTCGTTGTGATCCACCAGAGTCTTTCTTCTAACTTTACCGAAAGCATGTTCGATTTACATACTTCTGCTAAAGTGGGGGCTTAATGTATCATCTTAAAATGGAAGCACTTCTAGGTTAAGAATATTAGCCCTCCTTAGGGGATTTTTTTTACCACCATCATACTATCCCCTCCTTTCTGCATCATCGCTTACTTCTGTGCCTGTTTAGGACCTTGATTGGGCCTCTCCGGGCACCTTTTATTCCACCTGGCACATTTTCCAGGGGTTCTGACCCCCTGGGTCAAGGTTGACCTCGACCTTGACCTAGGTTAGGGTCAAAATTGACCTTGACCTAGGTCAGGGTCAACCTCGACCTCAACCTAGGTCCCCCTTTCAAAATTGGAAACTTGTCGACTTCCGGAGGTCATGAAAAATTCATTTTTCCCACTTCTGGGTCGGCTATTTTGGGTTCCGAAGTGGAAAATATTAAATTGTATTTAATATAGGTATTCTTCTAGGGGCATGGGTCTAATTGGAATTTAATTCTCCTATGTTGGCCTCCTTATAATATTGCACCCTAATTTCATATAAAATGAAGCCTTTCTCTCTCATTTTCTCTAACCATCATCAAGCAAGAACCATCAACTAAGTAATAATAGGTGATCAAGAAAAAGGTCAAGCATCCATTGTTCTACATGTTCCCAAGATTTCAAGGTGTTCAAGTCTTCCTCTCAAGCATTCAAGTCCTCTATTGAAGATCAAGGATTCAAGCTCTCAAGCCTTTGAAGGGATTTGGTTCAAGCATTCAAGATTCATCATTCAAACCCTAGATCTAGCCATCATGGTGGTGTGATCTTCCTTCATGATCCTTTGTGCATCCTCAACACTCATTCATTCTCTTTAAGGTGGATTCTTAGCATACAATCATGGAGGTTTATGGTTTCTATTGAGTCCAAGCTTTCATATTTACATACTTGTTACATTTGAATTACAATTGCATATCTAGTCAATATCATAGCTTCATTCTTAAATTAAATTCTACTACTTGCTAGCATTCTATACTTTATTGATTTCAAGGTTAATTCATAAATCGAGGTTTGACTAAGGCAAACCCATCCCCCAACAAACAAATCTCTTTTTCTTGCAGGTACAGGTTCAGGACTGTAGATTTGAGCTCAGATTTGGATACCGTTTTCAGCGAACTATCAGGATCCGTGAACAGATTTTTTGTTGGACCTGTGCAGGTTAGAGTTGAGATTATTTGGTTAGCAGCAAGATTAGTGGGTCAAGGTCGATATTTTTATCAAGACGGTGTCAGATCAGAAAAATATTTCTGGTTTTGTTCATCTCTGCGTTTTCGGTTCCAGATCATACTTCAAATTTTCCAAAAATAGAGTATAGATCTCAGAAAACAACATTCTAAAGATCTGCAATTCTTTAAGGTTAGTACTTCCTCTCATTCTTTTCAATTACTATTATATATCATATCTCCTTAAACATAAAACAAAATTTAAGATCTTCTTCCTTACTCTCATTCCCAAATGGTTGATTCATTTGTGCATTGATCCTTCTTTTGGGTTAATCAACTTGGATCTTTCATTTGTGCATTTGGGGATAAAAGAGGAACATCTTATATTCCTCCCCCCTACATGCTTAATCACATTACAATATTACATTCAAAACAACAATTAAATGTAAAGGTTAAGGAAATATAACACCCCTAATCAATCAAACATATATAATAATCAATTTTCTTCCTCTACAAGTACCTCATCCAATTATTACCCACAAGGTAATGGACAAGCAGAATCAACAAATAAAAATATGATTCGCATCATCAAGAGGACTGTGGAGGACAATCAACAAGCTTGGAACAAGAAGTTAAAATAGGCCTTATGGGATGATAGGATCACCCCAAAGTGCTCAATCGGTAACTCACCTTACATGCTGGTCTATGGAAGAGAGGCAAGGTTGCCAATTTCAGTAGAGTTACTAAGCTTGAGCCTAATCAAAGAATTAGATCTGCTGGACCAACAACCTATGGAGGTAAGGCTTGCTGAATTGATAGAGTTAGAATAGATTAGGAAATAATCTTTTCAGAAGTTGGAAGAACATCATAACCAAACGAAGAAGGCATTTGACAGAAAAGTTGTCGTAAGAGTCTTTGCATAAGGTGATTTAGAGCTCAAATGGGATGAGATGAAGAGTAGACCTGGTAATCATTCAAAATTTGATGTCATTTGGAGAGGCCCATTTGTGATTACAGGATGCAAGGCACAGAATTATTTTTATCTCTCAAACATGGAAGGAGAAGAATTTCCAATCCCAGTTAATGGGATCCACCTCAAGCGTTGTTTTTGAGGTTAGTTAGTTTGAATAAGTTCTTGGCGCATAATTAGTTTTCTTCAGTTAGTTGCAGTTAGGAATTCTATTCTCATAGTGGTCAAATTGAGAAGTTACACACCATGCATAATTAAGAACAAATTGGGATTCCCGGTTATGAATAATGCATAACTCAATAATAGGATCACGGTGCGAAGAGAAGTTGTTTTTAGTTAGTTTGTTTTGCATTTTTGAAGGTTAGAATGAACAGAAAAAAAAAGGTCAATCACATAATATATGCATGAACATCATACCCATCACATGAGACATGGATAAATTCCGTTGTCTCATATCATAAGCATCATGCCCAAATATATATTATGCAACCAAGGTTGTTGTTCAAGCTCATCCTGCCTTTGGTTTCTTTTGGTTCCTATTTCTGGACAACATGATCATCATATGAATTATGCTCATCACATGATACATATATAAATTCATCTGTATCATATCACAAGCATAATTTTATATAGAAATGATGAAGTACAGATTGTTGTTCAGTAATATTTTGCTTTCTCAGAGTGCTAATCAACAAAAGTTTCAGTTTTCGGTTTGCAGTTTGTGTTTAGTTTGAGAAGGTTCAGTTGTTCCTAAAAGTTGAAAGTTTTAGGCCCAATGGATAGTTAAGGCATCTGGTCTAATTTTTTTCAGCAGAAAAACACCCCTGAGAGGTCACCAGAAAATGTTACCAATTTAGTTTGCATACTAGATTGATAGGTTGACACTTCTTTTACATTGAATTAAGGATTGAATATTTGCTCTTCTAAGTTGCAGAATTGATTGAATTTAGAAGATAAAGTACACATGCAGCATGACAATTATAAACATTAAAAGATTGCATAAAGGTACACCTCTTTAACTTTACTATTCAGCTAATGAAGTTGGAATACATTACTTTTGCATTCATGTTAACACTGATATTGTACTCTAAGTATTGATCAAATTCAAATTTTCAAATTCATAATTTATCCTTACATTGTGCATTTAAACTAAATGTAGTAAACAAGTATTCCTTCAAGGTTACATCTTTCATATTGAGAAATTAGAGAACATATGCAATTCTGAAAGTAAGATAGAAGCATAAAAAGTTTAGGGGTCTATGCATTGCCTTTAAGAGGTCTTCTGCATGTTGGAGCTAATTAGCTGCATTATCTGAATCTTCATGTGTTTGGCCTTGTCTCTGTTTGTTATACATACTAAGTCTTCTTCTGGTCCTGACCTGCATCATGGATATAGAAAAGAGTTAGATCCAAATTGGATCTAAGCAATGCATGGAAACCAAAACAACATACTATAATAAAACTTTCAGAACTATGAGTATACCAATAAACATAAATACAACAACAAAGTATGCATCTACATCAACTGAATAAAAGTATCAAAGGGACATAGATCCATGAAACCTTTTACTGTATATAGTTATCATTCTGTATTATTCAGGAGTTTCTATTTGTAAAACCAGAAAGCTAGATTAAAGGGATATAGTTCTTGTAGCTAAGAAACCTTTTTCAGATCATCAACATGTTAAGATAGTAAACACAACCAATCAACCAAAATTCATGCATGAATATCATTTTACATGAAACTCACACACAAACATTGATTGGTTGATTTTGTCCACTAACCTAACATGTGGATTTGATGGTGTGTGCAGGCAAGTGAGACTAAAGTATATTCAAATGCATAAAGAAATATGATCTATTTTTTTACTAGTAGCAGATGACAGAAAATGCAAAAAGGGTCACAAGCCCGTGTTCAAACCTCACAAGATGCACTATGAAACAATGCTATGAGTTCATGAGTTCTGAAAATATAGTATGCTGCTAGAGGGAGATGCAGTTCATAGAGAGGTAGGTGAAATAAAAGGTGCATGTTTCAAATTACAATGTCTTGATCTAATGCTGTGAGGAGAAGTAGGAAATGAATGTTTTATTACAATCAAGTTAAAAGGTAACACTATTGTTCAATTCTTCACATGTGAAGTTCTTCATCTTAATGTTGTTTGAAATATGCATATGAAATCATCAAATAAACAGTGCACAAAGATAGGTCAAATACAAAGAACACTAATGTTGTTACAAAGTAGAATGCATATACAGAAGAGCCAATTGCATTGGATCAAATAGAGAAATTGTGTATACATAGTTCATACATTATTGGCATCAGAAAATAATTCATCCTAAGTGTTGTTCTGAATATTGTTATATTTGAATAAGGGAAGAAGACAACAAAACAGTAACATAGATGTTTGCAATTAAATGGAAGATAATATGCATTCTCAACAGTGATGTCTTTTCAAGATATGCATCACATATGAAAGAACTGAAAAATACAATGTTTTCTTTGAATGAGGAAGTACAAAGAATCAGTGACACTGTTATTAATTAGGGATGGAAATAAAATGATGTTGTTATTATGCATGTTCATCAATAACAGTGCCTATTCGAATAGAAATCAAGTGACAATGCTATTATTAAATGTTGTTATTCATGTTCAAATGAAATACCAAATCAAGAATGGAAGGTAGTAACAATGTTAGGATGCATGCTTAAGAGACAAATGACATATTCCGTAATGAAAAGAAAACAGTAATGGATAATGCTATTATTCATGTTTAGAGTGTAGTGTTGTGCATAAATGAAAAGAAAATAAAAAAAACCATGTTGTTATTATCAAATGCATATTCAGGGATAAAAAAGTAGAACAATGTTATTATTTAATACTGTTAGAGGCATGTTCAAAATATAGTACCTAGTCAAAAGATGAAAAAATAGTGCCTACTCAAGAATGGAAATCAACTGACAGAGCTATTTTGCATGTTCAAGTAAATAATGTTGTTTTTTAATACTGTTAGACACATGTTGTAATGACACATAAAGATTATGCAAAAAATGTGAAAAAACAAACAACAATCCTATATTTGCATGTTCACATGACAGTGAATACATATACATCAATAGACAATGTTGCTTTTTAATACTGTCATT
Source organism: Thuja plicata (assembly GCA_018584345.1). Classification (NCBI taxonomy): domain Eukaryota; kingdom Viridiplantae; phylum Streptophyta; class Pinopsida; order Cupressales; family Cupressaceae; genus Thuja; species Thuja plicata. Next base: position 2,487,058 of record MU225466.1, on the reverse strand, counting down.
CAGGTTTGAATAAAATTATGAAATTCAAAAATCAATGTGCATATATATGATAGAGATGTGCAACTGAAAAGGAAAAAATATGCATGATCAATAGCTGAGTTTTGTGTTTCACAAGGTTGTTCATGGGTGTCACAAGCCCGTGCTTGAACCCCATGGGTTGTTTTTACTGCAGACAGTATATGGTCTCAACAAAAATACAAATTGACTTCAATATAATAGTCACTATCAAAACAAAAAAAGAAGACAACATATAACAAAAATACAGACATCCAACAAGTACAGTGTCAACATTATGCATAAAGAGTGGCACTATTTCAAAAAAGTAAGGCAACATTCAAACATAACAGTTATATGGGTGCAGTAGAGGCCAAGTTCAACAAAGAAGCCCAAGATTCATCTCAAAACTTAGCTTTCAAATTCACAACAAACGGTGAGTAGCATGGTTCTAGAAGATAGAAATCATATACTCAGGTCGAAATAACCCTAGACAACATGGTGGAGATAACAACATAAATAATGAATAACCCAGAAATCATGGCAAGAAAAGATGGAAATCTAAAGGTAAAAACCACAACTCAAGCACTTCGAAACATGAAATACAAACAACCTATTCAACATAAGATACAAGAAGTCGAAGAGAGAGTGAGTAAAAAAAAGAAGTAACTTATCTATGAGTTGCAAGTCAAGCCGCGGTGGAGCCCAAGTTAGAACAAAAATGCATGGAGAGCGCCATGTATTGTGGCATTTGAAACTCAAGATCAAGTGGAGGCTGCGGTGGTGGAGAGTCCAAGCTCTAAATGTCAACGATAAAGAACTCTAACTCATAGCATGCAGAGGAGAGCCTGAGTGGAACTAAGAGAAGCCCAAGCTTCTTAAGGAGATATATAAATAATACTAGTCATATGGCATGGAACTCCAACTAAGAGCCTATGCCATAGAGGATGCTTCAGCTCTTTTATCTAAAGATACAACTCCCACTCCAGCATGGAGTCCGAGCTTCATGCATAACCATAAGCCATGAGTAGAACAAGTAGCAAAATCCATAGACCCAGAGAAGAGCCCGAGTTTAACAGAGCCCGAGCTCTTCAAACAGTTGGCTCCAATTTGAGTGCACAATCAAAGAGCCAACATAGCCCAATTTTCATGCATATCCACAGCAAGGCGACACTAGATGCCAAAAAGAGATGCCAAAACTACAATATAGCCAATGCCAACTCCCAGATTGAACTCCAGATTAGCAATGAAAGACAAAGAGGCCAAGAATAATGCCATAACCACAAGCATGGTGGTGCCAGAAGCAGAGAACTATAACATTTATCCCAATACAACTTTACAAAATGAAATGCGAAATGCATATGCCAAGTTTTTACAAACTTTGGAGTCCGTTGTCAGAGCATTAAAAACGCCAGACCAACTGCAGTGCACAACAACCTCACCAAGTGCCACGACAACTCAGCCAGTACCACTGATGGAGATCTTTTGCATCGAAAATTGGTCATGTTGACCTTAGGTGTGGGTGGGGTTGTTTATGTGTAGTTAGGGTATTGTATATGCTATGGGTTAGGATTTCATATGATGGAGTTAGGGTTTAGGTATTTTTGGTTATGTTTTTGGGATTTTAGGTGATATCTTTGATGTATTGGTATATTCTTTGAAAGAGATATATTTTAATAATACCAACATTAGGGGGGACTATAGTTAGGGAATGATTTATGCCTTAAATTTAGGGTTTCTAGCTGATTATTAGGACCTTTTGGAGGGAATTTCATTTTCAAAATTGGCCTTGAGGGACTATATAGCTGAACCTCTTTATCAGTTTTAGGGGTTCAGAATTTAGGAGAAAGATTGCATTAGTGAAAACTTGGTTCCTTTTCACCTTTTTCTTGTATTTTGTAGCCACCAGTTCATGTTTGATATTGATTATGTTCAAGTGAATGCATATATTCCTTGACATTTTCGTACTTTCTCATGTAACTATCTTACAGATTTTGAGGAGAAAAAATCTTGCCCTATTTTTCATACATCTTTCTGAGTTTTTCTATCAATCCTTTCAAGTTTCTGCATTGAAGTGTAAAGTATTTTACGGTATAGTTTAGTGAATTGTTCCAAATTCATATTCTAGGTTGTGGAGTGTAGACCTTTTGTAGAATCTGCATGTTTGTTGGTGGAATTCTCAGTGCTACTAGTACAGACCCTAGTAGTAGAATTTAAGTCAGTCTATGCATTGAATAGTAAATGTTATTGCAGAAATCATTAGTGTATGTCCTGTGGATGTTAGTTTGAAATTCTGAGAAGTCTAAATCCATTTGGTGTATCAACCTCTTAGTTAGTTTATTTAGTTTCAGTTATTCTTTCTCCTTTTTGCCAAATTAAAAGCATATGTAGGTGATATTCTGAATCCAATAGGAACCGACCTAGAATCTAGAGATTTTTTCTCCCTCCCATCAATGAGAACATTTCCATGTTTCAACAGGATAGCTAGATTTTACATCCAAGCTATAGGGGCAATCCTGATTTGACAATAGGAACCAAAGATTAAGGCTGAAGTGAAACAAGAAATATTTAGACCCATTTCTTCAACTTTATTATTGGAAAGTGGAAAGAGAAATTTGAGTATAGATGTGGAGAGTATGGATGAGGATGAGCTGATGAAGCTATCCTACAACGTATTTGCAAAAGCTAATGAGAGATTGGAGGAGAAAATAGAGAAGAAGTCAAGGTTATTGGACAAGATAGTTGACACCATCAACAAACTCCTACCTATACCTCTTACTTTCCAAGGAAAGAACAATGCAGATAAATTGAACAAGGCATTGCATGAATTTGACAGTCACTATGAGTCATTAGAGAAGATCACAGAAGGAAAAATAGAATAGAAATACTTAGCAAATAAGTTAGAAGAAGTATGCAATTCTATTGCATGGGACTTGGGAATATTGGGCAAAACAATGTCTGGAGAAAAGAGTCGTGTCACACATGGAAGGAAGTTATACAGTTACTATGTAAACTTTATCAGACACCTTTAGGACATTGAGGACATTATAGAAAAGGATAGAAAAACCCTAGACAAGTTGATGCAAAGTTGTGAGACCTTCTCACACACTATATTAGAGTTAGACAAATAAGTGTCTAGACTATTGGACAAATTGAGTATGCTAGAGAAAGAGAAAGGGAGAGTTATGGGAAGATTTGGTATGCTGATTATATTGATTACTCCTAAGTTATCAATTCTTGAGATACACCTTTCGGGCATGGATAAGACAACGCATGCTCTCACTGGGAACATGCCTAATGAGTTAAAGGCAATAGAGGCATCTTCTTTTGCATTGAATGGGCTGATTCATGTGATTTAGATATTGGTAAAGACTTGGATAGAAGAAGTAAAGATCTTGGAAAGCTCTTTCCAAGATGTTCTTAAGATGGTCTAAACTTTTGGTAAGCATTTGCATAAATTTTGTTATGTATTCTACTTTTTTGTATATCTTTTCCATTGATGTCAAAGGGGGAGAAGAGAAGATATGAAAATTGTACAAATTATTGATAGAGAATATAATATGGAATATTAAATATGTAAAGGAGATAAAGAAGTATAATGTATATTCTTTTTTTGGTATTGACACTTAGTCATTTTTCACTAAGTGTTTCCATCAATGCCAAAGGGAGAGATTGTTGGCAAGTGGCTCATTTAGGAGTGTTCAAGAACAAATTAGGGTTATCATTTATGGAAACACATCAGTTATGAATGATCACTTGGAGCGGAACACAGTTTTGGAGTTAAGGCTTGCAAAAATGACAAAGTCCAAAAAGCAGTTTATAGGGTACAAGAGTATAGTTTTGGGAAGCGAACACTGTATATGATGAATGAAGACATGCAAGATTAGAGGAATGTATTTTTGGGAATGATAGACCTTTAGTTAAGGTCTCTTGAGTTTTGGAGTTCAGAGATGAAAGATACATATATTTGAAGACATACGAAGACAATGATACAACGAGACAGAGCAGTTGAATGGTCGCAATGATTGAGGGAGTGTAATGTGGAATCCAAACATGATATGTTGGATTTGGATTGTATATTACCTACATTTTGATAGTGTATGATCTCCGAATTTTTATTTACTTTTTGTATAAGTGTTGGTTCCATTTTTTGATGTATTTGGGAGCCGACTGGGTATGTAATAATGTATATATATGAAGAGCTTTGGAGAAGTGAAGTATAGTATGTATGCGAATAGATGAATGGATGAATTATGATTTCAAAACCAGAAAAATGGTGATACGAGCTATAGATGGAAGTACTTAAGCATATAAGATTCTTGTTTATGTTTATTTTGATAAAAAATTATAACAAAGACATATTTTTGATTCTATGAACAGTGAGCTCAATGCATTCCTTTAACAGGGTTTTGTATTCCTTTAACATGGCTAGGTTTCCTAACACAGACATAATAATTTTAGTACATATTTGTGGGTACCATCCCCACCGGGGTTTTCCCTTGGACAAGGTTTCCTAGAGAACAAATTTATGGTGTTATGAGTTGTGTGTTTAGTGTTTATGTTCTTTTCATTTCAACATTTATCTGGTTATGTTGGAATTTGATAAGTTTAAGTTTAAAGTGTTGTAATACTGATTCACCCCCCTCTTAGTATTATATAATCCTAATAGGTGGTACTATTGATTATCTTTTTAGGAGTGAGATTGTTGGTTTATGATTGTATTACTTATTTTTCACATCACATGTTTCCATCAATGCCAATGGAGTTGATTGTTGGCACATTGGAAAATGTGGATGATGGTAGTGTTGGCATTGATATTAATATAACAGAAGGATTGATTATATGAATCAATCACAAGAATTATTTGCTTGATGCTAACTTCATTGTTGCAGGTTAGCTAGTGGAGCAGGATATTATAATGTCCGGTGAGAAGTGAATATTCTAGAGATGAAGTCACACACATAGAGGAAGCATGTTGAAGATGTTTACTATGTTCACCCAAAGTTATAGAAGGTTTCATGATGATTTCTATAGGTAACCAAGTTGCAGAAGGTGACTGGAAGACATGGTGACAAAATGTGCCAATGGGAAGACAAAAAGAGGTTTGGTGTGCTCAACGTAGTGAGAATTTCATGGAGCAAACCTAGGAGTGTGTTGGAGACATACTCATGTGTCTTCAGCTTAGAGGTTTTTACTTCATAGCTCTACAAGGAATAATATTTTGATCTCAAAGACTTGTTGACTGTGTTCTTCAAGTGTGATGGAAAAGGGCTGGAAAATCCAATGGCTTTGATGGATTTGAATGATTGATTGTTTTTTATGATGCTATAAGGTATTCTTAAAGTATGTGCTTGATGAGTTGGACATACACATAGATCCAAAGGATCAGATTGGCAGAGTTTTCATTCAATGGTAATATTTTTATTATTTTTCATGTTCATGGCCACCTTAGTTGGTAAATCATGTTGTGCAAGTACTAAACTATAAAATATGGGAGAGTTATGATCTGATCAAGGTGGTGTTTATAGGCCGTGGCTATGAATTAGAAGTTAGAGATGGATTTGAATCAAGAAATCTGGCACATTGATTGAAGAAATGGTGAATTAGGTTTTTGTCGACCTAGTTCTTGGTATAAAATGATGAATTAGGGAAAATTCAAGGCACAGATCATGAATGCAGATGCTAGAGGTGGCTAACAAAGGGAGAGACTGATTCAGTAGGAATCATAAGTGTTTCAATAAGGGGTTGAACAAAGATCTGCATTGTGCTACATTGGAGCTGTATTAGACATGAGGTATATGTCACTTACACAATTCACAAAAGTTTATATGGATCATTGTAGTGATCACATTGTAATGCAGTGAGCCTTTCTCAGGGTTGTAGCTCAAGGCTTTTCATTTAAGAAGTGAGCTATAGGTAGTGAGCCTAAATGCATGTGCATTCCCCATATATTATAATAAGGTTAAATTCTAACAAGGTATTTTCTTATTGTGGGTAATCAACCCCACCATGGTTTTTCCCCTAATAGGGTTTCCAAAATAAAAATATTTTGTTAACTTGTGTGGATATGTTTCTAATGTGTATATACATGCATGTTTGATACTCTATTTATTTAGATAAGATTTAAGGGTATACAAGTTAGAGGGTTTTCTAGCTTAAGGGTTTGAGGTCTAAGGTTTTGGATATAAGTAATTTACCCCCCCCCCNTCCCCCCCCCCCCCCCCTCTTGTTTATTGTCATAATATTAACAAAGTGTTGGACAACTAGTTGATAAAGGATACAACTTACAATTCAAGGATGTGATGTTCAAGATTATTGGAAGCTCTGGAATTGAGATTTCTACAGGAAGAAAGACTAAAGGTAATGGATTTCATTTGAACAATTCTAAGAGTAGATGCTTAATTTATAAGATTGATGACAATTGGTTGTGGCGTAAGAGTTTTTTTCATGTGAACTTTGATAACATTGTGAAGATAAGTACTACAAGAGTTTTTAGAGATATTCATAAATTGTTGAAGCTTGTTAATGTGATGTGTAAAGAATGTCAGTTGGGTAAATTGAATAAGTCTACTTTAAGAGAAAGAATTATTCTTCAAGTGGAATTTTGAATTTGGTGCATACTGATCTTTGTGGTCCTGCAAGAAAAAGAAGCTATTATGGGGATAGGTATTTTATTCTATTCATTGATTATTATTCTAGAATGATGTGGTTTACACTTTTGAAAGAGAAATCTGAATCCTTTGACAAATTCAATATTTTCAAAGCTATGGTTGAGACAAAAATAGGATTGAGGTTGAAATTTCTGAGATTGGACATAGGTGGTGAGTTTACTTCTACTGATTTTAAAATTTTTTTTCTGAAGAGCATGGAATAAGGAGACAAATATTTGATCTGCAAACCCTGTAGTAGAATGGAATTGTAGAAAGAAGAAACAAAACTATTCTAGACACTTCTAGAACCATAATGATTGAAGGAAATATTTTGTAGACCTATTAAAGAGAAGTTGTTAGCACTGCACTATACACCTTGAATCGAGTACAAATTAAGCACGGAGCTTACAAGACACCTTATGAGATTTGGTATGGTCATGTTCCTATAATGAAATATTTTAGAATTTTTGGAAGTAAATGCTATATCAGAAGAGATGAAGACCCAGGGAAAATTGATCCTAGACGTGATGAGGGAATATTTCTTGGTTATTATACACAAAAAAAAGCATAGAAATGTTATAACCAGAGGTTGAAGAAATTAATTGAAAGTGCAAATGTGAGAGTGGATAAAAAATTTCAGAAATAGTTCAGATCTTGCAGATATGAATTAGATGATGAAGAAGAGAGTAAAATTGTGCAAGCATAGAATCATAATCATAATGAATCGGTAGAACATAATGAAGAAGATGCAAATGATGGAGTGGAAACACAAGTCTTCTACAAAAGAAAATATAGAGACTCCCAGGTATGTAAGATTGAATCATTCAGAAAACCAGATTATTGATGATAGGAATCAGGGTGTTCATACTAGAGGAAGAATTTCTCAAAGTGAATTTTTTTTTATTTCAAATTTTGAGCCTAAAAATGTTGGTGAAGCATGTAAATATGATAGTTGGTTTAAAGTGATGGACAAAGAATTGGAACATATTGAAAAGAATAAAATATGGATTATTGTTCCTAGACCTAAAGTCAATAATGTAATCAATACTAAATGGGTATTCAGAAACAAATTGAATTCATAAGAAGGTGAAGTGGTTCAGAATAAAGTCAAACTTATTTGGAAAGGATATTCACAAATGAAAGGTATTGAATTTGAGGAGACCTTTTCTCTTGTTTCTATAATTGAAGCCATTAGAATGCTTATTGCATATGCTACTTACAGAGATTTCAAGGTATATCAGATGGATGTTAAGTCTACATTCTTGAATGGAGAGTTGGAAGAGGAAGTATACATCGAGCAACTAGATGGTTTTCCCTTGATCGATGAAGATGACATGGTTTGTAGATTTAAGACAAAACTTTATGGATTGAAACAAGAACCTAGAGCATGGTATGCGAGATTGGATAAGTATTTAGTGACACTTGGTTTCAATAAAGGTACTACTAATAGTAATTTGTACTTCAAAATTGATCATGATAACATTTTAATTGTTGAAGTCTTTCTAGAAGATATTATTTTTGGTGGAAATGAAAATTTGAGTAAGGAATTTTCTAATAAGATGCATAAATAATTTTAGATGTCTATGATAGGCTAGATGAAATTTTTCCTTGGACTGCAAATTACACAAATTGATAAAGGTATTTTTATGTATCAGTATAAGTATGTGAAAGAGTTATTGAATAAATTTTCTAGGGATGATTCAAAACTTGTTGGCAATCCTATGATTACTTGTTGTAAATTGACAAAACATAATGATACACCTAATGAAAATTAGACAAGACATAGATCTACAATTGGTGGGTTACTATACTTGACACAAACTAGACCAAATATTATGAATATTGTTTGCATTGTTCCTAGATTTCAAGCAGAACCAAAGGAATCACATGTTATTGTTAAGAGTATATTTAGATACTTGAAAGGGATAGTTAATTATGGCATGTGGTATAGAAAGGATGATGATTTTATATTGAGTGCATTAACTGATGCAGATTGGGCAAGAAATGTGGATGGAAGAAAGAGCACAAGTGGTGGAGCATTGTTTTTGGGTAAGAGATTAGTTTCATGGGCAAGTAAGAAATGAAATTGTATATCAAAATATACTATTGAACCTAAATATGTTTCTGCTACTATTAATTGTACACAATTAATGTGGATGAAGAAAATGTTGAAAGATATAAGAGTGACTTATTTTAAATCAGGATTGTGCCTTTAGCTTTGATAATGAAATCTAGCTATCCCATTGAAACATGGAAATATTCTCGTTAGTGGAGAAGAGAATGAATCTTCGAAATATAGGTCGGTTCCTAGGTAGTGCTCACCTAAAACTAAATGCGTATGTGGGAAAGAGGTAGAAGGATAATATGAATACCTGAAAAAAATCTAAAAGAGGTGATACACCAAACAATTTGTTTGTAACTTTGAATGAATCAACATGAATCACAAAAATACTGATGGCTCTCAATGCTCAGACAAACATTTAACTTCAACAATGATTCTATGCAAGGATCTAAAATCCTTAGATTTGAAAGGGAAACTAGGTTTCACCAATTTTTAGCAAACAACTTAGGACTCGCAAGCAAAGAATTGTAATAACAAGTATCAAGATTTGAATATGCAGCAAGGGATATAGGTTAAAAGAAGGATAACACAACCTAAAAGCAAGAAAATCTACAATATTGTACTTCAAACCAATGAGAAGGAACCAATGTATCAATATAATTAATGTTGTCAAAACTCTGCTACAAAATGCCCTTACAATCTACCCACAAGCTTGCAATGTGCAAAACATGTGAGCCAAAAAGAAGGTCCTAAAAAATGAGGTGAAAATAAAATGATAAAGGCATCAGATCTCAATGGTTTGGATGCATGAGAAAACTCCACCAAAAGTGGCACCAAACTACTAGAAACTGAAGTATAAATGCTGAAAAAACTCCTCCAAGCCAAGTACCACTGAAAATCAACTCCAAAACTGCCTCAGAACTGCTCATCATCCCCCAAAATCATGTAAAACTGTAGGGGGTCGGATGTGAGGAGAAATCCCAAGAAAATAGGGATATAACTTTAAGAAATTGTGAGCAAACTGCTCCAAAAAGCTCCCTAACTAATGACAACTGATTGAAAACTCCAAAACCACCTCAAAAGGACCCCAAGATGTTGTGAATAGGCCCTAACAACAACAGAACTAAATGTGAACAAAATCTCTCCCCTAGAAATGAGCATGGAACAGGCAGCCAACTGATAACCCACTCAAGATAAGCATGACATCACCTAAGGGAACTCCTAGACAAGACCACCCCTAAATTGCACTTAGAATAATTAATAATTACTGCCTTATAATTGTGACAAATAATTATTATTATCAACAAGCTTGTGCACAAAAGAAAAAACCCCTTAAAGACCAACTAATTACTTATTTATTAATTATTTACTTGACATTACCTTAGTGTATTTAGTTTATAAAATGAACAATAAGTAATTTGTTTTATAAATTTGATATTTTTAAAGTGATATCAAGTGATATTTAATAAGTAAATAGCTAGACTTTATATTTATTTACTAATTATTGTTTTATAATATTTCAATATATTTAATTTTAAACAAACAATTTTATTTATTTGTTTAAGACCAAATGTATCCAAGTATTACAAAATAATAGTTAATGAATAAATAAATAAATATAAGTACCCTCAAGACAATTTATTTATCTATTTTTTTAATTGATTGTATTTTAATATATTCAATTTAAAAATAAAGAGTTAAGCTATTTGTTTTAAGATCAAATATATTAAGATATAATCAATTAAAGATAATAAATAACAATTTAATCAATTTAGAAGAGAATAAAATTTATAATTTATCTAAAAATTGTCTAAATCTAAAATAACAAAATATATAACTTAATGAATACCTTTTAAAAATGATATCTATTAAATTATCTATTTGTCTATCTTAGATTTAGATTATTTTTAGATAAAATATAAATTTTATTAAACTAAAACTTGTTTAAAATGATTAATATTTCCATAGGTTTAAAATTTATAATTTAATGAATATCATTAACAAATGATATTCATTTGTTTAATAGTAACCATCATGGAACCCCTATCTAACCTAATAGAAATGTTATCTTTTACGCAATCAGGCAGAGCTTTTCTCCTACCTTTGTTTTCTCGGTTACCCAGTGATTTCCTTCCATTCGTAGTTCAGAATCTACACTTACACACACACACACAATATATATATATATACTCTTTTATAATCTATCAGTTTGACGCAGGCATATTCAAATCACAACATATAGTTTGATTCAGGAAAGTATCGAATATTTAGTATAGACATCTTGAAGCTCTGAATCAATGCTTTTTAAGATTTTGGATTGTTTTCCTATAGTCTCCCAATTTTCAAACAGTCCTTAGTTGAGGTCTTCTAGTAGTTAGGCTCTCAGCGTAGATAGTAGCTTGTTAGAGATAGGGCAAGTTGTCATAAAAACTCCAGATAATTTGGATGCCCTTTCTTTCAGTTCCAGACTAGGTTCCTAGGTTTGGGGAGTCTCCTTTTATATGTGTATGAGACTATCATGTCTTATCTTGGATCTGGTTCTAGTTATTAAGTTGATATCTTAAAATTTTGGGATTAGGATGATCCTTTTGGCATATTCATCAACATTGTTTCTTGGCAGGTTTTCCCAGGGAAACTTTATGCGTCAGTCAGGGGTGAGGCGTGTTATTTGCTGATGGCTAACTGACATATTTATAATTTTTACATTTTTATATAAAAATATACACTATAAACATATTTTTATGGAGATAGATATATATCTATATATTTATAGATACATTTACATTGAAATATTGTCACTAAAATATTAGAATTTCATTATATTAGTACTCTTTCTTTTCCCTTTGACTAAAAGTGCAAGAAATGTTTAGGGGTTAATTAATGTGGAGAGACGATATAAATACAAAGAATACATAATGACATAATAGAGGCAGAAGTATTAGAGAACTATGGGATTCATTTTTAGAATCTAATTCATTCATCTATTTTTAAGTATCTGTTTTCTAGTAATGTTTAGTCAAACTAATTTATGGATAATAGTATTTCATTTTAATCCTAATAATAACGTTCCAAAATGGATGTGATGCTCTAAATAAGTAGGTTCTAAATCTTGAATCAAGGATTACCAAACTGGAAAATATCTCATTTATTAAGAGAGTTTTAAACTAACGATTATCAAAGCATTAGACAGGTTTCCCCTAGTGTTTGTGTATGCAGGAAAAGGCAATGGACACCAAAGACATGATTTGGAATTAAATAATCAAGGATAAAGTTTCAACTCACATTAACAACATCAGGGTCTCTTCAAGCCTGTCCTGGGTATCTGATACCAAAATTAGTAATTCATAGAATTGGTATTACATCTTGTAACTTTATGAAGGATTGCCTTCATCTATTATGTAAATGAGGGAATGCCCTCATTATAATTGTAATTCATAATCTGGACCTAGGGTCCCGGGAAAGAATGGAGGTTTTCTTCTCCATTCTTTCCTACTAGTGCCCGCAGAGAATGAAGTCTTTTTGTAAAACTTGGAAAGTTTTAACATTAATTAATCTATGGGTCTCGACCTTTTACCGATTAAAAAAAAACTAATGATATTCATTAATCCATAAATTAAAACCTATGGAAATGTTTATCATTTTAAAGTCCCTAAGGCTTTGAATTCGATTTCTTATCATAAGGGATACTAAACCAACTAAGGAGAAAAATACGCTAACCCGCAGATTCTAAAAAAAATTGTGCAATAAACATATAAGGAAAAAATCCTTTCCTACCATGCGGGTTACATAGGGTAAAAACCCTAAAACAATTCATTTGTTTCATCTTGGTTTTTCCAAATGCTTCTCTGTTGTCGCCATGCTCTAGGGTTTGAACACTGAAAATGCTGCCTACTGCTGTGAATGTTGCTGCCACTTGTTCTATTTCTATGTTTTCCTCTTTGTTGCTTATATGGATACTCTTAGCTGCTACTGTGCTACTGGAAAATTCAGTTCTCTGTGTCTTTTTTGTTTGTTTTGTTTTATATGGAGATCCCAGCTATTATATTCTTCTGACTAAGCCATAGTGAATGAGTTTTAGAGTTGTTCCTTTTACTGGCCGCCATGATCCTAGAGTTTGAAAAAAATGATCAAAACTCTCCTCACACACCCTTCACATTTGTCTCTGTGTATGGATGTCAACCAAGATCATGAATACGATGGAGCTTTGTGGGAGATATCAAGCAAACTTTTTACAAAAATGCTACCTTTCCTTACAAGTGAGTTTGTCTTGCTGCCAAAGAGCCACTTCTTATGCTTCTTTATTTCATTTTCAAGTTAAAAAACTATATTATGAAATGTGTCTGTGACTAAATTTACTCGAGTTCAGCCTCATAGCCGCCACTGTCTCACCCCTGCAAACATAACACTTTCCCCGTGCACTTTGCTTGTATATTTTATAAACAAAACCCAAAACCCTATTCATAACTGTAACTCCATCTCAAAGTTTATTGTCGAGTAAAAGTTACACCATCTTGCATAAATAACACAAGGGTTTCATTTCTTTAAAAAGTTCTCATTTATGAGCTTATGGAATGGTGGGTTTTTTATATTTTACTCCTCTATGGATTCTTTGTTGGAAAATTCTTATATGGAAAAAAAAATTATCTATGACCATGACTTATGCTCATTAGAAGAAAATGGAACAGTTTACCTCTGATTTTGTCTCTGTGTAATCTAGAAATGATTGATGCCATGCAGGTTCTTTCTGTGTGCCCATTGTAGAAAATGGGTTCAAACTATTGTTGCCATTATTGAAACCTGCAGGTTCCATGATGTTTCTTTTGTTGATATCTTATTCTTTTGAGCCTTAAACCCTCAAAATTGTGACTCAAACTTGATAAGTGTTGTTGTCCTTTTTTTAAAAAATGTTGTAGACGCTCTTATATTCTGAAAATTGTATTATAGTAGCACCAACATCTTGTATTCAACATGTTGTCTCTGATTTCATACCAAACCTTTACCCCCATGGCTTCATTTCTTGCATATTAAGATTGTAGTATTTTGCTACCACCATCATGAAACATATCCTTGTCTATTGCAGCTCTTTGGTTATTACCCATGACTGCTAGCTTTATTTATTTAAACTGATTAAGAATGTTGTTTTATTCCATCTTTTCACAGCAATCATACCTTTTTTGGAATGATTATCTCCTTCAACATTTGATTCTGACAGTCACTTTCCAGTTTGTAAAAGATTGAAGTTCCTGTAGCTTCTGAATTTTCCCTTAATGTTGTCTTTTTTGTTATTACTAGCACTTTATCCTTTTGATGGATAACCAATTAGCTCAAATGCTGTTATTTATTGACTTTTACATGTCTCAACATTAACACTGCTGATATCTTTGAAAGCAATCACTGTTATTTTACATCTTTGTCTCCTTTGATAGGCCTTTATTGAAAGCTGGGAATGGATGTTATTATGTACTTGTATTCCATTCTATAGCACTATATGTTCTTGTAATGGTTCTTTAAACATCATTGCTATCATCATGGTAGTTCACTGTGCACCTTAAAACACTTAGCTTTGTCTTAAAATATGTGCATATTTGAGCTTCTCCCAAGACTAGCATAATATGGTGAGCTTATTTTTGTATGTATAATAGATATGGAAATAATAATTGTCTTTACTAGTTTAATTTGTCACTGTTTGCTTTAAAAAAATCTATATACCTACAAATACCCTAAACATTCAATGACACCAGAGATTATATTGATTGAGTTTGAAGACTTTTCTTATTTTCTGGCATGGAACAACATTAGGATTGGTTCTATTACTTGTAAATGTCTCTTGAATATTAATGTTCCTCAATGTTCTTCACAATGTTGAACCTTTTGTTTCTCCACCTTGACTAGAATAAGATCTCTATTGCTTGTAGGATGAAACCTTTGACTATTATTACCACTAATGATTCATGTATTTCATAAAAATGCATGATTATGCATTTTGTAGCTAACGTTGATCTAGTTGCCACTTGAAAATTCTATAGTAGCACATGACTACTAAATGGTATTTATGGTTGCTTCTTGCCCTCTATTTTTTGTGTTTGAACATTTCTTATTTCCAATGATAAGTGTTATCTTATGCAAATTGGAAAGTGTCATATTTTTTTACTTATGGTTGCACATATTAATTCTTAGGGTCACCTTCCCTATGTTGGTGAGGATCCAATCAAGACAATACACATTTCCCATAATCATGAAGCATGGCAACATTAATTTTAACATGTTGTAGCAATGTACCAATATAGACCATGCTGTAACATTATATTAACACTCAACCATTCATGACACTGGCAGCAACACTTCATGATTTACTTTAACTTCTTTTCAAAACAAAGAATGTTTAAGCTTATGCAACCAATATTCATACCTTGTTTGAACAACATTTTGTGAACTATTTTGTCATTTTTTAATATCCACATTGTTGTTTGTTGTAGCTTCATGTCAGTTATGTTTATATCTTCTAGTTGTTGCTCATTAGGACTCAAATGTATGCATTATAATGTCTTTATGAGCCTAATCTGATTGCCATTTGCATATTAATTACTGCTGCTTATTCCAAGTATCTATAAATAAAGACTCTCTTTTCTGATGACAAAAATATGTGATTGATTTTGACAAGAGACCAGACACTTATCTCAGTGTAGCCATGAATGGCTGATTGTATTTTTTTGATGTCAAACTACATGTTCCTTTAGTTTACTGCTCCTTGACAAAACATGTTTCACCTTCGTTTTGCTGCAACCATTCCTAATATGTATGTGCACTTTTCCTTTAAAGATAACCTCTTTATGGCACCATTCACCTTTTGTTGATTTTTTGAATAGTTGAGTCTAAACTTTTAAATCCAGTAGCTTCTTTTACATTAACCTGAATTGATGAATGTCAAAAGGTTTTATGCATGTAACCACACATCCCTTCAACAACATAAGTGTATAAACAACTTTGTGATTCAGCCAGAAGGTCCCATGCTTGAACCTTATGCATGCCCCCTCAATACCCTCCTCTAGTCCTCCATTCTTCGCCTCTCCATGAATTCAGTTGTAAAGTTTGATGCATGTAATGAATGCATGTCCTTTCAACAACCTACTTGGTCTTCAGGTCTTTGCCTCTCCATGACTTCAGTTGGAAAGTTTCATGCATGTAATGAATGCATGTCCTTTCAAAAACCTACTTAGTCTTCATACCTGAATCTGCACATGAAGCAAACAACATTAGTATAAAAAATGATCTCCTCTCTGATTTGTTCCTTCTCCTTTGCATCTTTTAATGCTTCATATGCGTAAGCATATTACTATTTATAGAGTAGTGCAGAGGTATTAGGAATGCTTCCATTTCTCAGTTCTTCTGAACTGACTCCTTTTCCATTATATCTTGCAGATTTGTCAAAGTTGGAGATGCAGCCCAAATCTTCAACACAAAGCCAACGATTGCTTCCCCGTACGGGAAATGGAGACTTTCCCTCTATCCCTTTACTTCTTTATATTTGCAATGTGTTTATTCAGATGTAGTGTTAATATTTGCCACGGCTTGTGTGGATTTGAATGCATTGTATATATTTTGTATAATTGAAATCTAAACACCATCATTGTAGCTTTGTAAAACAACATTTGAATAATATGTCATGAAAACTACATTGTCTTTGTACTTATATATCATATTTGAATAAAAGTGAACAATTTATCAATTTTTTTCTGCATTTTGTACTTTATTTTATGCATTTAATCAATTCTGCAATTTAGAACAACAACTATTCAATCCATGATTCAATGTAGGAATAGTGTCAACTTATCAATTTAGTATGCAAACTAAATTGGTAACATGACTATTGATGAGCCTATTACTATTCATTATGAAAAGTCAAGTGCTATCAATATTTCAAAGAACCCTATGTTACATTAAAAGAGAAAGCATATTTCTATTAAATATCAATTCTTGAGAGACAAGGTCAGCGAGAAAGAAGTCATATTGGAGTATGTGTCTACAAAAGATAAGATTGCAAATATTGTGACGAAGCCCTTTCCAAAGGATACTTTTGAGTATCTTCAAGGTAAGCTTGCGGTGATTTCCCCTCCTGATCAGAGCTAGAGATAAATCAGTCCAGTGTGCTTAGAAATTATTATTAATCTGGATTGATGTTTTTGGTGGCTACTCCTTAGGGGGAGTAGTGGTTAGTGGTTGAGAGATGTTCATTCAAGTTTGAGAGATGTTTGTTCAGATTTTTGGCCTATATGACTTAGTGCATACATGTTCCTTTTTCATTGATGTCAAAGGGGGACAGATAATCATGTGAAAAATAAGCATGTTGGGGAGAGATATTCATGTGAAAAAAAAGTATGAAACTATGAGGGAGAGAGAGTAAAATAAGTATGTCATATTGTGGATATTGCTGGTATTTTTGTTAATATTGTTTCTTTGGGCATTCATTTAATTTTTTAGATCATATGTTTTCATAAATGCCAAAGGGGGATATTGTTGGGAGATTGTTGAGATATTGTTCATATTATGCATATATGTGCTAGCATTAATGTTTTGTCATTGATGTCAACATATTTGTACTGTTGGAGGCAGTGTTCCTGAGATGTTCAGTGAGATGATTTCTATGGTATGACTACTATATTGAATATTAGATGTTCTGAAGGTACAAAGAGTTACATTGCTATCTGTAGTTGATCTATGTCGAATTACAGAGGTTTAGATGAGTTAGTCCTATATTTAAACTTAATTTAAAAAAAATAAAATTTGGCATTTAAAACCTCATGTGGGCTAGTTCTAGGTTTGAAAGGTCTTTGTTTTTCCTCAAAAATTGAGCTCTTAGGATTTTGGTTGAAAAATATGAAGGCACAACACTGCATCACCTTCCCATGCACCTGACAGTATCAATAAGGGATGTGAGAAATATGATAGAGTTGTCATCTCAAAAGAATATTGTGATTGCATGGTACACTAGGGTGATCAAGCTCCCAAATATGCCAAGTGATTGAAACCCCATTCAAAAGCATATTGGCGTTCATCAAAATTAGGATAAAAGTTGACCAAAATTTGTGAGGAATGATAACACAGGGGAAATTAATTAAATGTCGATTTAATCCCAAGGATTACCTTCAAATTGTGAAAAAATAAAACTCATTTATCCGTATTTCAAAATAGTTGTTGAAGTTGTTCCAAATACTGACAATAAATTAAGACATGAAAACGCTTTTGAGCGATTATCATGTGGGTCAAGTTAGGAGCTTTGGAAAGTATTTCAAATTCCCATTGGAAAAATCAGAAATATTTTGGCAACTTAAAAACTTGGCCAAACATTTTTATTGGTATTTTTGGAAAGTTTTCAAGTTGTTTAAATTCTCAAGGGAAAATTGTCAAAACAAGTTAAATAATGATGCATGCTTCTTATCAGAGTTTTCACAAAGTTGTCAAAATTGTTTAAAACTCTAATGAGGCAGCTTTACCAAGTAGATAAAGAAGCCGATGGAAAAGAAAGAAAATGTGGTAGTTATTATAACTACCATGATTGCAAATGCATGCAGCAAGCCTATAAAATTGATTCACCACCTTTTTTAGCATCATCTCTACCTATGCAAAATAGAAGCTTTGAGCCACTCATAGACACCATCTTTCCACAAGCTTGTTATTGTGTGAAAATGACAAACTTGGAACAAGTCTAAACATCCATTTATAAAATATTGTGCTAAATATCCATATTGTAGCAACAAGATGGGAAATTTTAATCAGTGTATAGGCATTCATCAACGTGACTCAGAGGATTCATATATATAGGCAGATCAACACCACTCCTCCCTCATATCCTGAAGAAGAACAACTTCCATCAAACTCCATGTTCTACAACTGAGATGAAATTTATGATCTACTCTCTTCTTCAACTGGTACATGGTCTGAGAACAACATGTAATTCCAAAAGTCCATCTTCTCATACAATATCTGAGCTTTGGGATCATCTGATTTTAGGACTGTAAACTTAGCCTTATCTTCTGGCTCTAACTTAACCTTCTTACTCCCTATTTATATAAGAGCATGCAACTAGTCCATTCATTTTCTCCACCCAAATCCTTGCAGAAACTCTTGCTCAACAATATTCCATAGCTAGCTGGAATATTTGTTACTAGAATGGTCAACCTCAATCTTTTAGTAAGATTGGCAACTAATTATGCTACCTGAGCATCTTTGATTTGTCCAATGAGGGGAACCTACTTGGTGTCCATAGAATAGAATCTACCAAAGGTTTTGGTTGAGGATAAACCAAGGGCCTTAGCTACTGATGGTGGCATGACATTGTTAGAGGCGCCTAAATCTATTATGCAATTTCTCAACTTATGATCATTAATATACAAGGACACATAAAAAGGATTTGGTTTTTGGTCAGGCATAGTGGGTGTTTGATTTGTATTATCTGTTATGGGGCTCAACATTGAAGGTTCATCATTAGTGGACTGACTTTCATAAGCATTAACATTGGCAGAACTTGATTTATAGTACTCTACCAGGTGATCTAGCTCAGTAGGATTTATCTTAATATATTCTAAAGGAGAAATATGAATTCTTGATGTATAACATAATTCTACAATGTTGAAAGCAGTATCAACTTTACCTGGCAGGGCTTCTGGTTGAGATTTTGACAAGCCTTCAGTTGCCTTAGGTGGGACATCATGTGAAGAGGCACACTTTGGCCTTTGAAGATTTGAGACATCCTATTGTTTTCATTTCTAACTCCTGGTGAGTAAAGCTAAGGAAGGGTCTTCGAGAGTGGTGAAACAATTGCCTCCTCTTTTAGAATTAGATTCATATTCTAGGTAGTGAATTACAGAGTCACCAGTTTGTCCTGAAATTGAATCTTCTCCGAAAGCGTCTAGTTGAGTCTCGTTAGGAGTGACCAGCTGCATATATCTTGTCATATATCTCTCCATCATGATTCGTAGTTAGGTGAAAACACACATTTTCCTTTCCTCAAATCAGGTGATTCCTCAATATCTATCCTTTAATGGGATGGGGGAAGAAGTAATTTCTTGCCATATGGTTTCCTCCTTGAAGTATCTTGGTACGACTTTTGGAAGGAAATATTAAGCTTGGGCATTTGTCTCTTAAGTGTAATGATATCATTAGATAATCTTTGGATCATGGCCTCTGAAGACGTAGAGGTGTTCTAATTACTTACTTGTAACTCCTTCCATTTTCTTGCAGTAATGAAATCATCCTCTAATTCTATGTGGCCATTGTTTGAGCATCGGCTAGATTAGCCACCTCGACCCTTAGATGGAAACTGGCATGTGGTGGCATTTAATTTGGGAAGAAACATTTCTGATTATCTCCAATAGGACGTTTATTGGTGAAATATACCCTCTGGGATATTATTTTCAGATTTTACCACAGAAAATAAAACAAATAATTTGCATGCAATTGTTTTCAATTTAACCAGCATATTGTACTGAAAATTATAAAATATCAAAAACTGTAGTAGAGATTCTGAAATGAGATATGAATATTGCCTTTAAATATTCAGTAGAGAAATAAAAACAAATCCAATCGTATCCACTAAACTTACAGTCAGATTGGATAACCAGAAATATGAATTTGAAGCACAAAGTGAGGCACTTGAGTGATATCTCCAATAGACAATGGGTTTTCGTCCACTGCCTTCAAGCTCGAGGGTTTCCATCCTCAAACCTGTTCAAAGTCAAAGCTTCCCAGAATTCTCCAAGAGAGAAACATAACAAAAAAAATACCAAACATGATCAGAATGAGCCTCCCCTTCTTTTAAAGCCCATTGCAGTGACTCTTCATTTTCCCTCTATTTGGCTCTTCATTACCCTTTCTTTTTGTCTTTTTATTTCCCCTTTTTAAATTTAATTACAACTTTGGGAAATAATAATAAAATGCTTCACTAATTTTTAACTTCGTCATTAAATTCATTTTAATACTATGTTAAATAATTAATTCAAGTCGTCATTAAATTTATTATATTTTGACAACTTAAATTTAATTATTTAATTAATTTTCTAATATCCAAATAAAGGGGGCATTACAGTCCTCCCTTCCTAGAGATTGTTTGTCCTCAAGCAATCAGAGTTTGTATGTCAATACCAGGATCCCATGTCAACCTTACAAAAATTGCTTCACCTATCTGTTGTGCTACTCTGAAGATAACAACACTATGCCTCGAGTTGTGATGCAAATCATCCCAATCCATAAGAAACAGAGCAATGATCCTGTCAACACCCAAATCCCAAACCAATCTATACATCCAGGTGTAAGAATAGATATAGATATTAGGCCACCAGATGTGGATGATGTACCTCAATCCTGCAATAAGAATCATGTCGATAGTTTCACCATTCCCAAACAAAGACAAGATATCCATCTCATGTGCACCATACAATAAATAGACATGTCTCCTCACGCTCCCATATAATTGAATTGCATAGGTAAGCCAAGAAAAATCTAGAAGTGTCATAAAATCTAGAGTGGGACTGTCACTAATTGAAGAGGAATCCAAGAATAAAAATTCACCAAGTAACAAATAGATCATTTCCCTGTCAAAAGAAGCATATGCCATATCCCAAGGCCCGAGGAAAATACCCTCAGGACTAACTACAGTCAACTCTTGAGTGGTTGATCCACTCACTGAATCATCACCAAAATCATTATCAACGTCAAGAGGATGATCCAATCCATTAAGGTTCACTGTAGGATGCAAACCTTCAATGATCTTGGGTGTTCCAATAGGAAAATCCACTGGTTCCAACTCAAACTTACACACCATATCTGAATTCCGCATCTCACTTGTGTCATTAGATTCAAGAGGTGCTCCATCATCCAACTCAAAGAGTGGATTATCAAATGTCCAATCAGCACTCAAAACACAAAGAGTGTTATACATAATCTGAAAAGAATTCCCTCTTCCCAACTTAGGCCTACTATCTTGTTGTCCTAATTCTGAAAATATCAATTTAGGACATTGTTCCAAGTCCAATATTTTCTGAATTTGGTCTAGCTCATCAATCATCTATTTGACTTTCATTTCCATTACTTTGTTTTCCTGTTCCCTTAACTGTTCATTGACAAAAGATTGATTTTTGCTTCTAGGGGATTTATTTGTGTATTGTCTAGTGTATCCTTACTATATTTAAGCTCCATGATGAGGTTATTGACTTCATCTTGTTTTCCTTTCAATGCATTAGCATAAGCTCCAGCAACCTTTAAGATGTGATCTCTATCTGATAACAACTGCAAATAATCTGATTTCATCCTTTCAAAAGCTTCTTTGATTGTGTGCAATTGAGTACTAGTAACTCCACTTGTAGCTCCCTTTTGCCTATCTTCAAATTGAGTTTTCAACATAAGATTTTTAATGTATTTTTGAGAATCATCTGCCCTTGTCAATACTTGCACAATCATCTCCTCTATGACCAATAACCTATCCTTCAAATCTTGCAATGTTAAACAATGGGATGTTATACATTAAGTTTTATGATGTGTTCTCAACTATGGGGGTATTATCACCATCACAATTAATTGCTTTTATAGATAATGGCATACACTCTTCATGAAGTAATAGTGGAATAGCATTACGATCATATATGAATTCATCAAATGAATTCTCCTCTTCACTAGTTTTGCCAATGGTAATTTGTAAATTACCAATTAAGAGTTTAGTATACCTCTCACCTGTAGCAACTGATTCTTCTATAATATCATCCTTAGTTGATTCGAAATCATCATCTTATTTTTTTCAGCATGCCCAAAATCAAGTGTATTTGTTTTAGCTAGCTCCTCATGAATCAAGGCTCCATTTACATTTGTATCTTTGTCCTTAACATTGCTTGGCTGCAATAGATCTTCCTCCTTATTGACTCCACAATGATGATCAGGTGTCCAAGCCTCTTGAACATGTGAAACAAATCTATTCTTTCCTCATTTGGTTCTTACTCTTTTTGGGAGACCCTGTAACCTGTAATCCCAAAGAAATTAGTTTTTCTTCAGCCAATTATTTTTTGAACTTTTCAATTTTATGCTCCAATTGTTTAAGCACCTTGTTGACCAACTCATAAGAAAAATTAAAAACATATTTTTCTTTCCTTGAAATTGCTAACAATATATGCATAAGGGGCTGAAAATGAGTATCACTCTCATTTATTGACATAAGCATAATAGTTTTCATAGCTGCAATAACATTTGCATTGTGTTCTTTCCTAGTTCTGACCAAGAAATGTTGAAATATGGTATGTATTAAATCATGCAATTCCAAGTCAAACATAAGATCACACAAATTATTTTAGTATGGAAACCCTTCTAGAAAAATGATGACTTTTGTTGTTCCCAAGATATTGGAAACTATCAATGATTAACTGAAGTACCTCCTCCATTATGTCTTCTTCATAAGGTTCTTGAGGTGCTAAGATTCTTGTGACCTCCATCAAACAAGAAGTAATCAACAACCTTATCTCGCCATTTGAATGCTTCAGCCACTTTTGTTGATTCAACACAGTCAGTGTAGGAACAAATGCAATCTGCAACAAATCAGGGGGTGATTTCTCTACAATGGTCAAACATTCTTCCAATTGGATCAAAGTGATGAGAAAATTTTCCCTTGTTTGTGATTCCAAACCCAGCTTGC
Source organism: Thuja plicata (assembly GCA_018584345.1). NCBI lineage: Eukaryota > Viridiplantae > Streptophyta > Pinopsida > Cupressales > Cupressaceae > Thuja > Thuja plicata. Next base: position 2,463,681 of record MU225466.1, on the reverse strand, counting down.
TACATGTCTCATAAAGTACTTTGGCCAAACTATCATTTGATGCCATTTTAAAATATGTTAATCTGATACCACTTCCACTGTAAGATTCTACCCTTGTTCTAAACCAATTTTTGCAAACCATCACTAATGGAGCTATTTTGTCAAATAGTTTGCTTGTAACCAAGAAATCTCAAATCTAATTTCCAAATTTAACAACCCACTCCTAATCTTGCATCAAATTTGCATTCCTTTAATCTTACTTCTATCTTAGTTTTCAGACATACTTGAATAGCATGATACCTTGAAAAAGATGAAAGAAGTGTTCACAGTCAATTATTCTGAGCAATATACAAATCTGAATTGATCTGTGTCACACCTTTGAATTCATACTGTCCACAAGTTCTGAACCAGAATCTTGTAACTGAATTATGCCACCAACATGGATAATTTATATATTTGTACAACAAAATAGATACTTGGTTGTCTATACATTTACTTTATGCACCAGAATGGTTCACATGATGCTATATAAATTTCACCTTTCTCTGGTGATGTCTTCTTCATAGCCGTATTGCCACGCACAGATAGAGGAAATGGTATAAAGGAACACAAGGGTGGTTACAATGCGACACTTGATAATGGAGACTGTTATTAACTATTCAAGGATGGAGTTTTAGTTGGATCACATAGATCAATGTGTACAACTTCTAGTGGTCTATTTGATAGGTATTCTTTCATTTTGAAAGATGTTCTTGTTTGTTTTCCTTTTACACATTCTTCACACACATTAGCTGGTTTACTGATTAGAGGTAATCCTAACTTTTTTATTCTTTCTGATTCTAGCAAGATTATCAAAATTTAGATGTCCCAATCTTTTATGCCACAACAAGTTTTCTTCAACTTGACTTACAAGACAAGTATTAATTAAGGATGATTCTTGAACTGTAGAATCAATTAGATTATAAAGGTTTCTACCTATCCTTAAAAAACTAGCAATGACTTTATTCTTTTCATTTTTTATTGAACATCCTTTAGCATTAAAAGAAATTGAATATCCGTTGTCACAAATTTGACTAACACGTAGAAGATTATGTTTTAAACCTTCTACATAATACACATCATAAATAGGTGTATCTTTATTCAGTATTAGTGAGCCACGACCTGTGATATAACCACCTGAATTATCACCATACTTCAAAAAACCTCCATCAAAATCTTCCAAGGTTCGAAACCTATTTTTTCTGCCAGTCATATGGTGTGAACAGTCGTTGTCCAAAACCCAAGTTGCAGGTTTATGGGAAAATAAGGTTGTTTCAACAATTAGAGACTTTTTAATGACAATAGGTTTCCATTCTTGTTTAGGCTTTAAATTCACTTTACACTGATTAGTAAAAAGCCCATAATGAAAACACTTGAAACATCTGATTATTTTCTAAAAGCCATGTTCATCTCCACCCATGTTACATTTATATGCCTTATGACCAAAAAGATTACAATTGAAACAATAACCTTTGAAGAGATAGTTTGAAGGCTATTTTGAAAACTTTCCTTTTTTCAAATGTTCTGAAATTTAAATCAGATTGGTCAATCTGCTTTGGTAATAAAATTTGGTTCTTTTCTTTTACATCAAGTAATAGCTTTTGATTTTTAATAACCTGATTCGCATTTTCTAATTCAGCTTGTAACATTTTATTTTATTTTTCATGATTGGAGATTAATATTTTTAATCTATTTATTTCTTGTAAAGAGCAAAGAAGATCTTCCTCAAGATCAATGTCTTCATTTGAATCATATGAGGATTCCATTTGACTAGATTCTGATTTTGGGACATTTATAATTTCAGTCATGAATAAATTTTCTCCTTCTTCTCCTGAATCATTTGATTCTTCGTTTGAGTCCTCTTTTGACAAGAGACTCTTCTTTTTAAAGTTCTTGAATCTTTTATTTTGATTCCAAGGTTTCATTTTGGTAAACTTTTTAGTTTTCTCATCATTATCATCTTGATCGGCATAGGGACACTTTACAACAAAGTTTCCTAATTGACCACAACTAAAACACATAGGTTTTCCTAGATATTTCTTTTTCATTTTTCTAACCAAAAATGCTTCTAGAGCATCAGTTAAATCTGAATCACTCTCATCTTGTTTCTCAGCCTTAAAGGTTGTCTCTTTTGATGTGGAATCAACTTGATTGTTGATTCTCATCTCATATGCAATCAAGGTTCCTTGTAGCTGATGTAAAGTAATTTTAGAAAAGTTTTTCTTTTCTTCTAAGGTAGAGCTCTTTGTGTCAAATTTAGGTAGAATAGTTCTAACTACCTTTGAGACAATGTCATGTTCTTCAATTATCTCTCCTAATCCCCTTCTAGCATTTACAATTTCATCAATTCTTAAGAAGTATGCAACTATGCTTTCATCCTCATTCATCTTCAAATTATCAAACTGAGTTTTTAAGGTTATCAGTTTTGATTCCTTAACCTTCTCATCACCTTGATAAATAGTTTCTATTTTTATCCAAATGTCATTTGCAGATTGACAATACATGACTTTTACAAACACATATTTAGTGAGATCACATAGGATAGCATATTTGGATCTCTTATCAAGTTCATACTTGGTTTTCTCATCAGAATCAGTAGGTATGATTTTTGGTACAGTATAATTTGTCACAACAACTTCCCACATACAGACATCTAGAGAGTTTATAAAGGCTTCCATCATGACTTTCCAAAAAACATAGTTATTGTCATCAAATAGTGGGGCTCTAATGAGAGAGGAACCTTCAGCCTGAGCCATTGATACTTCCAAGGTATCCCTGGATAATCCCTATAGGCAGACCTAGGAAGGGACCCTAGGCTCTGATACCACTTGTTGGAAGTGATGGTTGTTCTGAGAGGGGGGTTGAATCATAATAGAAAATTTATTTCACTTTTGAATTATCTCAAAACAAATGCACATTTAACATTCAAGGAATTGAATACATAAACTGAACATGAAAAGATAGATACTAGATATCAGAGAAAATGTAGACAACTCACAAAAGAGAAAGAAACATGATTTTGTGCTGAGTAGAAAATCCTCAAAAACCTTTCGGTTTTCTCATAGGAAAAAAAAAACTCTGATGGAACTTGTCATATTTATTGAGCAACAACTCGTCTTTACAATAGCAACTACAACTACTTGGGCTTCAACCCCTTTATTCTTTTACAATGTATTTCTTCTCAAATCATTTACATATATAATTGTATGTTTTATGTACATACACCTATATATATATAAACAAGCTTTTGGTTCTGCTATTAATGTTAAACCAGGTAATCCAGATACAACACAATATTACTGTGTGTCTCCATTTTTTTTCCTCATTTTCAACACATACACATACTCCCTTATATAGGGACATACTTTAAGATATTTACATTTACTTGTAACAAAAATCAGTTATAAAAATAGATAATGATCTATACAAACAAACCCCTTAAAATAGGGTACATAAGAATTTCCTTCAAAACTCTTTGAAAAGATCTCCATAGTCGCAGAAGTACACAAACTTGTGCATGCCTTTGATCCAAAATTATTTCACAAACAAAAAAGCTGAATTTGGTTATCAATAATCTGTATTATCTCAATTAACTTCAAAAACCTCTGATAGGGTAGATAGTCTTCATACAAATTTAGAGATATATGTTATTAAAACATCTCTTCATGCTGTTGAAGACTTTGTTAAAACTGAATCCTCATTTTCCATAGCAAATGAACAACCGTAATCACGCATTTGAGAAAAGAAACGACTCAAACAAATGAAAATTTTTTTATACCCAAAACTATCAGAATAACCATCACCATATTATTTTCCTCCAACCCCAAAAATGTATAAAACAATTACTGTGAACATAAAATAATTTCTCAAAACTAAAATAATGTTCTTCACAGAATCAATAAGATAGAGGAGCTGTATAAAATCCTCAACTTATATCAAAACTGTGGTGAAGTTAAAGTGAGTTTCAACTGACAAACATACCTGCAGCCCTAGACACAATCTCTACCTTATTATGACAAACATTCTTTGTAGGGCATATAAAGATTGCTCTTTTCTCTTTTGTAGAAACCATATTCGCTGGAAGAACTCGTTTAATCTCAGTCCAAACACAAGAGACACTAGAATATTTTAGTAGAATCCTACCAAAAACTTTGAATGTTGTTCATAAGAGAAATCAAAGAAAAACATTTATATTGTTTCCTTGATCCACAAGAATACCTGTAAATCTTATTTCTCCTGAACAAAACCATGATCAAGTTGCTCCTTGCAACAAGCTGAATGACATACTAGAAACCCAAAAAATAGATTCTATAACCAAGATCTTGAAATAGCAACAAAAAATCATCATGATGGCAATAGGGTTTGAACAAAACAATATCATAACACTTAAACATCGTTTTCAAAACCTTTACAAGAAAAACCTTAAGCATCACATAATGATTTTGAAGTCCTTCATTCAATGATGACATGTGGCATCTTTTCAACCAAGTTTAATTTACTTCAGGTTATCTTTAACCAAACCAACATCCATGATGAGTATCGATGACTATTGAATTAAATGCTTTTATGACCACAACAGTCATGTCCAATTCAAAAATAAAAACTATCATTTTGACTTGTCAACACAAGTTGATATTGCCACCTTGCGAAATGCATCAAAGACGATATACATCCAACAAACATTACATTTGGCAGGAATTTTATTGGCAATTTTCTTGAACATCACCACAAACTCCCTAATAGGTACATTAATTTCTTTCTTAATTTGAGTTAATTGGGCTAGTAAGGGATGTTTATCTTTTGTGCTCTTAAACCTTGTTTCAAATTGTGTTCTCATAAAGGCCCAATTTGTAATTGACCCAAGAGCTAAGTGGTAAAACTATTCTACAGCTCCATCCACCAAGTGTGATAAATAGTTTCTAGTTTTATCCAAAGTAAAGCACCTGAGTGATATCTCCAATAGACAATGGGTTTATGTCCACTGCCTTCAAGCTCGAGGGTTTCCGTTGTCAAACCTAGATTGAAAGTCAAAGCTTCCCACAATTCCCCAAGAGAGAAACATAACCAAAAAAGAATACCAAGCATGATCAGAATGAGCCTCCCCTTCTTTTGAATCCCATTGCAGCGACTCTTCGTTTTCCCTCTATCTGGCTCTTCATTACCCTTTCTTTATCTTTTTATTCCCCCTTTTTAAATTCAATTACAACTTTGGGAAATAATAACAAAATGACTTCACTAATTTTTAACTTCGTCCTTAAAGTCATTTTAATACTATGTTATAATTAAATCAAGTCGACATTAAATTTATTATATTTTGACAACTTAAATTTAATTATTTAATTAATTTTTTGATATCCAAATAAAGGGGACATTACAGTCCTCCCTTCCTAGAGATTGTGTGTCCTCAAGTAATCAGAGTTTGTATGTCAATACCAAAATCCCATGTCAACTTGAAAAACATTACTTCGCCTATCCACTGCGCTACTGTGAAGATAACAACACTATGCCTTGAGTTGTGACACAACTCATCACAATCCATAAGAAACAGAGCAATGATCTTGTCAACACCCATATCCCAAACTAATCTATCCATCTGATTGTAAGAATAGATATAGATATTAGGCCACCAGATGTGGATGATGTACCTCAATCCTACAATAAGAATGATGTCTATGGTTTCACCATTCCCAAGAAATGAAAAGATATCCATCTCATGTGAAACATCCAACAAATAGACATGTCTCCTCACACTCCCATATAGTTGAATCACAAATGTAAGCCAAGAAAAATCTGGAAGTGTCATAAAATCTAGATTGGGACCACCACTAATCCAAGAGGGGTCCAAGAATAAAAAGTCACCAAATAACAAATAGATCATTTTCCTGTCAAAAGAAGCAGATGGCATATCCCAAGGTGCGAGGAAAATACCCTCAGGACTAACTACAGTCAACTCTTGAGTGGCTAATCCACTCATTGAATCATCACCAAAATCATTATCAACATCAAGAGGATGATCCAATCCATTAAGGTTCACTATAGGAGGCAAACCTTCAACGATCTTGGGTGGTCCAACAGGCAAATCCATTAGTTCCAACTCAAACTTACACACCATATTTGGATTCCACATCTCACTTGTGTCATCAGATTCAAGAGGTGCTCCATCATCCAACTCAAAGAGTGGCTTATCAAATGTCCAATCAACACTCAACACACAAAGAGCGTTATCCATAATGTGAAAAGAATTCCCTCTTCCCAACTTAGGCCTACTATATTATTGTCCTAATTCTGAAAATGTCAATTTAGGACATTGTTCCAAGTCCAAGATTTTCTGAATTTGGTCTAGGTCATCAATCATCTATTTAACTTCCATTGCCATTACTTTCTTTTCCTGTTCCCTTAACTGCTCATTGACAAAAAAATGATTTTTTGCTTTGGGGATTTATTTGTGTATCGTCTAGTGTATCCTTACTATATTTAAGCTCCATGATGAGGTTATTGACTTCATCTTGTTTTCCTTTCAATGCATTAGCATAAGCTCCAACAACCTTTAAGATGTAATCTCTATCTGATAACAGTTGCAAATAATCTGATTTCATCCTTTCAAAAGCTTCTTTGATTGTGTGCAATTGAGTACTAGTAACTCCACTTGCAACTCCCTTTTGCCTCTCTTCAAATTGAGTTTTCAACATAAGATTTTCAATGTATTTGTGAAAATCATCTGCCCTTGTCAATACTTGCACAATCATCTCCTCTATGACCAATAACCTATCCTTCAAATCTTGCAATGTTAAAGTCTTTGGTTCAAATTCATCTAGGAAACATGGGATGTTACACATTAAGTTTTATCATATGTTCTCAACTATGGGGGTATTATCACCATCACAATTAATTGCTTCTATAGATGATGGAATACACTCTTCATGAAGTAATATTGGAATAGCATTATGATCATTTATGAATTCATCAAAAGAATTCTCCTCTTCACTAGTTTTTCCAATGGTAATCTGCAAATTACCAATTAAGAGTTTAGTATATCTCTCGCCTGTAGCAACTGATTCTTCCATAATATCAACCTTAGCTGATTGGAAACCATCATCTTATTTGTTTTCAGCATGCACGAAATCAAGTGTATTTGTTTTAGCTAGCTCCTCGTGAATCAAGGCTCCATTTACATTTGTATCTTTGTCCTTAACATTGTTTGGTTGCAATAGATCTTTCTCCTAAATTTGAACTTTTCAATTTTCTGCTCCAATTGTTTAAGCACCTTGTTGACCAACTCATATGTTTCTTGCCTTGAAATTGCTAACAATATATGCATAAGGGGCTGAAAATGAGTATCACTCTCATTTATTGACATAACCATAATAGTTTTCATAGCTGCAATAACATCTACATTCTGACCAAAAAATGTTGAAATATGATATGTATTAAATCATGCAATCCCAAGTCAAGCATAAGATCACACAATCTTATTTCTGCAAATTATTTTAGTATGGAAACCCTTCTAGAAAAATGATGACTTTTGTTGTTCCCAAGATATTGGAAACTATCAACGATTAACTGAAGTACCTCCTCCATTATGTCTTCTTCATAAGATTCTTGAGGTGCTAAGATTATTGTGACCTTCTTCAAACAAGAAGTAATCAACAACCTTATCTCGCCATTTGAATGCTTCAGCCACTTTTGTTGATTCAACACAGTCAGTGTAGGAACAAATGCAATCTGCAACAAATCAGGGGGTGATTTCTCTACAATGGTCAAACATTCTTCCAATTGGATCAAAGTGATGAGAAAATTTTCCCTTGTTTGTGATTCCAACCCCAGCTTGCTACATGTCTCATAAAGTACTTTGGCCAAACTATCATTTGATGCCATTTTAAAATATGTTAATCTGATACCACTTCCACTGTAAGATTCTACCCCTGTTCTAAACCAATTTTTGCAAACCATGACTAATGGAGCTATTTTGTCAAACAGTTTGCTTGTAACCAAGAAATCTCAAATCTAATTTCCAAATTTAACAACCCACTCCTAATCTTGCATCAACTTTGCATTCCTTTAATCTTACTTCTATCTTAGTTGTCAGACGTACTTGAATAGCATGATACCTTGAAAAAGATGAAAGAAGTGTTCACAGTCAATTATTCTGAGCAATATACAAATCTGAGTTGATCTGTGTCACACCTTTGAATTCATACTGTCCACAAGTTCTGAACCAGAATCTTGTAACTGAATTATGCCACCAACATGGATAATTTATATATATTTGTACAGCACAATAGATAGTTGGTTGTCTGTACATTTAGTTTATGGTTCAGAATGGTTCACATGCTGCTGTAGAAATTTCACCTTTCTCTGGTGATGTCTTCTTCACAGTCGTATTGCCATGCACAGAGAGATAATATAATCTTTTTGGGCACTTACAAGAAACACAACACCAAAAACTGTTAAAATATTTAGTGGTTTAATTAAGACTCGAACCTTATGATATGAGCGGCCATAATACCCAACTTTCGGAAAATATTTCCATTTCACAAAACACATGTTATAAATTCCTTGACGGTCATGGAAAAAGCACATATGAAATATGAAACTCATGTACTATAGTTTTGGCGTCGAATATTTCATTTGCCTAGACAATGCAAAAAATCACATTATGTTTAAGCCCGTGAACTTTATTGCAGACGCCTACAGAAATATCATTTCCGCAAAGAAATTGAGCCAATCAGATGGCCCCTGCTAATATATTTGAGCCAATACTATAGTCATCTACCAAACATTTTTTTTAATAAAATATACTCCATGGTTCAAAACAAGATAAAGATCCTCATAAATATTATAAAAGAGCCACAATACCCAATAATAAAAATACTGCGCCCATTTTCAATAATAAATATGTAACCTTTCATTGAATGGGTTATTGTTTATTCTCCATATAACTAATTCCACGAAAAGTGCCCAATTTATTCACCAAAACATTGTACTTTGAAGATTAAAAATATTTGGAATATATTCACCCTTTCTTCAAATAAGAATATTATTTTTTGAAATCTCACAGTTGGCAAGAGAACCAATTCTGATACCACTGAAATTCCCCCCCCCCCCCAGGATATATTTTCAGATTTTACCGCAGAAATTCAAGCAAATAATTTTCATGTAATTGTTTTCAATTTATTCAGCACATTGTACAAAAAAATATAAATTTTAAAATATCAAAATAGAGATTCTGAAAAAGATATGAATATTGTCTTTAAATCTTCATTAGAGCAACAACAAAAAAACCTACTAAAAGTCAAAGCTTCCCAGAATTCTCCAAGAAAGAAACATAACCAAAAATAAATACCAAGCATCATCAGAATGAGTCTCCCCTTCTTCTTTTAAAGCTCACTGCAATGACTCTTTGTTTTCTCTCTGTTTGGCTCTTCATTACCCTTTATTTTTGTCTTTTTATTTCCCCCTTTTTAAATTTCATTACAACTTGAGGAAATAATAATAAAATGACTTCACTAATTTTTAACTTCACCATTAAAGTCATTTTAATACTCTATTAAATAATTAAATCAAGTGGTCATTAAATTTATTATATTTTGACAACTTAAATTTAATTATTTAATTAGTTTTCTGATATCCAAATAAAGGGGACATTGTTGGAAGTGATGGTTGTTCTGAGAGGGGGGGTGAATCAGAATAGCAGATTTATTTCACTTTTGAATTATCTCAAAACAAATGCACATTTAACATTCAATGAATTGAATACATAAACTGAACATGAAAAGAAAGATACTAGATATCAGAGAAAACTTATAGACAACTCACAAAAGAGAAAGACACACGATTTTGTGCTGAGTGGAAAATTCTCAAAAACCTTTCAGTTTTCTCACAAGAAAAAAAACCACTCCGATGGAACCTATCATCTTTATTGAGCAACAACTCGTCTTTACAATAGCAGCTACAACTGCTTGGGCTTCAACCCCTTTCATTTTTTACAATGTATTTCTTCTCAAATCATTTACATATATAATTGTATGTTTTCTGTACTTACAGCTCTATATATAAACAATCATTTGATTTTGCTATCAATGCTAAACCAATAATCCGCATACAATCTCAGTTTTTTTTCCTCCTTTTTCACACACACACATACTCCCTTATATAGGGACATACTTCAAGATATTTACATTTGCTTGTAACAGAAATCAGTTATAAAAATTGATAATGATCTATACAAACAAACCCCTTATAAAAACAGGATAGATAAGAATTTTCTTCAAAACTCTTTAAAAAGATCTTCATAGTCGCAGAAGTACACAAACTTGCGCATGCCTTTGATCCAAAACTAATTCACAAACAAAAAATGTTGTAAAAAATCAGAAAACATTGGCATAGATATAATCATTGTCATCACTGCTTTTAAACATCATAGACAATTTTAGTATATAAAGTGGTGTCTGCACTATCACGAGTGAAACCATTTGCAGTAAGATGTTTATCCGTCCTAGAATACCAAGCTCTAGGAGCTTGTTTTAGGCCATATAGTGCCTTTTTAAGACAATACACATAATCAGGTTTATCAGAAGATTCAAAGCCTTCTGGTTGTTCCATATAGACTTCATCTTCAAGGTAGCCATTTAAGAATGTTGTTTTAACATCCATTTGATAAACAGTAAACTTTTATAACTAGCATATGCTAGAAAGATTCTAATAAATTCCATTCTTGCAACTGATGCAAAAGTTTCACCAAAATCAATACCTTTTTGTTGAGCATAACCCTTACAAACAAATTTGGCTTTGTTCCTTATTATTTTACCATCTTCATTCAATTTATTTCGAAATACACATTTTCCACCTATGACATTCTTGTCATTAGGTCTAGGAACAAGTTCCCATGTTTTATTTTTCTCAATTTGATTTATTTCATCTTGCATAGCATTCAGCCAGCAAGGATCTGACAATGCTTGAGTCACATTTTTTGGTTCAAAGTCTAATATCAGACAGAAATGTTCTGCAATATGAGCATGCTCATCAATTTTGGCTTTTCTTCTAGTTAGAATTTTTCCCTCTACATCTCCAACGACTTGAGACTCAGTATGTCTTTTAGCAATAATCCTGGATGGAGTTTTAGTCATTCTCATACCAGTATTTGTTACTTTAGGAGTTGAACAGTTTTCTTGTTCATTTGTATCAGGTGTTAAAGAATCAGCATCATCTGATTTTTTATCATCGGATATGTTTTCTATTTTTTGAAAGGAAACATCTTCAATATCCTTTTCATCAGTGTTGTTTAACAAAGAGCTTTCATCAAATACTACATTTATAGCTTCTATGATTTTATTCAGCCTTTTATTATAGCATTTGAAAGCTTTAGTATGTGTAGAGTATCCTAGAAAGATACCTTCATCAGATCTTGAATTAAAGCTTTCTAAAGAATTATTATCCTTTTTAATAAAATATTCAGTGCCAAAAATTTTAAAATTCTTGACATTTGTTGTTTTACCATTCCACAATCCATAATGAGTATAAGTAGTCCTTACTCTTATTTGAGCCCTGTTGAGAATATATACAGCTGTGTGAACAACTTCTTTCCAAAATCTATCAGGCAATTTAGCTTCATTCAACATAGTTCTAGCCATTTTTTTAACTATTCTATTTTTTCTTTCCACAACACCATTTTGTTGCTGAGTATGGGCAGTTGAATACTGCCTTTTGATGCCACGTTTTTTACAATATTCAATAAATTCTTGGGAGGTAAATTCTCCTCCTCTATCTGATCTTAAACATTTCAATTTCATATTTGTTTCTCTTTCCACCATTTTTCTGAATATCTTGAAGCGTTCAAAGGCTTCAGATTTGTGTTTCAAAAAAGTTACCCAAACCATTTTTGAATAATCATCTACAAATAGCATGAAATATTTTTCACCATTCAAGGATGGAGTTTTAGATGAACCACATAGATCAGTGTGTACAAGTTCTAGTGGTCTGTTTGATAGGTATTATTTCGTTTTGAAAGATGTTCTTGTTTGTTTTCCTTTTACACATTCTTCACACACATTAGTTGGTTTACTGATTAGAGGTAATCCTCTAACTTTTTTATTCTTGCTGATTCTAGCAAGATTGTCAAAATTTAGATGTCCCAATCTTTTATGTCATAACCAGTTTTCTTCAACTTGACTTACAATACAAGTATTAATTAATGATGATTCTTGAACTATAGAATCAATCAGATTATAAAGGTTTACACCTGTCCTTAAACCACTAGCAATGACTTTATTCTTTTCATTTTTTATTGAACATCCTTTAGCATTAAAAGAAATTGAGTATCTGTTGTCACAAATTTGACTAACACTTAGAAGATTATGTTTTAAACCTTCTACATAATACACATCATAAATAGGTGTATCTTTATTCAGTATTATTGAGCCACGACCTGTGATATAACCACCTGGATTATCACCATACCTGACAAAACCTCCATCAAAATATTCTAAGGTTCGAAACTTATTTTTGCTGCCAGTCATATGGTGTGAACAACCGCTATCCAAAACCCAAGTTGCAGGTTTATGGGCAAATAAGGTTGTTTCAACAATTAGAGACTTTTTAATGACAATAGGTTTTCATACTTGTTTAGGCTTTAAATTCAGTTTACACTGATTAGCAAAGTGCCCATAATGAAAACACTTGAAACATCTTATTATTTTCTTAAAGCCATGTTCATCTCCACCCATGTTACATTTATATGCCTTATGACCAAAAAGACTACAATTGAAACAATAACCTTTGAAGAGATAGTTTGAAGCCTGTTTTGAAAACTTTCCTTTTTCAACTGTTTTGAAATTTTAATCAGATTGGTCAATCTGCTTTTGTAATAAAATTTGGTTCTTTTCTTTTTCATCAAGTAATAGCTTTTGATTTTCAATAACCTGGTTTGCATTTTCTAATTCAGCTTGTAACATTTTATTTTCTTTTTCATGATTGGAGATTAATCTTTTTAATCTCTTTATTTCTTGTAAAGAGGAAAGAATCTGTTCCTCAAGATCAATGTCTTCATCTGAATCATATGAGGATTCCATTTGACTAGATTCTGATTTTGGGACATTTATAATTTCAGTCATGAATAAAGTTTCTCCTTCTTCTCCTAAATCATTTGATTGTTCGTTTGAGTCCTCTTTTGACAAGAGACTCTTCTTTTTAAATTTTTTGAACCTTTTATTTTGATTCCAAGGTTTCTTTTTGGTAAAATTTTCAATTTTCTCATCATTATCATCTTGATCAGCATAGGGGCACTTTGTAGCAAAGTATCCTAATTGACCACAACTAAAATACTTAGGTTTTCCTTGATATTTATTTTTCATTTTTCTAACCAACAATGCCTCTAGAGCATTAGTTAAATCTGAATCACTCTTATCTTGTTTCTCGGCCTTAAAGGTTGTCTCTTTTGATGTGGAACCAACTTGATTGTTGATTCTCATCTCATATGCAATCAAGGTTCCTTGTAGTTGATGTAAAGTTGTTTTAAAAAAAAAATTCTTTTCTTCTAAGATAGAGATCTTTCTTTGAAATTTAGGTAGAACATTTCTAACTACCTTTGAGACAATGTCATGTTCTTCAATTATCTCTCCTAATCCCCTTCTAGCATTTACAATTTCATCCATTCTTAAGAAGTATGCAGCTATGCTTTCATCCTCATTCATCTTCAAATTATCAAACTGAGTTTTTTAGGTTATCAGTTTTGATTCCTTAACCTTCTCATCACCTTGATAAACAGTTTCTAGTTTTATCCAAATGTCATTTGCATATTGACAATACATGACTTTTACAAACACATCTTTAGTGAGACTACATAGGATAGCATATTTGGCTCTCTTATCAACTTCATACTTGGTTTTCTCATCAGAATCAGTAGGTATTCTTTTTGGTACAGTATAATTTGTCACAACAAGTTCCCACATACGGACATCTAGAGAGTTTATGAAGGCTTCCATCATGACTTTCCAAAAAACATAGTCAGTGTCATCAAATAGTGGAGCTCTAATGAGAGAGGCACCTTCAGCCTGAGCCATTGATACTTCCAAGGTATCCATGGATAATCCCTATAGAAGACCTACGAAGGGACCCTAGGCTCTGATACCACTTGTTGGAAGTGATGGTTGTTCTCAGAGGGGGGTGAATCAAAATAGTAGATTTATTTCACTTTTGAATTATCTCAAAACAAATGCACATTTAACATTCAATGAATTGAATACATCAATTGAACATGAAAAGAAAGATACTAGATATCAGANAGAAAACTTAGACAACTCACAAAAGAGAAAGACACAATTTTGTGCTGAGTGGAAAATCCTCAAAAACCTTTAGGTTTTCTCATAGGAAAAAAAAACTACTCTGATGGAACCTGTCATCTTTATTGAGCAACAACTCATCTTTACAATAGCAGCTACAACTGCTTGGGCTTCAACCCCTTTATTCTTTTACAATGTATTTCTTCTCAAATCATTTACATATATAGCTGTATGTTTTATGTACATACACCTATATATA